>JAFIDM010002131.1:101169143-101210760 GCA_023159025.1 Thereuonema tuberculata
GGTTTTTTTTTTACTTGTTTCGAGTACAATATTTTAACGACTTTTAAAAAGAAAAATGAAACTTGATCTGAAAATTATAAGAAATTGGGTTTGATTTTGTCTTTTTGTTTTCTTTTATTGTTATTGTCTTTGCATTGTCATTCTTTCTCCAGCTGTCTATTATAGGTAAATGCTTTCGATTTTTGCTTGAAGCCTGTTTAAAAACACCTTCAGACAAACATTATTAGCGGTTTGTTTTTTTAATAATAGATAAATGTGTCTTGTACACCCGGAAACTCCATGATGACATAACTCGCTCTTCCTTGGTTTGATTTCATCACCGAATCCTTGAGTTAATAGCAGAGGTAATACTTGACCCTAATCGATCTGCTATTGCATTTCGTCAACCCTGTGTGTGAGTGGGTGGAGAATTTCATATCAAAATACAAGAGCTTTATTGACTCTATTTCAGCTTTATAACCCAAACATCTTATTCCTATTCAGACTTGACCTTTTCCATTAGTTTGTCCAGGGTCAACTGAATAGAATACACGTAAACATCATTTCCATTTGAGAATTAATGAAAGCTGTGAATCTCTGTTTACGAAATACACATGATTTTGATGTCTTCCGGTTCCGGTTTCTTGCTTGTCGCTATCCATTTGCATGTCTACTCTACAAATAACAAATACCTACAACATTTTCAAAGGATGTCCTTAGATCTCAGGTGTTGGATTTACTCCATTTTATATTAAAGGGATGAGGTAAACAGTTTCGAGAGACAAGAGTGCGATTGATGTTAAATTATTTTATTTAATAATTACGTTAATTATTTTTACTGAAGGTTTGAACTCAACTTATTACTAAGGAAGAAATTCGTGAAAGAAATTGAAGCATACTTTCTTTAAAATATTGCCCACCCACCCTCCTTTTTTTTTTTCCTTTTAACGACCCATTTGGGAGGTATTGTGAAGCGACCAAAATCGGTAGCTATTGCGTTTGTCCTGTCAGTCCGTCCTACGTATCCTTTCCCTAACAATTCCCGAACGGAAGGTCGGATCGACAAACGCACTTCACCATCGTATTCAGAGGCCCAAACAACGAAGGAATAGGGTATTTTCAGCCCCCCCCCCCCCCCCATCTTTTTCGAGATACAGTGTTACCTCCGAATAACCACAGTCACGGGACCGGAAGTTTCGTCCGTTATTGGGAGGTGTCCGCTATTGGGGAGGACTATCTTTTTTTCATTTTTTTAGCTTATAGCATGTCATTTAATGAAAAATTACGTACAATCTTAATTAAATTTCTATAATTATTATTGCGATATGAGAGAATATGAACAATTGCATATTATTTACTATATTCCTTTTTAAATGAGTGCTAACCGTTTCTCTTACTTAAAATAATGACAAAATTAATTACAGTATATAGAAAATTAATTTCTAGCCATCCATTTGATGCCTTAAACGTGTCCAATCGTAAAGTTTGACCGACTTCTCCGGCTTTTTCTTGAAGCAAAACACCGCTTTTAAGAATTTTTCTTTGCAAGAGCAGAGTGGAACCATTTTATCACCACTTCGTCGATTTTGCTTGTTTCAGTTTTACGAAACTTCAAATTCTTCGAATTTTCGTTTGAATTCACCATCCATATTTTTCTGATCTCATCTTTGTGCTTCAAAAGTTCACTTATCTGAGTTTTTCCAACTTTAAAACGTTCAGCAAGACAACCCACACTCAGCTTTTCTTTTTCAGCAATTTCAAGAACATCAATTTTTTCTTTCAGTGCCAATCTCTTCCTTTTTGACGCCATTGTAATTCGCACTAAATTTGATCAACACGTTTAAAGGATAGCTTTATGAGGGATTGACATTTACAAAGCAACTGCAGTGAAAAAAAGGGCCACAGATTCATGCATTGAACCATGGGACGCAGATACAATGTATCAATGTATGGGACACCGATGTAAATACAACCATTATGTGTTTGTCGAAATGTTAATCGAAAAAAAAATTATTTTTTATTTTTTATTGTTAAAATAACTGTCCGCTATTCAGAGTGTCCGCTATTCGGAGTGGATAACATGGAATGTCCTATTGTAAGGGACTGGGACCCGCAATAATGTCCGCTAATTAGAGGTGCCCGCTATTCAGGGTGTCCGTTAAAGGAGGTAACACTGTATTTGGCATTGTTTTCATTGGATTTCCGCTATTAGCTTAATGTTAGAAATGCAACCATCTCATTTCAGTTATCAGCTAAAGCTTGATAGGTAACGTCTCGGACCCATGCTGTAGGTTGTTGGTTCGAATTCGTTTATATTTTTTTTCCCCTCTTAATCTTTTTTCCTCAATGTCCGCGTCTGTTTTTTTGTTGTTTGTTTTTCTTATTTTCCTAACTTTTTTTTTAATTTTTTCCTTACGTTAATATACGTCCTTTTTATTATCCTTATTATTATTTTTATTCTGAGATCGCCCTTAAATTTATACTTTAGCACAAAATTCTATTCACTTGTTTGTTTTTAAATTATAATTTGTGCTGTATTCAAAGAATAGATATTTATTTACTTATTTTCATTTTCTGAAAAAAATTACTTAAAAATCCGTATTATTTTTACCTAAACAGCCCAAATCCAGTGAATTATAATCATAGTAAAGTTCGCATAGAGTTATATTGGATTAATAAGTGAATTACTATCCATTGTTTAACATATCCATAGAAATCCATTGTTCAGATTCCAGGGTTTTTCTGTGAGATTTTTTTTTGTCACCACAACTCCCTTATTTTTCGATCTGGACTCACTTGGAAAAGAGATCAAATAGAAAAATACTCAGATTCAAGATTCCGTTTCGAGTGGGTTAAATTATGGGACATCGTTAACTCTTGTGTATTCGTCACTTTTCAAACAGCCCATTGTTGGTTGAGCACTTGAGCAGGAAAACACTTTTTCTTCTGTGTTTATCACGTTAAAACGGCTAAATGGCTGGACTTATTTGTTTAAAATTTGGAACGATTCTCATCCAATTGAAATAAGACCACTATTATTTTGGTCTGAGTCCTTCCTCTTTCCCCCAGACGACAAAAATTCCCTTAGAAAAAGTTTAGAACTGAAGCAATGGATTTCTATCCTATTTCCTTCTCTACGCATTGAATCTTTCAATAGATAATCCATTATTAATGCTTGCTTTGATGCGATTTCAATGAATTAAGTAATGCGGATCTTTTGTTTTGTTTTTTTCCAGAAAATGTGAAATTTGTATACAGATAAATGTAGATTTTTCGTAACAACAATTGAATGTAAGCTATAAGTTCTTCCGAACTTGTAGTTATTGTTTGTTCACTTCGTTTGATTCGTATTTCGAGTTCCTTTCAATCGGAAGATGGAGCCACCTGTCAAGAACTTGTTTGAAATGTTGTCCGTCAGATGTCAGCACCTTCTTGATTCTTCAAATTTCCTCTTCGCGAGCAGCCGCTGTTTACAGAAATGGCCACTGGATGGCCCTGAGCGACAATATAGAAGTAGAGACAAAAAGAACCTTGTCAGAACGCATTTTAGATCATGGAAGAGCTCTAAAAAACAAAACATAGATGCATCAGACATCGCTGACCATTGCATAAGAAAGGGTCATGTAATGAGCAGCAACATCAAAATTTTTCTACAAAGAAAAGGATTTAAGAATTAGGAAAATTTTAGAACGTTGCATAATCAATA
Organism: Thereuonema tuberculata; assembly: GCA_023159025.1. Taxonomy (NCBI): domain Eukaryota; kingdom Metazoa; phylum Arthropoda; class Chilopoda; order Scutigeromorpha; family Scutigeridae; genus Thereuonema; species Thereuonema tuberculata. The sequence goes on from JAFIDM010002131.1 coordinate 101,172,829, forward strand.
ACACTAAAGAAAAGAATTTCAATAGATATGAAGGTGCCAATGTAAACCCTTCCACAGTAATGTTAGTGAAAGAAATTGAAAAAACTGATGCAAATGAAACGATAACTAATGATATACTGAATTATTGATATTATTATTATTATTACGAAACAAGAAAGGTCTAAATTATTTAGCGTAATAATGTAAAAAATTGTTGATAAGTCATTGTAAAAAAACAATTGAATACAATTCAAGTTATTTTTATGTTCAAACCCGCTTTGTTATTATATTCTTTTCCAAAAATAAGCATTTGTATGTTTGCTTGAGAAACACTTCTCGAAAATTTGCGTATTTTGAATAGTGTTTAACATAGCAAATTAAATACTAAAAAAATGGTGATGGCTGAGTTTTTCAATTACAAATATAGAAGTCAGTTTCTTCAACATATGTGGACCAATTTATTTTTGAAATAAGCTATTACAAAGTATTTTAGTAATGAAGAATTAACGTGCTTGAGATAATTAATAAGATATAAAAAGGAATAAAAAACACACACAAATAAAAGTCACTTTTACCTTCTTATATCTCTCGCACGTTAAATTCTCCCTTACGTTCATGTCTTGTTTATAGTTAAATCTCTTCTAATCTAGTGGTTACTACGGAGAACTAACTTAATGCCCTTTTTTATTTTTATTTTCTTGTTAATGGTTTTTTTATATGAAGGGCCGTTGTTTTGTTTTGTTTATGTTTATATTGTTTTCACTGAGCTTCAGATACTGGGGTAAATTCAACTGAAGATGGTTAAAAAAATCTAAGCGGCTATCTTGGATATCAAAAATTCCAAAAACAGCTCAGGGAGTTTTATTTGTGTGCGTTTTTTATTCCTTTTTTTTACCTTACAAAGTACTTTAGCTTGAATTTTTTTTAACTTGGGAAAGACTAACTACAATAGTTCTCATTCATTAATTTTATATATCCGTATTCAGTCAATCAAATTGCCTTCGATTACTTGTTAGACCCAGAATGAGTTGAGGCTTTTATTAATTGACTGAGCATGCGCGAAGAATGAACATTTTTCTTTGTCGAAGTCTTTGAAATTTAGTCCGTTGTTTATTAAGATTCAACTTAAAATATGAGATTATTTTGGTCTCTGATCCCAACCCCTGAGTTGTCCAAAGTAATTCCTGTTCCTCTCCCCAATTCGACGTGATTAACCCTAGTGGCTTAAATTAAGAAATATATAAAGTTAACTATCATTTACCAGGGTTGTAAATAAATCCTGATTTTACATCTTGAATTCGACAAATATATTAGAAATATTTCATGGATTATTACTTTCAGGTAAGAGTTTACGTAAAGATTTTCCTATTAATTTAATAACTTCTAATTCGAATGCTGGTTGCTTGTTACTTTGTCTTAGATATCGATTTCAGGTTTTAGCAAAACTTTCAAAGCTTCAAAAGTACTTTGATATTTTGTCTGTTTGAAAAGTAGATGACTTTGTAGATCTTTGTCCATTTGTAATAGCAGCGTAATGTACTCGAAACACGAAACGAAACTTAACAAAGACGCTTTAAACAAGAGGATTTCAAATACGTTTAGATAACATTTCTTTTTAACTTTTATTTATGAATGAAATTTTACCAGATACATGTAAGTAGATTGGTTTCTACTCGTTGAAGTTTGATTATAATATTTCTTGAAATAGGAAAAACTAGGAATCCTATTTTTTTTAAAAGGTTTTTATTATTATTATTATTATTTATTATAGGTTATAAGTCAGGGGTTCTCATTTTATACTTAGGGCTATAATGCAAATAATTAGTAGGATTAAAAAAATAAATTTCATCGGTTCTTAGAATGATTAACTTTTAAATTAGGAAAATAAAAGGTCGAACTTAGTAAGAGCGGATTTCCAGTGTTTGTCTCCAGAGGGAGAGACCAGTATCCTGAGTCGTCTGGAATTTATGCCTATAGAAACCTATGATGAAAACATAACTTTTCATGCTTATTTATCAACTAACATCAATAAGTAAATATAAAATTTTATTCTATAAAGGTGATATCTGTTTTACGATTTACTTCTTTCAACAAAGCGATAGATTATCAGAATATTAAACAAATTTGTTACAGCTGGAATTTCCTGTTTTCTATTAATTAATTGTTTCCTATATTATTGAGTTAACGATGGCTCTTTTATTTATGTAATAGTTCACATCTTTTGCTAAAATTTTAACTTCTTTCAAATGACGTACATGAGTAGGATTAAATGATCTTGTAATGCAGATGTCATCAATTTATTTTGTTTCATCCTTTTAATTAACAAACTGTTGAGATATTCCAATATACAGTAGAGCCCCGATTATCCGCGGCAAGGGCTTCGCGGATAACGACAATCGCGGATAACCCGAAAAAAGACTAAAAATGAGGTGGAAACACGAAAAAAAATATTTCACCATTAAAAACTATGTTTTATTGTACAAAAAACATAATATGTAAAAACTTTTAAAATATGTACAGTAAAGCAGAAACCTTTTCTCTAGTTTTCATCCACAAATTCCGAGAAGGCCTATAGGATCACGATGTCCAATAAACCTGTCAGTAATTTTCGACCTTCGCACTGTAGGGCCTTTTGTATTTTCCCTGTTGTTGGCTTGGATTAAAGTTGGTTTTTTTGATGTTCGTAATTAAAAAAATTTTTTGCGGCACTCGCGGATAATCGGGACTCTACTACTTCTTTTTTTTTACACCTTTTACATTCTAACTGATATACGACACCAATCGAATGTAGTTTGGGAATCTCATCTTTGGTTTGTGGTAAGTTCTATAGTCATTTATTCTTTGATATCCACACTATTTTGAAGCCAATTTTATTCTCTTTTTTTTTTTTTAACCAATTTACATGTTATCAGATACATCACCATAGTAAGGTAGAATTATACTCTTTTCTTGTCCAATTACAAATTTATTTTTTCTTTCTAAGTGTTCTTGAGAATTATTTAATCTATTTAATCCATTTAAAATTAATTTCAAAGGATAATTATTCATTAATAACAAATTCATTGTCTCTTGAATTTGAATTTTCTTCAACTCTTACAAAAATATCATTCACGTATTGAAAGGATAATTCAACTTTATCTTTACTTCTTGGGATCATCAAATTTTTCAAAAATGTTGAAGGAAAAAATATTGGCAACAATGGGGACTGATTAGTGACTCCATTGGACAACCAAATTTCTGCTGAAATAATCCATTATCAAAACTAAAAATGGTGTTATTTAAACAAAACAAAGACTAAAATAAATTCAAAATTTGGAATCTTTTCCAATAATCTGTTACCAGATTCTTCATAATACCATACACCAAAGAAGTAGTTACATTTGTAAATAATGATATCACATCTAAATTGAACATTTTGTATATTTGTTGAATATTCAATTATTATGAAATATGCATGTTCTTAAATTTATTGGAAATGTATGATACGTATTAATTGTTTGTTGTATTCAGATTCAAATTTGTGTTCGCCAAATCGATTTCAAACATAGGTTTCGAGGACCTAAATGTTTGGCAGTTGTCAAAGAATGACGCTAGTATCTTGAAGACGCGAAATCAACGTCAATATTCACATCATTTCACTCTGTTCCATAAATATGGATTGTTCTCATATTTAAATTAACTGCAGCGCCTCCATCCGCAGTGCGGTAGATTAGGGAACTATTCGCTTGGGCAAAGTTACTTTTCTGACCAAAAGGTGGAGAAAGACAGTTTTTGAAGTTACTTTTGTTAATTAGTGACACATAAAAGAAACGATTTTTAATAACAGTCATCTAAAAAACAATCTGTTAATAGAGAAATGTTTTAATTTTTTTTTTTTTTTGTAGTAATCCCAAAATTTGTAATTTTTTTTTAGGGCCTAATCGGTTTCTGCTTAATAAAAAAATAGGTTAGGGTTTCTTTGTGAGCGTGTGATGCCTGTTTGTAGCAAGGGATTACACTTCTGTGATGACACTCAATACCTGCGGGCATATTTTGAAATTATTAAAAAGAACAGAGGATTCGAGCTATCAAACCGGCTTAAATTAAATGAAGAATTTCAATCAGTTTTTTTTGTTTTTCGAAGCTAAATTATTTATTGATTTAGTGTTATTATTATTATTTTTTCTTTGACTTGCACAGTTTCAAATTTTTATCGTCTTTAACTTTTATTATTTTTAATTTTACTTTAAATGTTTTGGAGATTGAATTTATTTTAATAATTGTTTACCCACAAAGTACTGTATTAAAATAATGACCTCAGGAAAAATAGCAACAATCATATTAACGAACTATTGAAATAAGAATCAAGTTTAAGTGCGTATTCATTGTATCCGGCTAATATTATTGATTAATAATAAATAATGTGTTTTTTTTTTCTTCTTTTTTCTAATGCGATGAATAAATTCTTTGGTGGGGAGCCACTAGTGGCAACGGAAGTTTTTTTGCCTTTATTTTTATTACTAATTTCTTCTTTGTTTTTGAAGGAAGTACCACATTGTTGGCAACATATGATGACATTATACCTCCCCAAGCAATCATTAATAGGCAAAAATTGTACGGATATTTGTAAATTTGTAAGCAGAGTCGGAGAACTCAGGGTTAGCCGCTTGCTCACTACTCAACAATAGGGGAACACGTGCTGTCGTTGTTTATTGGTATGGATTATTGGAGTATTATTGGTATTGGCTGTTGGACATTCGTTATTGTTGAAACTGGTAAATCAATTTGTTTTTTTTTTTCTTCAAAAATTTCACGGTATTTCAAAAATGTGGAATTTGTTTTACTTTCGTGAATATTTCACGGGTCTTCCTAGTAACTTATAAATAGAAAACCAGTAATGTAGTCATGCACAATTATGATGAAGTCCTCACAGAAGATGACAACAATCTGTAGTATAGTCAAACTTGAATAATTCGAACTTGTTTAATTCGAAATTCGCACTGTCCCTAGAATTCTGTATTAAAATAATGTTAAAAAATCGTGGATAATTCGAATTTTATTTTGGATAATTCGAATTTTCGTACGATTGTCCTTAAAATATTACGGTAAAAATTGTTCCTGAGACTTTTCTCAGCTAAGGTACATTATTTGCAAATACAAGAGAAGCCCCTACCTAGTGCGTCAGATGCTATGGTGCCTATGCATGAAATTTGACGATTTTTTTGAAGATCAGTCTAAAGTAGAAGAGTCTATTGTTGTATCAATTCGTAGGTTGGAATCATATGCTACGACTCAAAGATTGCATTCAACGAAGCAATTAAAAATATTCTATCTGCCTTTTTTTTGTTTAAAGTGATGAATAATTAAGCTAGTAAAAACTATTTGACTTAATGAAAAAAAAATGTAGCAGTACTCTTAGGTAAAGTTAATGTATTAAATCTTTGATCGTGTAGTTAATCTTTTTTTATTTATCTCTTCTGTTTGAGAGAATATATGTAATTCGAATTTTTGGATATTTCGAACTTTTTCTCTGGTCCCTTCAACTTCGAATTATCCAAGTTTGACTGTATATTATTGTCGGAAAAAGTAGATATGTTCAAAATAAGTTTGTCATATAAGGGAAAGGCCATAAAGCTTAATCCTGTCTGGATGTTCACGTGATAGCATTTAAACAAAATATAAATAAAACAAATAAGTAAGATTGACAATTAACAAAAAAATGTTAATATTTGAATTTACAATAATAAATAAGGCAAACCAAGGCACAAGGAAATACAATAATACACAAATATCATTTTATTTTTACATTCATTCGCGAACAGTTTACAACAGATCAGTTTTTCAATACCTGGCTGTGATATCTGGACTGATTAATCCATAACTAAATGACATATCCCTTTTATATTCTTTTCTTATCTGAACTAATTCGTGAACTTAGGACGCCAAATTTGGGTATTAGTTTATAACCTCAGTCGGCCGAATATCTGTGCTTTTACCATTACATTGAAGAATTTTCCACTACCGCCCCTCCCCCGCATTGGGGTTTTTTTTTTTTCTTCCGTTGTCATCTATAACTTATTATATCTTGAATACCAATATAGTGGGAAATGTGAAATTGTAATAGTTTCAATTTTTAAAATGGATTTTGATTTATAGTTGATAGTTTGAATAATAATAATTCCAAAGAAAAAAAATTTGATAAAATTTGCAGATTTTATAGAACTACCGACAAATTTTTATATTAACAATTAAAATACTATAAAATCGTTTAAATAAGAAGTTATATTTTTTCTTTTTCTTCGGTATTTAATTTTTATAAAAATAAAATCGATGTGATTTTTAACTTTGAAGAATTTTTTTTCTTACTCTCTTTTTAAGTTACAATAAAAACTGAAAAATTAGAAATAAGGATCTTCGTAATTTTCAATTGCCAAAATTTTTAATTTTTAATTTTTTAATTTTAATTTTTCTAAAACAAGAAAAACAATAAATGGTGTTTTTGATCAATTTTTGGTAATTATTATTATCAAAACTACCAATTATAAATCAAAAACATTTAAAAAAATGAAAACTACGACGATTTAAATATAGAAGGATTTACAAAGTTTCAGATTTTTAACAACAATAGTATTTGAAATGGGATAAAAATTGTAGACGACTTGACTAAGGGGGAGGCGGAAGCCCAGGAAAGTTTAACTCCATCTTAAATATTTGAAAAAGATACTTAAGTACCAAAGATATCACTTCAATTCATTTAACTGTAGTTGGATCAATCTACTGATCTGTCGTTTTTTAATCTCAAAAGTGCAACTTCTACAGAATTGGATCATATATGCAATGTTTTGAGATCATAAACAAAAATAGGTAAATATATCTTTATGTGGTATTTGTTCTGTCAGCCTTTATTCAAATTACAGTTTAAAATTGTGCCAAAGATGCAGGAGGAACATCAGTTAATGTCCCAGTTTGAGATTTGCATCCACATTCAGTTAATCAATGCGAGATAATCTTATCACATGAGTGACAATGATTGAAACATAGCATTATTATTAAACCTATGCCACTTATTTTAAGTTCAATCAAATTTTAGGATTTGAACAGCATTCTTTGTAAGTAATTACGCATTACAGTTTTATTTTGATATTTGGAACACTTTGATCAAAAAAATAGAATGAATAAATACTTTAATAATGTATATATTTAAAGTAATAGTTACTTTGAACTTCCTGTATATTATTTCTAAATACTTCAGGCTGGTTTAGTTATAACATAAAAAAGTTGACATAATAATAATTACAAGAACTGGGTTGTAATTTAAATAATTTTATTGTACTTTTAAATTACATGGAGAAAAATAAAAATACAATATTTCAAATACGTGATTACAAAATGAAAACTTAAAAGGACAAGATCAAAAGTTAAGCATTGTTTTTTTTTGTAAATAAAAATTGTCTTCTTAAATGAAGATACCGTAAGATGTTACTTTTGGTAACATAACGTAACAACAAGTATGTGCGAAATACACAATACCAAAACCTCAGTCATGACCTCAATAAGTACAATATTTACTATACATATAAGATATAAAAAGGATTCTTTTATATATGCTTTATAATAAGTAATTTTACTTTATACAGGTGTTTCTTAAACGTCTGAGCAATTAGAGGGAATCACATTGGTTGCAACTGTGTTGAAAAAAGTGAACGGGAAAAATATGACATTATAAAATGATAACAATTTTTTTTACAGTTAGATTAAACATTAAGAATGTTTTTTAAGCAAGTTTTGTTCAGTATTATTTCTATTTTACAGTTTTGTTCCTGAAATACATTTTGTAGCATTATGGGCTTATTACGAGAAACAACAAAATGTTAAAAAGAGCTAGTTTTCTGACATCGTCTAGTTGTTTCTGTTATGAGTAACAACAGTAAATTAAACAATCTGGCTTTTGGCAGTATTTAAATATAAGTTACGCGTAACAAAAGTGAATCAAACGAGCTAGTTTTTGACAGTTATTATTTATGCTATCTGTAACAATATAGTCGAAATGTAGTTTTTGACTTAGTTCAGTTGTTTGTTACCGGTAACAACAGTGGGTCAAATTATAATAGCAGTCAACCAAAAGAGCTATGAATTAAATTTTGTGTTATGCGTAATAAATCAAAAAATAGTAACAGTGAATTGAAACTAGTCTGAGTTTGTTTGTTTTTTGACAGTTTATTTATTTATTTTAGACGTAACAACAATGGCTTGAAATGAGTCGGTTTCATTTTGATATCATCCTTTTATTTTTCGTAACAATTGCACTTGGGATGACGATTTGCATTGTTCCCACAGTTTATTAGACAGACGGGTGCATTAGGATGGGTCTTTTTAAATGATGGATAACCGTTCCGTTGGCTTTCACACAAAGACGAAATGAAATGCTTCTGCGAACTACAATTAGGCGCGCAGAAATGTGTATCGACTTCGAAATGCATGAGAAAGCCCAGCACTAATATGAGAAGCGGCAGAAGGAGAAAAATTGCCCCGGAGCCACTAAAGCACCTGCCGGGCACAAGATATTGGAATTCTCTCGGCAAGTTATTTCACCCACAGCACTTGCATTCTATCAACAAAGACTTTCTTGTTATTGTTATTGTTATTATTATTATTATTATTATTATTGCTTTTCGTCTAACAATTGATTAGGCTTATTTCATAAACCTTAACTGATTAAAAAAAATAGATAAAAAAATGAATGCATATATATTTATATCTTCAACAAATAACTTCCAATAGTTTGTCTGCTCTTTTTATTAATTTATTTACCTTGTTTTTCGGTTATATATTTCTTCATTGTTAACTAATAGTCAGATTTGATCTAATAGAAAGACTTTTTTAGAAATCTACAAATTTCTACTGATGTTCTAAAAAATAATAATGGAATTGTACAGAACATGTATCTAGAAAAACATCCATTATTTAAAAATTAATTTTTTATTACATTTTATTAAAATTTTTAACCTAGATCTAGATAACATTAAAGTTTTTGGAATCTTTTTAAAAGTTTGATTCTGAGGAATCGGAAGAGGCTAAGAAGACGTCTGGTTGTCAAAGTTGGTTGGATTCGACGAAGAGATAAACTGTAAGGAATGGATAAGAGTTGGAATGATACAGAATAGAAAAGGATCGAAGCAATAACTGCACTGCGGTTGTATTTACTCTAGATATATAATATTTGAGTTAATAATAAATCTCTAAAAACATAAAATAAAGAAAGAGGATTAAGGGAAGAATAGGTTATTCCTCTGGGATCAGCCAATGACATTGTTGAAGTCCTTGAAGACGGGTCAAAAAAAAATAATAATAATAATGCCTGAAACAAATGGGAGGAATGCTGTGAAGGCGGGAGCTGCAAGAAGCTAATTATTGGCTCATTCAGCCCAGTGTCACCTTTCACTTCGGTAGCCATGGAGTTATTATTCTGAGACACGTTAACTAACCCCCCGCCCTTCCTCCTCTTCTCTGACTAGGGGCAAAAGACCTTGGTTGGAAGGTGGAGTCAGTCGAGAAGCATTTTACTAAACAAAGCGAAGGCAAAAAAAAAAGAGACGAGAAGTAGTCAGTCTCCGATGATGAGTCAACCCTATCGGCAAGGATTGGCAAACGCGCCTCTGAGGCAGCAGCGACCTCTAGAGACAAGAAAATAAACACGGGAGAAGAAGTGACAAGGAATGCAAGACAACAATCAGTAGTTAGAGAAATATTTATTGAAAAAATAAAACGCAGAGAGCGTTTCTGGTAGGATTTGAACTAACATGCATTCCAAATTGCTTTACTTTGGAAAATTTGAAGTTTGTAGGAAACGGGAGCAGAGATACAGCACAGCAACATTAGCAGTGTGTAAGGACCTAAGATTTTTAGGGGCCCGCGAAGCGAGAGCCCATTAGCATGAAACTTTAGAATATTAACTGTTCTTATTAAGTTAATTTTTTTCGTCGTTGTGAATAAATTTAGAAAAACTGAAAATAATAAAGATAAGAAAAGATAGGGCAAATTTGATTACAAAAAATATTAAATTGATCTTGATAATCCAAAGAAAAACATTGAAGTCCCAAAAGCCTGCACTGGATATAAAGGTTGACGTTACTTATTGTAATAATTGATTGTAATAATAATAATAATAGTTTTTTGAAAGCCCACAAACCCTTCTGTTTGAGATAGGTTTGACTTTCTAATTCCTTTTGCACCGTTTTCCAAGACATCTCCGAAACGAGGTCGTCCACCAAAACCTAAATATTTGTGTCTCTGGTTCTGCGTAATTTTACTGAAACGTTATCCTTTTCGCACAAGAAAAGGCGCAGTTTCTTATCTGCAGGGGCTACAAGTCCGTTCAACTTAGGAGTAATTGAATTTCCGCTGTCTATATTATATCCAAAGGACTTTTGCTTTGTGATTTCCCAACCTTTGTCCTTATTCTATCGTTGCCAATTGGAATTACTGGGTTACGCTAAACTTTTCATTCTTAAAAAACGTGTTACGGATCATTTCTACTTAGAATTTGCCCTCATTCAAATCGTAAAAGAAAAAGTAGTACAGGTTTTTTTTTTTTTTTGTTTCTGTATATTTTGTGTAAAATGATTTGCTTTGATCAATCTGCCATTTTTAACCTATTTTCTCAACGAAAGGTTACCGCGTCTTCACGTGTGTTTGTCTTTCTAATAATCTTTGAACAGCTTAACGGATCTTCCTGAATTTTGATGTGCATATTTATGGATAAGAGACATATTTCCTTATTATTAATAATGTTTTCTTTTCGATAAATTCAGTTTGATTGTTTGTGGGTGTCTGTAGGTAGCGAGCAGATCTTCCTAAAACTTCAAATGCATATTTATGTACAAGGAACTGTCTTTGCTTTGCATTTGATCTTTTTTTTTCGTTTCGAAATGTTCAGTGTCAGTTTGTATTGCTGTAACAACTTGTAGCCAATGATTCCAAAAACTTGAAACTTTATATGTCCATTAATGGATCAAGAAATTGTGTGTTTTTGAGCGGAATCTTATTCTTATTCGACAACAAAACAGCGAAATTTATAGTAGATCGCGCAAGCGAGCAAAAGCTTACATTGAGGTCTTCTTAAATTCACGTAAATACTTTCAGTTGTAGAATAAAACATTTTAAGTAAGCGTACTATACGTCTATTCTATTTTTTTCAAGAAAGTTTACTTTTTGAAATAATTGCTTGCAGCCACCCTTGAGTCGTCTGAGCGTGGAATGCATGAATGACGATAAGGCGACCGAGGGTTTGGTGGCGCAATTGACGATGAAACCTGGTGATTTTCTCTGGCGTCTGTGAAACCTGGTGATTTTCTGGGGGCGATTTTTTAGCAGTTTCAAGACACCGTTAACAGAAAGACCTTCGTGAGACACCAAGGCCATAACATAAAAAATATTAAAAAAAAAATTAATGATAACAATAAATAACAATAAATAAAAAAATAATTAAATAGAGGTGAGAGAAGGAAAAAAAAGACTTTCTCTCAGACCCTGTGTTTTAGATCGAAGCGAGAATTTTTTTTTTTTTTTTTTTAAATTTATTTTGTTGGTATTCGGTTACAGAGCACCGCGGATATCTGCTGCGGGCGGGTCCGGTGTCTGAGGCTGGGCGGGACCCAGAACTCAAGGGCGGGGACTCGAAGGAATCTGCCATTTGTTATTCAACGATCGCTTTTGGTTAACAAATTCGTTTCTCAATAGAGTAGCCACGAAGACACCTGCCTGGAAATTGTTTTTTTAATGTGAGTTTCCTTAAAAGTACCTCGTGACTCCACCTTCTCGCTTTTGTGATAATGGACCTCATCTTTTGTTGAGTTTGACATCGGTTAGATCCAACGTATTCCTCGAAATGGGTGGGCGCCACTTGTATTGTTTGAAATGATTAAATCAGAGGCCTTGACAGAGCAACTACATTACGAGATATTTTAGTTTTCGCTTTTGTCGAGAAAAACATTTTCAAACTGTAGTCGGAAATGACAGCGTAATATTAAAGCCAATCCAACTGAATATTCTAAAAATTATATCGTGAAATCGATTGTTATGTTATCAAAAACAATAAATTACTTTTAAGAACTTGTGCCTGCTTTGTTTAAAATGTTGCTTATTTTTATCTTTGTTTTTATATACGCTTGCAGACAAATACACACTTTTGAAAAGATATCAGATGCTAAAAATTAGTTAAGTCTCTTATCCATTAATGTACGTATCAGATTTCAAGAAGATTGTACATTCAACGATGACTATACAACAAACAGTAAGACTATTATTATAGACATTCATTAAATATATGAAGACAGACAATCGTTTTAACGTCTTACCTATTATTAATAACAGATTAATAAAAAAAAACCGTAACAAAATAGATTAAAAATTAGGGATTATAATAAAATCCAACATTTTCTCTTCAAAAACAAACTAATATAAAGAAAACTACTTAATTTTTATAGCCTTGTATTTATACTGTAATGATGAATTGGTGAAAAAAAAAAATGAGCTGTAAACTAAAACGCTTTTACACTGCAAACTAAAACATCCCTTACTTTGCATCACGGTAGCGTCTTCCGAGGACGTACAACGAACAAAATATGCTAGCTCCCTGGTTATCATTTTATTTTTCTGTATATTTATAACTCATTCGTGAGTATTTTCTTTGGTATTTATAATTTCCAAATATAAACAACGTAAAAAATTGCACACATTGGCTCAATAATATAAGATTAAAAAAGTAATATTAAAATTGAGAAATATTTAATCTCTTCACCTTAAATAACTGACGATAAAATTGAATTCTTTGTAGTTGAATTCTATCTAAAATACAAATAAGATCAGTTATTATTGACAATAGTTAAATATAGAATACAGACAATAACTTAAGGGTCTTAACTATTAAATTTAATAGTTATTGGCACTTCCGGTTTATACATCCGTAGATTAAACCATTTCTTTTTTATTCTGTTAAAAAAGAATAAAAAAAAGGATATTCTACGGGTTTTCTTATGGAAATACTTGAGATTTATTTTGAATACAGGATAGACTATATTTGTTTTAAAAAAATATAGAATTTTTTTTTTTTAAGTAGAAAAATAGAAAAATAAAAACGGATTGAAGATTGCTGTTAGTTTAAAAGGTATAAAAAAATATTTGTAATTTTTTTTAAACTTATTTGAATATATATATAGTTTGAATTATAAAAGCAGTTAAATAACGACTAACTAAATAAAAATGGATAATATATAAAATGGGTTTTATAAAGATGATTTCTTTTTTAAAGTTTTCTTTGAAAACTGTACATGATCGCAGAACTGCCTATATTTTATTTAAGTTTTTATTAAACTATTGGACTAGTATTTATAACCCAATTTAATATACTTGATAAATACCTTGAACATGATCAACATGTCGCTTTATAAAAACAAGATCCTGATCTTCCTGTAGGATAGTGTCTTTTTTGTTTTGTTTTCATTAAAGTCTTAATAAAAACATGCAATGTTTTTGTGTTGGTCTAGGACCAAAAACCTTGAGTTGCTAGTCCGTTGAGATAACGACTATCTCTGACGAATTGACGCTGCTTCGCATCTTGTGACTTGTGCACAGATCTTCAGGGGTTTTTGAAGAACTCCCGGATACATTTCAGAGGCTTCCATTTCCATTGGGCTGTACTTTGGTGATGGTGAAGGCCTTGGTGTTGTCCAGGGCTTCCTTTTCGACGTCGGCAAGGCTGGCGACGTACGTGGCCCCTTCCCGCTCGGGCCGGCCCATGGCAGCGGGGCGTTTGAGTCCTAGTCGATTGAGCACGTACGCCAGCACGTTGGGTTTACTCAAGAAGATAATAAGGATGAACAGACCTTGTAGACCGTTGATGATGTCAGTGAAATACCAGTAGTGTTCTTTGCCACCCACCACTGCCCAAGATACCACCTCCATGATCCAGCACAGGCCCATCACTATCACCAGCTCCACAGCCGTACGCAACCTGAAAAAAAAATTAATATTAATAAATTCAAATATAAGAATACACAATATAAAGATTAAAAGCACATCAGGATATGAAAGAAAGTTTTCAAAAAAAAAAAAAAGCAACAACATCTTCTTTTATAGAATACAAACATAATTTCACGGATTATAAATGTAACATAAAGTAATTTAAATGTTATATGTAAAGTATTAAGAATATTAATCTAACAGAAATTAATAAAAACAGGTAATACTTTTTTTTTATGGTAACGCTATTTTTAAGATGCATCAAAAAATTATTATTATTATTGCCTGCATTTTATGTAAAAATTCAAATTTGCAGAAATAAAATATTAATGTGTAATTTTATTCGAGTAACTAAAAAAAATGTGAATGTGAATATATAAATGCCAGAAAAAAAAAGCCTTTTAATTGAATATATATCGTTTCCTTTTCATTTAACTTAATGATATGCATGGAAATTTGCGTATTTTTATTACAAAAAAGAATTGATAGTAACTGGAACCTCAATTTACAAATACCTAATTTTTATTCTTTTTTTATAGTTAAGACGTGTTTATTTATTTATAACTTTAATAACTTTTTAAGTTTATTTATAAACTTTATAATTTTAATAAACAGTCTCCGGTTTCTTTGGTTACTTTTTTTTAACGATTTTTGTGGGTTTGTTTTTCAATTATTAAGAAGTCAGTTTATTCCCAATTTAAAAATTTATATATTTATTTATAGTCATATTTTTTGTTAGTGTTTTCTGATAAGCTTATAGTGTTGGTTAATTTGCCTTATGTATTGGTTTGTCTCAGATAACTTCACCTGTGATTGATTCATTTTTGATGAGCTTAGGCATGAAAAGTAAAAATCATTCAGTCCAGTATTAAATTCATCGTGATCTTATTGGAAAAAGAAAACAAACAAAAAAGAGGACACTTGGTGATCTTTTCTAAATAACCTTTTTTTTAGTGGCTCTAAATACAAGGAATTCGAATCTCTTCCATCTTTTTCTGTCTTCAATAAGTATTTCCCGTTACAATATTCCAATTGACTGAAGTTTCATCCTCTGTTCATACTGTTTTCTATTCTGTCCGTTCCAGGTCTTCTAGTGCAAAAACGAAATACTTTCCTTCAGTTGTTTTCACATAGCACCGAATTCCGTGCTCCGCTGCACTCGGAACGCCTACGCATCACCTTGATTTTGTTTCCTAAGTGTTTCACATCTAATTAGTCCGTTCTTTCAGAACACTTGCTCTAGAAACGTATCAATTATAACTCTACAGTTATTGTTATTAGCGGAAACAGTAATCAAAGTAAAAAGAAACAAGAAGTTACTGCCTTCTATCCTTCATTCTTGCTGTTTCTATTTTCCTCTGTCATTTTAAAGTCAACAAACTAATATCAAAGACAACTCTCCCTGTAATTTCCAATATTAATATTTGTTAAAGAATTGGGTTCAATTTTAATTAAAATTCATTGTTAAGATACCAATGATTTCATTACTTTTGTTGCCTTCTCGCGCCTAATTTCTCGGAAAAAGATAGTTAACTATCAGAAAAATATTTTCTTATATTTCATACCAAGTTATAAGAAGATTCACCCAGGAGTTCAAAAATTGTTAGAGACACCTACATACATTTTCCTATTGGCTGAAAATAAGTTTTCTTTTTTTACTTTCATTTTTTCACCCATTTGATGTTTTTGTTGGTTGTATAATTTTTCATAGCTTTTTTTTTATGCAGTTACTTGACAAATTGTATATTTCAGTAAAAAAAAACGATAGGTTTTCGTAATTTCTCCTTTTTTCTTATATTATTATTCAAATTTTCGTGTTCTTTCTCACTGCCGGGGATTCATTGTAATTATGTTTTTCGCCTGAGACCAGAGCGCCGCCACATAATTGAGTGGTGCTCGTCGTTGTCCTTCGCGCCATCTTATCTCGGCATCTATTGTAAGTAATTGGATATTTCAAGTCAATCGGAATTACTTTACAAAAAAAAAAAAAAAAAGGTCTGGGGGGGAAAGAGAGAGACATAAAGATTAATTAAGTTCTGATATTATTTTTTTTTTTTTTTCACTCTTACCTACAATTCCTTTCAATTATAAAAAGAAAATTCTTATATATTATTTATTTCGTAGGCAATCGTTTGGCCTCGCATTAACTAAAAATACAAAAACAAATTCAAGATTTTGAGGACGCTAAAACTTCACGTACCTGGCACATGCATGATTAGAAATAAACTTTTTTAGAGCATCAGAAATTTAAAAATTGCTTTCATTTATTAAAAATAATCAATAAATGAAACCATATGTTCACTTTTGACCTTCGCAGATAATACCAGTGATTCAACTGATTTGCTGTAATTGTTTGTTTTTGTTTACCTATTTTATCGAAACCTTGGGCTGTTAAACAAAATATATATACTTAAATGGCTTAAAAATAAAATTATAATTTTAAAAATTTGTTTTTAATAGCGCTGTATGTATGTTTAAAACAAGAAAAATATAAAAGAACTTTTATTAAAAAATAGTAGTATAATAAAATGATTACGTCAAATATAAAGAGATTTTAATCCTAAAACAAAAATGTACAACGATTCTATGTGACGCGAGCTACTAAGTTCGAAACATCATCCTACAACTTCATTAGAAAATAAATAAATGTTTAATTCAGTTTAAAAATAGAAATGTATTTTTCTTTATAATTTAATCTGTATCTTCATGTTTACTTAAAAAAACAAATGTTAATAATAAATAACAGGTAGTTTTATAAATTATTTAGGCTTATTTAAAAAAAGTTAAAACAACCGTGAATTATGTTACTGTTACATAGCTGTTTTTTAAGCCTATTTTCCTGTGGCTTATTAGATCAGTCAGTCCGTTTGCGTGTCCTTCCCCTAATAACTTTTGAACCACATAATGGATTTTCCTGAAAGTTGGTATGCATGCTTATGGACTACAACAATTTAGCTTTTATATTTAAAATCTTTTCTAAGTAAAATCTAAACAATAGGACTTTTAGTTAATCCATTAATTTGCGCCCGACTTGGTATCATTTAATTTAATCGACTTTAGATAATTTAAATCAAAAAATAGAATTTAGTTGTTGATATTTTTACTATTTTATTATTATTATTTATGCAAGAAATTGAAAAATTTATACTCCTTTAAAACATATATTTCAATTTTAAAAAAAAGTTTAAAGAATAACATGGTAAGAGAAAGTAGGTGGTAAGTTCTTTCACAAACTTATTTTTTGTTTTTTTTCCCTGTTATTTATTTTTTTTTGGGGGGGGGGAAATGAGCTGCTAAAACCCATACAAAGTCTGGTAATCTGTTCGTATGTTGTTTTTTTTTCTTTTGTTTTTATTTTTACTTCACGTGCGATAGAAAAACCGCCTCGATTGCCTTTTCGCCGGGGGAACGGAGCTACAGCGTCGTCATTGCAAAATCTGGGCTGATAAAAATGTTGTACGCATACCAAACATCGGCCGATCGCTTGGGGACACCCGGGCCATCATCATCAACCTCCTCTTTTATTCTTCTCCTCGAGCGATCAATTTCTTTCTTTTTTTTTTAATTCGTCTTCACAGGTATTTGACAGATGCTGGACTTCGTTAGAGAGACAAGGGGCTTCCAATGGTCACACCCTACCCTTCCCCACCCACGGTAGAGATGTAATCAGTGGAATTCCTCTCCGCGTGTTCTCCGTCTGTACATTTCATGGTTAGACAACAGCCACAGGGAGTCTCAGGGTCGTTAAATTTAAGTGGGTCTTTTTTTTTTAACCCTATTCAGTAGCGAGATGGATTTCAGCAGAACGTACACCTACTCATCCCCTCTCTCATTGTTTTATTTAAATTATTAATTTGACCTTTAAGCTCACAATTGACATTACAAATTAGCAATGAAAAAGATTTTACGATTTCGTCGTAAAATTTAAATTTTAGAAATAGCTTAATATAAAATATAGAACTTATTTTTTTCTTTTGAAGGTTTGAAAGATAATACAATTTTTACAAAATGCTTAAAAAAAAAAACACATTAATTTTCAAACCAAAACCCCGTGGGGATCTCGTATCATAATTATTATTAACATGTATAATAACACTTAATTTCCGAAATTTAAAAAAAAAAAAAAAAAAACTTGATGTTTTATCACTGTTTTAAATAAGTCTAAATGCTCTTTATATTATGTACACATTAATCTAACTGTTATTCCTTAATTAAAACAAAGTTAACTTTCCACTTTTGTAATAAAAGTCAAGGATTTATTTATTATAAAAGTTTATTTATTTATATATTTATATATTTATGTAGTAGGTAAACAGTCTTATGAAAGTGAACTTTGTCTGGATAGTTAATTATTTTCAACTGTCTGCTTCTTAATAAGTTACTTTCTTTTTTGTCTTTGCTCATTTGTCTTAACACACTGTGTTCTTTCCCAGCGATTTGTAGAATTCAGACCAAGTTGACTTTTTATATTTCATAGCTTTCTTTATACTTAGCTGGGTTTCCTCAGGTTTTTTAATTACTTAATTTAAAAAAAAAAAAAAAACAAGTCACTAAATAACTTCTTCCTTTTTTTGAGTTTTTTGAAGCAATTAAAAGTGCCAGATTATACAGTTATTTTTTTTCCATCGGAATCGCAGAAACGTTAGTGATAAAATTCATGTGCCATTATTTCATTAATGAGTTTTTTTATATTGTCTATTTTTCGCTTTTGAGGCACCACTGCGATTCCGACCATTAGTACTGAGACCTCGTTGTTTACTGGCGAATGCTCCTGGCTGATGATCGCCAGAGAGCTGAAACATCTGTTCCAGGATGTCATTTGGTAAACAATTTGGTCTCACTCAATTTTTTTTTTATTATTTTTGAAAACTCAGCTTCCTGGAAATTGTTCAAATATTGGTTCTAATTACTATTTTAATTCAAATAAGTATATTTTCGAAACATTTTTCTGAATAACTGCATATCAATAAATTGTGATTCAAATTAATATTCTATTTAATTAAATAATTACTTAATTATTTAAGTAATATTTAATTAAATAATACTTCAGATCTCTCCCAATTCTTATTATTAATGATCGATATTATTATTAACTCACGCTTCTTTTAAATCTGATAAATTATTATTATTATTATAGTAATCCCTAATTAACTCTTTTTAAAATTATATTTTCTTTTGAACAGTTATAACGCTCATGGCATGTCATCAATAACATACTATTAATTTACGTTCTTATATTTATTAAAAAGTTTATTTTATTGTTGCACGAACTCTTTAATTAACTGCGGAATTACAGGCACATAGTTATACATAACTTATTTATAGATCATAAACTTTAAATCTAATAGAAAAAATATAATTAGCTTTAATAGTATTATAATCCCAGTAATCATTTTAGTTTACTTCATTTTATAAGCTTTAAAAAAATGCAATTTATATTTAATTTAAAGTTTAGTATTAATTCTTTATGTTATTTTAGTAATTAAATTAATATCTTAAATTTACGTAGATTTGGAAGCGGTTCATTTTGAATTGGTTGAATTTTTACACAATTCATCTTCATCGTCATAATCATTATCTTCTTCATTACAGTTTCAGAATAATTTTAATTGCATCATTTTGCTACTCGTGAGAATAAGAATTCTCGTTGCATTTCTAATTTGAAGTATTTGTTTTAAAGTTTGTTGTTTAAACTTTATTTTACATTAATGAAACAATAGATAGTAAAGGAATAGGATTTAAAGGGTTTTTGGTGTTTTTCTATACTTACAGCTGATGGTTTTTCTTTGTGGATTCTCTCACGGAGTCTTTGCTCAGTGCCCGGATGTTGAACATCGTGATGATGAACATGATGATGTTAAGTAGGAGCAAAAGGGCAATGGGGCCGTAAAAGAGGGCAAGTTTTGCCCTATAATTGGTGATCCAGCAGTTGACGTGGAATTGGGGCTGGAATAGTGATGTTTTACGGAAGGGTTCCCATTTATCCAGAAGCACAGACACAAGAACAATGACGAAAGGGCTGCCCCAGCCGTAAAGCATGTAGGCGATATAGCGGCTCGCACTTGACCTCTTGGCGACGCCGTGACCATGTCGTAGCTCGTGCACCGTCCGGCAAATGTCGAAGGCGAGCACGTTCAACCAGAAGAACGTGGCCAGGAAGCAGAACTGTAACAGGACGCCGAACGCAAAGCACGCGGCCGATCCTGGAGCCTCGCCGAACACGCGGATGACGAGGATGATGTACGCGGAGCCCAAACTGACAATGTGGCAGAGGAAGAGTACCTGGTTGCCACCCTTGAGGCTGGGTACGCTGATCAGCAGCCCGAATGCCAGCACCAGGCTGACGACGGAGATGATCCATGCCGCCGCGTACACGTAGTCGATCCTGAAGCCAGACAGATGCTGGTCGATGGAGTCTTGGTTGACGCAAACTACCGCCCTCCCGTCCCGCACAAAGTATTCTCCGGGATCGTAGAAGCGCTGGTACACTGGTACCCAAATGCGGAGGCCATTATACTGAAATTCGTCGTCGTCGAGCATCCAGCGCGGACAACGCATGAAATCCTCGCTGTAATTGTAGCACAGGGTGAAGTTGGAGCCTGATTCAACGAAAAGCGATCTGTCCAGAGACTCTCCGAGTAATGGCACCAATACACGATTATCATTTTGCACTTGATACTGGTCTTGCGAGAAAGTGATGTTTTTGCAGAAGGGTCGGGTTCTTTTGGTAGGTGGTACACTCGTGTGTAGCGTGCTCGTTGACAATTCTGTTGTAGAGACAGGGGCAAAAATAGTTGTTTGTTCGGCGGTGGGGATTGCAGTGGATTCCGTAGTTGTGCTGAGTGTGGTTGCGGGAACCTCTGTTGTGGTTGACATCGTCGTCGAAGTCGCCGTTGTAGATGACGACGAGGTCGTCGTGGTGGTAGTTGTTGTTGTCGGTGTGGTGGTGGTCGGCTTTTTGGGCCGCATCGACGGCGTAGGCGGCAGGAACCCCGGTAGGGTCATGCAGAGGCGAAGATGGGCCAGGTACACCTCGCCGTCGTCGCAAACGGGCCGACAGATGGTGAGGATCGAATCGTACACCTCGTCCGGCGAACACTGCGCCGGTCCCGAAGACAGAGTAGAGTCCTCGTCGGGCTCACCGTCCGCAGGCGTGAGCTGTGCCGCCGTGGGATAAGACAACAACGAAAACACCAGCGTCGCCAGAGTCACGAGCACAGAGCAGCGAGAGAGCGCGGTCTTCATGGCGGCTGCTCACTGGAGTTGCAACAGGGTCTTCTCCGTCCGAAGCTATTCACTGATGAACAAAAGAGGAGGACCGGGTTCTAAATCCGTGTTGACATGGGCGCGGTCTCACCCTCAAATGACACAAACTGCACTTTACACTGCGACAAATGGTGTCCTCTTACGATTCGGTGGCATCTGGGTTGAATTGGCCGTGTTTTGCTCCCGCCGCTGGCCTCCTTTCCGTCTCGGCTGTCCCGGGCGGCCAATGCGAAGGCGCCGTCTCTTTCGAGGGCCCCGGGCGATGACGTCACAACACAACACTCCGAAGGACTCGCAGATCACTCTCTCGCGTTAGGTTTCGGGAGTCAGTCGCTGCTGCAGCTAATTCCATTCTTGCTGATTCATTCCACAATAACCTTTCACTCGCGAATATTAGCGCTTCTCTCAAATTGTCATTGATAACATCCGATTAATTGAGAAATAAAGGGAATTCCTCTTTTATGTATATTTTCTTCCCTTCCCGCCTTTCATAACAACGAAGGTGAAAAAAAAAAAAAAAGTATCGACTGATTGTCACTCCTTAAATAACAAGAAGGTCGAAAGAACTTAAAGTCTACTTTCCGAAAAATAGAATTTGCTTAAAAGTTATTTCACCTTTCTTTCTTTCTGTATTTTTTTTTTTTATTTAATATAATCATGAAAACGATAAAAACGAAAAACTTAAATTTACTTTCATATTCTAATATCCACTGAATACAAACAGTACAAATTGCATTATTATTATTATTTTATTTGAAAATAATAATAATAATAATAATAATAACCTGTATTATTTAAGTAAGTTGTTTAAATCAGATTCCTTTTAATTATATCAGGCAACGTGCAACTTAATGGATAATTTATTGTTTTTTTGTTTTGTTTTTTCAATCAATAAATGACCAACACATAAGATAATTTTTTAAAAAAAACTATAATTAAAAATTAAATTACACTATGTTTCCACCCGAACCAGCTTGTACTTGCTTGTCAATGGCCCTTGTTCGGGCCGAAACATAATGTAAATTATATTAATGTTAATATATCAGTGCTTCTCTACTTTTTTTCGCTCCGTTGTGCACATGAGTTTTTTTTTTAAACTTCTACGGTTCATTAAATTGCAGTACTTTTACTGAACCCTTACAATATAGGCAACCATGAATCCAAACAGGCCTTACCATGTGAAAGGGTTCTGGCATTTCCTGACCAGCCGAGGTCGGTGGTGAACCTGACGCTTGCTGTCTTTATCCTCCTGTAAAGAAACCCGGTACCCATTTAACACATAGTTATGTGAAACCTAGGACTCGTCTGAAGGAGAAAGAACTAATGAAAACTCCCCGACCTCCTCCAGAGATCGAACCCGGTTCCTTCAGCCCATATTGAAATAGTGCATTACTGTTTGAGCTACCGACCTGACTCTGTATAGAATTCTTTGTAAAAAAAAATCACCACAATTTACAGATGAATTACTTTTTATTTTAACCCATTTACCTAAAATATTTTTTAAAAAAAGATTTGAAAGTGAATTTTATTTACTTTCATTATTAGAACGATGCAAAATATAGTTTAATTTTGTCTTTGCCTATAGTTTCTGATGTGGACCATTTGTTTATGTGTGAAGCTCAATATTTATTGTAGAAGTATTTTCGGAATTTACTAGAATCACGCTCTCGTTTGAGAAGCTCTCGCTTAATAACAAGAATCATTTGATGGAACTTCTTGGTAAAAGTGGTTAAGAATTGAGCATTTATTTCCCTAGGGATGATCCCATCAACGTTTGAACCCCTGAATGGATCTTCAACATAGGAATGGGGATGGAGGGGCTCAAAATACCCTGTTCCTACACTACAGGCTAAGCATCTTTAATGTATCACGAAATATATATATCCTATTAAATAACTCTGCTTTAATTTCCACAATATTTCGTCTTCTTTGCGAAGGACTTCATCAGGTGGAAAAAGTAAAATTTCTGACTGGGCAGATCACTGTGAGGAAGTAGGACACAGCCCAGATCCAACTGTCAAAATTGAATCCGAAATTTCTGAAGAAATCTCTTATGATCTAATCATGTTTGATTAATAGCAGAAATTGTATTAATAAGGATAAGTTTCTTAAAATGAGTAATGCATCATTTGGATATGTAATAGAATTTATGAAAAAATAAGTTTTTTAGATATTAATGATGTAATGCGAACAATGTTAGTAATGTTATTGTTATTTATGAAACATCATTATTATTAATGTTTAATTTTATTATTATTTATGTGTTGATTGTCATCATTATTAATAACTGTGCTAGTGAATAAGATAACCAAAAATTATGATAAAAGAAAGCATGCAATTTTTTTTTAAAGGATTTATAAAAATATTTAAAAATACTTAGGAGCCTTTCGAGTTCCTCCGCAGAACTCCTCTTCAACACCTTGAAAGTGAATAAGATAATAAGTGAATAAGTTTCAATTGTTAACATGTATACGAAAATGTTTTATTTTAAGTTCTGATTTAAAATCCTACTGAAATTTAGAGGAAGGAGAAAAGTTTCTTGTCCTCTGGTATCACCTGATAAAGTCCTTCGCAAAGAAGGACGAAATACTGTGGAAATTAAAGCAGTGTTATTTAATAGGATTTCTAGGAGTACCCTATTTCTACGTTGTTAGGGCTTCTGAACAGGATGGTGAAATCCGTTTGCCGATCCGATCTTCCGTTCGGGAATAGTTAGGGGAGGACAGACATGGACGGACGGACAGGACAAACGCAACAGCTACCGATGTTCACAATGTGTGTCGCTAAAAATCTGAGAGGTACTACAGCTTTTATTGTCGGCATTGGCGCCCAAAAAAACCGAAATAAATGTTGATAGAAGATGAGCCATTGTTCAACGCAGTCATTTATTGATTGTTTTGAAGGTGGAGTCTATTTACTTTGTGGTGATTTCTTCTCTGAAGCCGGAGCCAATAAGGATATCCTCTTTTTAAGGAGGGTTTTGAAATTGTAGTAGGATAAGGAAATCCTGAAAAGGAACCGTAAAAAAGAAAAGTCATTTCAACAGTACTAAAGTCTCACTGTAAAGAAAGATAAGAGAAATGTTCTTCTAAACAATCCCAACCCTGTTTGGTTAAGATGGTTCCGAGTAAACTTACTATGAATGTGTAATTTTTGAGTACGAAGTTCAAACAAATTAATTGACAAAATTAATAAATCTGTTTTTAAAATACCATTGAGATTGCATAAAAATTAAATGAAGAAAGTTGTAATTTCTTTTTAAGAAAGTTATAATTAACTGGGTTTTTTTAGTGTGTTTTTTGATCAGATCACTCAGTCTGTATATATGTCTGGGTCCAATCGAGGAGTAGGAACGATTTTACTTTTACATTACATTTGAATATCAATATTTGAAATCTTTTCCAAATGGATCCTTGTCGAAAAAATTACCAATAAAATGTCACCAAAATCTCCAAAAAAAAAATTTGGAATCTAAAAATGAATTTATTTCTTTTTTTTCTGTTAATATTTCATTGTTTTCTAATCTTTCTAATTGATTTATTGCATGTGGTTTCACGCGATTAAAATTGATCCGATTAAAACAACTACAGTGGTACAGAAAACAGAAAAATTTGTACTGTTCAATTCAGTAGACTATATATCTACATTATATTTTGAAAAAAAATATAGATTTAAGGTGGGTTTTTTTATATTTTGAGGAAAAAAACAATAATGAAATTATAAGGAAAATAAATACTCCCTCTGTCCCATAATAATTGTAGCAGTTGATGAAGTTAATTTAAACAATTAATTAAAAATATTGCTCCTAATTTGTATTTTGAGTGTTCAGATAGTTTGTGGATTTTTCAATAATTTCGATACTGTTTTGCAGCTAACGTAATTGCACCTTTCTGCAACTTTTCGTTTTTCTTTTGATGCATCAAGAACTGGACAATCGCAACTCGATGTTTCTTTTCTTGAAAACTCTCTTTTTTTCATCTTACTTTTACATTCAACTGAAAAAAAACAATTGATTTCGATAAGCGGATGAAATTAGAAAAATAGTTATAAATCGTTATAATAATTAGGTTAACCTAAAAAAAAGAAAGACGTGTCAAAACAAACGACAGATGTCATGAAACATTGATTTTGATTGAAGGCTTCGCAAACATAACTTACAGCTGCATTCGCCAATACTTCCCGTTTAAATATTCGCTTGCTACTATTATTGTGGGGCAGAGGGAATATACTGTAAGGAAAGTAGGCTTCAGTTCTTTTGAAATTCTTATCTCTGATTTGACCAAAATATAAACTACGTCAGAAGTTCGTAAATCTCATTTCATTTAGAGCAAGAATTGAGATGGACATTAAAGATGGTTATTTCGTACGATTGGGAAATGACTGCAGGTTTCAGCCTCTTTAAAATGCGTCAGTCTGTTTGTATCTTAATAATTTTTGAACCCCTGGATGGTTCTTCTTGAAACTTAGTATACATATTTGAGGACTAAAGACGATTGAACTTTAATATTTGAAATCTTTCCCAAATGGATCCTTATCGAGAAATTGGCAGGGAAAGGAGACAAAAATTCCCAAAGAAAAAAACCTGGAATTTAAACATTTGCATTTCGGTCGATGTCTTAAACTGTCGGGATTAATCTGTGGGGGTTTGATGTGATTAAAGCTATCAAGTTGATACCGCTCAAGCGCTTAGTGGGACCGATGTTATAATGCTGGGGTGGACTAATTTGAGGACTGGAGAGATGGAGACCATTTTTAGGATCATGAAATGAGCATTGCACCAAATTTTGAAGAAATCAGTCTAGACGTTTTAGCGAGGAATGTTTGGGCGTCAGTTTAGAAGAATGGGAGGGTAGGAAACCAAAATAAGTGGTCTATCCTAAGTTGGACCTTATATTTAGCTAATATTTTATGGAAAGCCGTCCAGTCGTTTTAATGTAATGCCCATAAAAACAAACAAAATGGACGATGTTCTTATGGAAGAGTGAAACTTCGCGCATGCTCAGTAGTGATTTAAAATACATGAGGCTTTCCTTCGTTTGTTTTCTTTTTACGACTTTAAAAAAGAGAAAGGAAAGAATTTTTAAGAAATAAAACTTTAAAGAAAGTAGGCTTTTGTTTCTTCGAACTTCTTGTTAAAACCAAAGATGAAAAAAACTCTAAAATTACATTTTACAAACCATCAGCTTTGTTAAAATTTTGAATGAAAATAATTAAATAAATAAAACCAAAGGAACGATGGTTTTTTCCAAATGTAAATAGGCTTTGTGCAGTGAAGCAGCTTCACAGACAGGAAGTACGGTTTTACGTTTTCATTTCATTAAACAAGAAAGGTTCTGAAAAGGTACCAAGGCCAAAAGAGAAAAGCAAAAATACAATGTATTCTCTATAAAGTAATCTTCAAGACATTGTAGGAAACACAAGAGATTTGGAACAATTGATCAATTTAAAAATTGGATTTTTTGTGTGCCTTTTTTCTGAAGAATTTGAACATAGTTAGATTCGACACATTTTCTCAAAAGATGTTGAGAATATATTTTTAAGGTTATAATATGTCTGCAACTAAAGATTGTACAGTTTGTGATGTGGGAGTTTTCTCTCTCCTGTAAATGAAAATCAGTGGTGGATGTTCCTGAAACTTGACATGCCAATTTATGGGCAACTGACCACCTCTCCTTAGTATTTTAGAGATTTAAAAGGCCTTACCTCCCTCTTTCCTGAAAATTAAGATAAAGGAAATAAAGGCGTTTGTTAGCCTTGGATAGTCATGACTGATGGAGCCTAAGCAGCTCGAAACATTTTTCCATGGTCCTCATGACACTCTACCCAATTTACGAATTTCTTCTTTATCAAAAGGGAACGACAATAACTTTAATTAACTCTCAATCATTTGAATAACCTCACATCGCCCCGATACAGCAAAATTGCCAAAAGATCTTTTTTTTTTTTTTTAATTTCCTTCTATGACTTCAGAATGGAAGACGATACTGAAATGAAAATCGTACATTGAGACAAGTGACGATGAAAAGTACTAAGAAAACAATTGAAAGAATTCGATTGTTTGACGTGAGGTTTTCTCAGGAAGGGCTTCGTTTACGTTTAGTAAGTACAGAGAAAAGTTACATTTTTATTTTATTTTGTATCACAAAGATCTGATATGATTCCAATTAGGTCTCAGCTATTCTTCGCGTATGGAGCCATGTGTACGGAGCGCTAGGGGAAGATCAGTTTGGAGGACTGGGGATGGGGACGGAGGCCAAAATAATCTGCTTTCATTTTAAGTTGGACCATAAACAAGCTTTGTACCAAGCGTTATGGAAATCGCTCTAGCCATTAAAACGTAAAGCGCATTACAAACAAACAATGGACAAAGAGAGAACGAACTATTCCAGTGAAATCGTGAAACTTCGGCTTCTCAGCAATTAGAGAACTCAAGTAAATAATTCAGATTTATTTATTTTTTTCATTTTGGTAAATTGAAAAATTTGTATTTTATGTATTCATCATATATAATTATTATAACAAATTTATGACTTTCGTATTTATCGTTTAAAAAAAAAAAAAAGTAAGAAAGTAGGCTTTAAATTCTTTCAGGAACTTCTTGTTATGTCAGACTCTGAGGATAATTAGCAAAGATTAAACTTCCAACCCTCAAATAAGACCAGTCTTTCTCTTCTTACAATATCTTTCGAGGACAGACAATAAGTCCTGATTGTCATCAACAATTGATTTTTTTTTCTTTCAAAGGTTTTCATTGAATGAAATCTTTCTGTTATTATCCTTGGATTTCATTTTTATTAATTGAAATGATTTATGATGAAAGATTTCCTGCTTCTGTCATCCCAATGTGAAAGCGTCTTTCATTTCGTAATGAAACCATTGGAATCATGAAATCGAATGACATGGAATTCTTCACTTCCTCTGTTGTTTTTTAGAAATCAAACAACGATTCCTGAAAAGAACTTGAACCCGACTTTCCTGAGCAGGTTGCAATTTTTTTTTAAAACGTAACACACACACAAAAAGAAAATCTCATACTGCTTGGACTTTTATCTTTTATCTGTTTCTAGGCGTATTACTCGCAAACGGTTGGACTGATTTCTTTAAAATTTGATACAGTCCTTAGTTGAGACCCATCTTAAGATTTGAGGACGATTATTTTGACTTCTTAATAACTGATTCCTCCTCTTCACTCCTGCATTCTCAGACACCACTGTTGATGAACAGTTGAGGGTTGTAATCAAGGAATTTAATCAAATAATACTGGATTGCAACTGATTAAAATGAATTGTTGACTGAAACAGGCAAATCTCACTTTTCCACTTTCTCTTCTCTGTTTGTATCACGTTAAAACGATTGGACGGATTTCCTTAGAAGTTTGTACTATGTTTACTTATAGGGCATCTTAAAACATAAGTTCTATTTATCATCACTTAACGACATTGAGCCACCATAAAATAATGCATATTTATTAAAAAAAATATTTATTTTAATTGTATGTGTTGGCTTATTGTCTTTAGGTGAAGATACATCTTTACATGTTAAATGTTTAATAATAAGTTCTAATATTTTGGACTTTATCCTCTTTCCCCCGCAGAAATGAACCCCTGTCTATCCATTGCTCGTTGAATCCATTAGCTTGTTTACCATAAAGAGCTCAACATTCTCTTAGGACTTGTGGAAGCTTCAATATTGACATAAAATCAAACATTAACATTCCTACGATGCTAGATAATCTCTTAATCCCTTTAATTATGCACCATCCATCAATATCGATATTTAAGTTAGACCCCTTACAAGCATCATATCAAAAGAAAATAATCCAGCCATTTTAGCGTGATACAAACAGATCAAACAAAAGAAGAAAAAAAGTGGAATATTAAGACTCTGCGCATGCTCAGTTAATAATCTCAAACCAAACCAGTGAAATTACGGGGATCTTTCATCAGCTTATTTTTTAAATTCGTGTTTTTATTTATCTGTATTTACCCCGAAGCACCTCGATTCTTCTGAACCAATTCCTCATGAAACTTGGTAGGTAACTAAAGGCCAAAATTGATCGATTATTTTAGGAAGTCGGCTGGAAATTGGAGGTACTTCTGTTCTTTTTAAAGTAGCCCTCTTTCGAAACAGAAGTTAAAAGTATGTATTTTAACGAACAACGGAAATAGATTTTGATTAGGACCACCAAATGAATCATTGTAACTCTTTTACACTAAGATCCTGGAGACGTGACGAATGGTTCAACAACCTCAACTCTTTCAAGTCCTAATTCCATCTCTTGTAGGTCAGTTATCATTTACAGATGTTTAGAAAAAAAAAAAAAATTACCTAGAAAACAGAATTCAGCTACGTACTGGGAATGGACTTGGACTTCTGAAGAGTCCATTTTCAGGCCTTGATGGAAACCAAAATAATCGTGATGAAATTATGATGGAACCATCTTCTAAATTGTAAAGAAAACAATCCATGCATTTAAACGAGCGATTTCGGGAGTTATTTGTGATACATGGGAGGGATTGGGACCAAAGCAAATGGGCCAATGTCTAATTTGGGATAATAAATTAGCTACCTCATTCATTTATAGTTCTCTGCCAAGGGCAGGTCCTTCACTGCAAACCCAGCATTCTCCAATCTTTCCTATTTTCTGCCTTCCTCTTCGTCTCCACATAAGATCCATTTTATTAGCTACCTAATAAAGTTTATTAAAATCCGTTCAGTCGAACGTTCGTACAAACAGAAACAGACAAAAGCGAAGAAAAAGGCTTAAGTAGAGTTGTAAGACAATTATAAATTAAATGTAAATGAAGAGATTTTCATTTATGTCCTTTGCAGACATTAAAAGAAAAAGGAAATCATTTTACAGATACTAGGTTTTTTATATTCTTGAAATAAGTTCCTGTTTATTTATTGTTCTTCTGCTAAAATATTAATTAAGAATTTAACTTTATTTGATGAAATAGACAACGTATGTTGAATACTTTTTTTTCAGTTAAAACTGTTTCTAACTTTTTTATCTATTTTTTTTTAATTTATAATTTTTGTTGTAATTTACAATATTAATGAAAAAACATATAATCAATCCCAAAACTGCTTTATATTAATGCATACAAGAAAATAAGTGCACGTTATCCTCTCCGAGACCGCAACTCGTATTTTTACCAGCACTACAAGCCATAAGAGTTCCAGTAAGGTATTACTCGTGTCTGTCTGACTAGTAGTTTGGGCTACAGAGGTGGTGACAGAAGGACAGAATGAATGTAAGAACCATTGCACTTTTCATGTATAGGGAGGAGGGGTGGCTAGGAAGTCTCATAAGGGTTCTCAGATTTGATTTCTTTATTTACGGAAGTTCACTTCAGTAGTGGAGGAATAAGTCTTTACAAAGTGGATGCTTCGCCACCTGATCTCCAGAAAAAACCTATAAAATTGCTTTTCAACGTAATACGATTTCGTAATTTTGGAAAGTGTGTGTGTGTGTGTGTGTAAGTATTGATTACGTTCCTAAAAAAGTGAGGCTCATCAAGTCAGTCTGTGTGTAACTAAGAACTATTGAACTTCTGGATAGTCTTCTTGAAACTTGTAAGCATATTTAAAAACAAAATTTGAAATTTTTTTTTTCAATGAATGTCCTTGTGGGAAGCTTCACGCGAGAAGGTAACATAAAAATTTCCACATAAAAGCATTAGAAAAATCAACAGTGGATTTCTTAAAAGAAAGATATTAATTTTCATTTGAATCCTCTAAATATCTGCATAGTTGGAGTTTGATTAAAGTTAAGTGGATTCGGGCCAATCGAGTGAACGATTTGGTGAAATTGTAAATTAATATTCCACTTTATTAATTATTTCATTGTTTACGTTTAAGAAGTATTAAGATTAAACCTATTTTTAACTCTTCACTAATCTACGTCTTCGTCTAAATTGCAATAATGGCCGCCAAGTAAATCACTGCTATTGATCTCGTGCTATTGTTATTTTTTGTCTGTAATGGCTGTGTTTGACAGCACCGTAGTTTCCTGGTCAACTGAATCACAAGTATTAAAACCGTGTGGATGAAAAGAGAGAGGCTAGCACTATGATTTTCCTGAGCTGTTTTTCTATTACTTGGGCTGTTGATAAATCGACCGCCCGAGGCCGCTGGTGTCACGAACCCTAGCGGCTGCGTCATGAAGAACATCCTGGTTTGGGGAATATGAACTGCAAGTCAGGGTCCGCCATAACACGGGGTGGGAGACCTCGCTCACGTGCCTCCTCCACGTCCAGCGCTTCAGTAGGGAAATAGGAAATGCAACAAGCACACAGAGGGCGCGCCCTTGATTTTAATGAAACGAAATTCTTCCTAAGAAAAGCAGCCATTACTATTTATATCTAACTAAAGATACAAACACGTGAGATAGTGGCTGCAATTTAAACAACATACCTAAAGGGATTTTTTGTTAGAAAAACAAAAATAAATTGGGTTTTTTTTAGTCTAATTTGGAAAAGCAAAGGTAGACTTTAAGATGCATTTTTCTTTTTCATTAAAGTATTGCTAAAAACTATTTGAACTAGTGAACATATCTTTTTAACACTTAGTATGGTAATTCCGGATAAAAGATCATCTTTCAATTGAAATTCGATGAAAAAGTATCTGGAGATGTTAAATGATGTATCATGTTGGAACATAACATTTAGTGTGTTGCTAGATCTTATAAAAGCATTTAACTTTTCTCTGATTGCTTTTTTTTTTTATTAGACCTATTATTAAAATTACACCAAGTTAAGCTAGGGTTAATACATTTAATAGTGATGGTTTTGTTGAAAATTGTAAACCGATAAACACAAAATGTTTATGGAAAGTGGGCTTCAAGATCTTCCAAAAGTTTTTTGCCGTTTCTGATGCTTAATAAAAAAAAAAAAAAAAAAGATATTAAAAATGTACACTCTATTCATTTACATTGGCTGTAATAGATACTGACTATGCTGCTATAAAAATTTAGTGGAAGCTGAAATAGCAAGTGTAAGCCGATTTTTCTTTAAATGTTAACGGTTTTTTCTTTTGTTTGTTTCTTTATTTTCTGAAGTAGTCAAAACAATGCAAAACTGTACATTTACAAGGTGTAATATTTTCCCTTCATACAAACAGTATCTTCAAATCTTCCATTTGATGAATATTTTTTTAGATCTTCATTACTGATTGATTTTGCGCTAATCCACAAAATTTGAATCGTAGGCTATCAAACTGCGGTGGATTACTAAGCGAACAATTCGCTGAAATTTATTGTTTCGATTTGAATTTGTTTTTTCTCTTTGAAGCGCGAAATTCTTCAAAGAACCATCTGGCAGAAATCCTAAAAAAAAAAATGAAATTTGTTACTTTTTGTTAACATCTCATCGTCTTAAACAGTAAATCCTAATCTGTTAGCTAATCCATTAAATGGCGCATTAAAGACACTGGTCTGTACAGTGTTTTGGATAAAAAGACATTGACGAAATAACGGCACATAAGTTTCTTGTAAGTAATCTCAAACTTCTCCTGATGAAGGCTGAAGATACCGACCGAAATATTGAACGAATTTCATTGGGTGCAGAAAAATCAAGTTATATTACTCGTTTTTAAGAATATTATTCGGTAATCTATTGGGTGTTGTTTGAAACGATTAAAATTCAACCGATTTAGGCAATTTTAATAATAATTAATAATTATAATTTGGATTTGGATTTAATTCATTTGAAAATACCAAATTTGTTTGTATTCAATAGAAATTAAAATTGGAATAAAAAATTTAGATTTTTCTTTTGTCTTTTTCACGAAAGCAACATTGAAAGAAAAAAAGAAAAAAAAAAATAGCATTTCAGGAAAGTAGGCTTTGTATTCGAAAGTACTTCATATTTCTGAAGTTCAAATTTAACTTTCGTATTTGTTGTAGATTTTTTTTCAGATAATAATGACTGGTGATTTCGGTTGAGGATTTGGTGACGGATCTTCAACCCTTTGTAAATTCAATTGTAAAACAATTGTAAAATGTTGCTGAGTTCATGTCACTGATGTCAGATCCTGGTGACTCTTAGATGGTTCCTTTCCCATCCGTTTACTTATTTTCCTCGTTTGTTTTACTGTTAGGATTGTTGAATCATTGCTGTACGAATATCCAAGAATAATTCAACAAAAAAGAAGCTCGAAGGAACTTACTTTCTTTCTTTAAAATGTTGGTTCTTGAAATTTCTCTTTTTAAACACACTTTCCAATAGAACTGTAATCAGATCAGTCAGTCTGTGCGTTATCCAAATAACTTTTTTTTAGATCTCTGGATGAGGCTTCTTGAAACTTGGCTTGCAATTTTAAAGGCAAGAGTCAGTCTGACTTTTGTATTTGAATTTTTTCTCTTGTAGGTCCTTGTCGAGAATTAAGCACGTGAAGATAACAGAAATCCCAATAGAAAAGTAGTAGAATCGAAACATTGAAGGGTTATTTTGCAGAATTTTCAAAAAGGAAAAAAAAAAATTAAGGAAAATAAGCATCAAGGTCTTACAGAATCTTAAAAGTCTTGAAAACGAAAAGCTTATATTAATATTACAATTTATATTATAATATCTGCTGAATTGAAATACAATCGGACCTCTATTTAACGAAGTCGCTAAATCGCGAAAAAAAGTTCATTATATGGAAAATTTGTTAAATAGAGATTCACCTTTTAAAATCACTTTAAACTACATAAAACAGGTTTAAATTCATAAACAATAAATATTATTAAAAAAGGAATAATTTAAATGACATAAAGCATACATTACCATATGCGTACTTAAATTTTATTAAGTCTGTTAATTTTGTCTGAGTTTTTTTTTTTTTTTTTCTTGAAAAAGTGTTTTCGATCAAAGTACGTCTCGCATCTTTGCAATGCACCAAAAACCCCTTCAGCAGTATTTTCTTCAAATTGTAATCCGCGTCGGATTGTTTCAAATGATTTTAGCATTTCATCATACGAAGTTCATCTGCATCATGATCATTTTTCATTTTCATCATCATCATCTTCATCGCAATTCATAGCTGTATTGTTTTTATTTTTCACACTGTCCAAAATATCCGATTCAGTTAGTGTTTCCGAGGTCTCAACGTCAAAATCAAGTGAAAGATAATCATCAATCAGCACATCATCGTTAATTTCTTCTTTTTCCCTCAGCTGTATCCACGTTTCTTTCATTTCCTCTAAGGGAATACAAAAACATTTCAAGGATAAAAATAAAAAAAATGGATACCATGAAAAAGTTCGTTAAATAGAAAATGCACTTCGCTATTTGGGAGGTTATTTTACGAAGAAATTGGCAAAATGTTCTTGGTTCCAAAGAAAAGTTCGCAAAATAGAGAAATTCACAAAATAGAGGTTCGTTAAATTGAGGTCCGAATATAGTTCAAATTTTCATCTGCCTGAATTCACATTACAATCAAACTCGGCTGTATCGCGATCTTTCGGATCGAAGATCTCGAAGATCGCGATCTGCCCGAGCGTTTTTAACTTCGCGATGTTAAATGTCCTTTACTCGAACCCTATTATCGCCCACACGATTCCAAATCGATTTAAAATGGTCATTTCGCGATTACCTACATCATTTAGAGCGGTGTGAGAGGCATTTTTGTCGTCTTCTGGCGCTAATCTCTCGGCGAGGAAAAGATTTCAAATATAAAATTTAAGTCCTCGCTAGTTCTCGAATATGCATCCCAAGTTCAAAGAAGATTAATGCACGGGTTCAAAAGTTATCTTCCCCAGAATGATTAAGTGATGATCCTCAATTTCTGAGGAAAGCAGGCTAAAAATATTCCAATGTGCCTTTCTTTTGTGTGCGTATTTTGTAATTTGTTTTTTTTTTTTTTTTTTTCTTCCTGTTTCGTGGAACTTGTGAACCGGTTGTTCTCTCTTTGAAGTTATACAATCGTTGGTATTCTCTGAACGTGCTACTTACAACTCGTAAATCCGCACGATTTATTTTTTTCTTCTTAAATTACAAATTGCTGAAATCATCCTGAGTAAAACCAAAAGTAAATATTTGTAAAAAAATTCCTGAATGAACTTAAAAACCTACTTTCCGTAAAATCTTATTTCTTTAAGTTACTTTCATTATGTTTTCTTCTTTTCTTTTTAAAGAAAGTCATGAAAGAAACGAAAAACCCTTTTGTTTTTATTCGAATTTTAATATCTACTAAAATACAAACAATACAACTTTTCCATTTTCTGAAAAAAATTAATTAAATCCGCATTATTTTTACTTAAGTTGTCGAGATAGTAATTCCTTCTTTTAGCCTTCGTTTGTTACCTATTTTTTGAATTATTCAGATACATTACATTTCTTTTCAGGATTAATTTAGTTGTCTCAAAATATGCACCATGGATTAGTTAAGATTTAACATTCATCATTTAAGACAGTGTAGTATTAATAGAAATAGGATAGAAATCCATTGTTTACATTCCAATGCTATTGTTTTCGTATTTAAAATGGAAATTTGACGGAATTGAGTATTTGGTTCCTTTTGAAGTAATTGACCTGCAAATTAATATTCCCTTAAGTTCGTGATCCTTTACTAAAAAATTTCCATCTGTAAACAAGGGCACTGTTTGTAGCCTTGGGAAACTTATCTATATTCTTGAGGCAGGAGATAAACCATATCTTTTACTATCCATTGTATAACCAAACAATAGATTTAGTATCTATATTTATTCCATTAAAATCCTTCTATCAGAATAATAAAGATATATTCATATTTTCAGTTATTTGCGTGACATTTGTGATCTTTTTTTTTATTTCGTTTTGTGCCACATCTCAGTTCTCAATTGTGCGTGATATTCAAAAGTAGGTCGTTCAGGCGTAGCCGAATGGTAAAGACGATAACACATCATTTAAATCTGGTTCGCAGCTAATTGGATATTATTTTGTCTCTGTCGTTATTTTCACGGTAGCTCCGAACGCTGATTTATGACTTATATGGCAAAATAGTCTACAGTTTCCGATCGATACGAAGACATATCTTTTCTTTTTTTTTTTTTTGAAATACATCCTCCAAATTCTATTTCAGCTATTTTTTTCTGCTCTTCATTTGACTAAGCCTAAGCGTTTTTAAATTAAATAAAACAAGAAATGAATTCGGCACAAATTTAACCAAATTGCCTTTCTGGATCGATTATCGGGAAGGAATCGGGAACGGCCGTTTCGTCCTACTTGGGACTCATCACAGAGACATCCCAGAGACAAAATACTTGGGACGATCTCCGCCTTCCTGATGTTTTTTGTTCTGGGGGGGGGGTCACTGCCAGATGTGACGGTGACCTCCACTTAAGTATCTTTCCTTTCTGGGTCTTTTATCGGAGAAGGCGGAGATCGGGCTGATGAGTCCCAAGTAGGACGAAACGGCCGTTCCCGATTCCTTCCCAATAATCGAACCAGAAAGGCAATTTGGATAAATTTGTGCCGAATTAATTTCTTGTTTTATTTAATTTAAATTATTTTGCGGCACGTTAAACTCTTTTAACCTAAGCGTTTTTCTTCTGTTTGTCCATTTGTCTTTTGATCTATTTGTAAGCGTATCAGGCTTAAAAGGCTGGACCGATTTCTTTCATATTTAATGCGATGCTTATTTGTAGTCCAACTTAAAACATAAGCAAGATTTTTTTTTTTTTTTTTGGGGGGGGGGGGTTTCCTCCCTAAGCCTCCCCCCCCATAAAAAAATAAGCCCTCCCTTCCGTTTTACTGTAAAAACGGAGGGATCTCTTTTTACGAAGAGATTAATTTTAAACATTTTAATATTGAAAAGCAGAAACAAATTATTATTCTCATTTAAAAAAAAAAAAGGATCTAAAAAAATTGTCTCTCTTACGATTATTAAATTATCAAAGCCAATTTCTAAAAGCACATCACATTCAGGATATTTTGCTGCACTTAAAAAAAATTGCTTTTCAAGCTTTGTGATAATTTAAGATTTTCGAAACCTACCATTTACCTGCTCAGTATCGACGCTACAGATGACTGAACATAGTTAAAGTCCAGTATTTCAGTACTGGTTTTAAACACAGCTAATTCTCTTAAAATAACTGTGTTTTTATTGTGATTATATTAGGTTGTACTGCTTTTATCGGAACCTTTACAAACAGATTTGAAAGCCAGGAAAGCCCTTTTCCTAGGAAAGTGAGGCTAATCAAATCAGTTAGTCGAATGTCTGTGGGTTCACCACTTGAAACTTTGAATCTTGGATCTTCTCGAAACTTGATATAAACATTTAAGGACTAGAGACGGTCTAATTTTCTCTATTTGAAATCATTTCCAAGTGAGTCTTTGTCGAGAAATTAGCGCGAGAAGGTCACAAAAATTCCCTTAGAAAAGCAGTGGAATCAAAATGTATTTCTAAACACGGATATGAAATCATTTTAGTTAATCCATTGCGCGTGGTTTGACACGATTAAAATTAATCCGATTTAGACAAGATAATAACGAGCATTGTTGTTTGTTTGTTTTTTTCAGAAAATGGTGAACTTGTACTGTTTGATTTCCGTAGATATTAGAAAATGGAATATAAATTAATGGAATATAAATTAACGTAAATTTGTCTTTTATACGACTTAAATCATAAACAATTTTAAAGAATAGCATTTTAAGAAAAATTTAAGTTCTTTGAACTTTTTAGAAATGACTGTTAGGCCCAACACAAGAATAAACAATCAAAATG
>JAFIDM010002131.1:101215109-101289432 GCA_023159025.1 Thereuonema tuberculata
TTTTTGTTTTTATTCTGAGTTCATGTCCAGTCGTGAGAACAACTTAAGGAAATCTGTTGAGTCAATCACGAAAAACCATTTTACGAGAAATCACTCTGACGTCATCCAACAGTGGAAGCAACGTAGTTTTTTTTCTTTTTCTTTTTTATTGAGAAATTCAAGAAGTTAAAAGCTGCTACTACAACTCTTACATTTCAGTTTCTAAATCTTCCAAGATGATTTATTATGAAATGTTTTTCACTGACCTTTTTTTATTCTTTCTTTGAATCGTCTTTTGTTGTCCTTGGCCTAATTGAGTTAGTCGATTTTTCGTCTGTGTTGTAGGTGCCCTTGTTCGTGTAGAAGAACCTAATTATTATAATTCTTCTGACACTTTTGTAAGCAGGACTATTTTTTCTTTTATAATAAAATCTGATAGATATATTTATTTAGCAACAAATCAGTTCACTTATCCCCAATCTCCCCATTATTTTTGTAGTATACTTTCCCAGAAGGCCATATTTTGAAATTGAGTTTTTTTGTGAATATACGCAGGTCTGTCAGTGAATAAAATAACAAAAAAGAAAAAAAAAACTGAATTACTCTAGGAAGCTGAAGTTTTAGAAATAGTTTAAGTTTAGTTTTAGGAATAATTTAAGAAAGAGTTAAGGACGTTTCCCGTTGATTACAGTTTACATTCGGCCAATAAATCCAATCCAACAAAGTCATTCAATCTGTCTGTGTATCCCTATGCTTTCTTCCCCAATAACTTGAATCGCTGGATGGATCTTCTTGAAGTATACTTAGTACACTTAGTCTCTAAGAACGAGAGACAATTTAACTTTTATATTTGAAATCTTTCACTAATAGGTCTTATAGTGGAGATATTCGCGTCGGAAGGCGACAAAAATCCCTGTAGAAAAGCATTAGAACCTTAATATTAGATTTCTATCGATATCGGAAAACAAAAAATATTAATTTATTTAAATAATCCACGAATATGCGCGCAGGTTTGATATTAATCCGATGTTAATCCGATTTCTGCAACTTTAAGTAAAGAATGCGGATTTCATTCATTTTTTTTTTTTTTCAAAAAATGCAAAATATGTACAGTGTGGCTGGGAAGTTCCCGTATCCTTTATTGATGGTCATATTTTAAGAAAATATTTACACATTAAGTGTCCATTGCGTCTGTGTGTTCGCCATCATGCTGTACACACAAGTTCATACTTCGCCACGTCCTACTTGATATTTTTTGGAGCATGTACGGTGTGATGGTTCGAAATGCGTACTTGATGGTTCGAAATGGTTCCTCGACTGCATTGCGTAATTCTTCATTTGTAACATAACGACATTCAGACACGTAGGCCTTGATGATTCCCCAAAATGAGTTGTCAGGCGTCGTGAGGTCAGGAATTCGTGGTGGCCATTTCAATGGAGTTGGCAATGCTGGAGTACCGCGAACAATCCAACGTCCTGGAAAATGTTCATGAAGAAACCCGCGCACAGTAAGACCGAAGTGACAGGTGTCCCGTCCTGCTGTACCAAACGCGTTTCATGATACCCACGTCTTAACCATGTTTGTAACATATGTAAATAAGTTTTACCATTAACATGACCATCAAAAAAAATAAGGCCCAAACAAATGATGTGATGTCATCGCAGCCCATATCATTACGTGAGGTGGATTCCTCTCCAACTCCAGTGTGTGTTAAGGGTTCTATTTCGCCCAAAGGCAACATTCTAGTGTCAACAATTGAGATAACATTCAATACTAAATATGTACATTTCTTACTAATAAATGGTACGGAAAAATTTCCCGGCCACACTGTACTATTATATCAACAGATATTAGAATTTGAAAATGAATAATCTACAGGCTTTTCGTTTGTTTCAGTTTCACGACTTTACGGAAGAAAAAGAAAAATTTTAAGAGATAACATTTTAAAGAAAATGGGCCATAAATTGAAATGAAAGACACCGACACACCAATAAAAGCTAAAAATATTTAACACATTAAAAGGTGAAACCGATCCTTGTACTTTTTAATTCGTTACATTTTTTTAGCTTTTATTTGTTTGTCGGCGTCTTTCATTTCCAGCATTGACTATAAATTCTTTCACGAATGGGATGAATTTACCTAATCGCCTCTATGAGGTAGATATATCTGATTGTATAATTCCTATTTTTTTGACTGATCCAAAGTCTTACTACTCCACTTAAACATTTTCCTTTCATTATTTGTTTTAGCACTGCATGTTAAAACAGCTGGGCGGATTTCCAAATTTGAAATATTTCCAATATTTGATGGCTAGCTTTTTTATCGCCCTACTTAAAACAAAGGCCGATTAGATGAAGGAATTACTTTCGAACATCCCTATCAAAAACGGCAGAACCGATTTCTTTAAAATTTGGTAACTTAAAACTTAAAAACGAGCACAATTGTTTTAGTCTCCTCCCCCAGTTCGCATAGTTGATTTCTCAGTTCTAAATAATCAGTTCCCACTGTTCAACTTTAGCTTACGTATACTTAGTAATATATCATTCACAGAGTTATACGTGATACAAAAGAAAAGTGAAAATCAACAGGATAGCCAGTAACAGTAAATTTTTGTTTGTCTCTTTTAACTCTTTTAAATCTAAAAAAAAAAAAAATTGCTAATAAACACGCTAATTATATTTAAATTTCCTATTACAAAACATTTAAAAATTGTTCATAAACATTACATCACGTTTTGAGAGCTTTCGGATCCTTTCGATCCTTTATCAATCGCTAAAATTTAATGATTGATAAAGGATCGCTGCCAAAGGATCCGAAAGCTCTCAAGACAGGATTTAATAAATATCAACAATTTTCAAATTGTTTTGTAATAAGAACAAGAACAATGTTTTATAATAAGAAATAGAGAATATTTTAAAACAACAACAACGTTAATTTTTTTAATTAACTCTTTTCTTTAATTTTAATTAATTAATTTATTACTTTGGGGAGACAATATCATTAAGTGGAATCGTACCACTTCGCATACTCAGTCAATTTTATTTGGGAAATGCTTTTTGTAGAAGTAAATTTTACTGTAGGATCGTTGGATTGCGAAATAAATTCATTTCTTTGTATG
The DNA here is from genome assembly GCA_023159025.1 of Thereuonema tuberculata. NCBI lineage: Eukaryota > Metazoa > Arthropoda > Chilopoda > Scutigeromorpha > Scutigeridae > Thereuonema > Thereuonema tuberculata. Next base: position 101,218,208 of record JAFIDM010002131.1, read on the forward strand.
TTTATGTCATTTTGTTTGTCCCTGAGATTCTACTTTCGTTTTTATTATTTCTTTTTTTATCTGTGTCAGAACGAATGCTCTTTTGTTATTATAAACACACAAACACATCAAAGCTTTTTATAATTGAGTCAAATTTGCCTCGAATTGAAGATTATGAATCATAGATTTCTCTTAATTGTCCTAATTATCTCTACTTTTTATTTTCTATGAGTTTGTCACTGTAGATCCAGTGTTTACTTAAAATTGCGTCTCTCTCATGGAAAGAACCTTATTGTATTGGAGCTCCATTGAACTAGAACAGTGGTTCGTAATTTATCAAGAAATGTCAAAATAGTTTAATTTCTTATTAGATGTAGTTTAACTGTCCGTCGCGTAGTGGAGACTGAGCAGACAGCGCTTGGGAGCCTATTACAAGACTGGAGAAGGAGAAAATAGTGGTGATCCTATTTTACGTCTGATCATTAATAAGTCTCGTATGAAATTTTAATGAAACCCGTTTAAGCGAAGGATTTGTGGAATCAGTTTTGGGGACTAACAAGAGCGTTTTAACTTTATTTTCCCCGTGTACGTCCAGCCAGAGAATTAGCGAGTAAAAGTAACAGAAATTTCACTGAAAAACATTCGAACCGAAACAATGCAAATTTTTAGCAATCCACTAATTCTCTGTGCTTTGATATGGCTGATATTAATCTGATTTAGCCAACTTAAATTGAATAAAAAGCGGATTTAATTTTTTTTTTTTTTTTTTTTTTTTTATAGAATACACAAATTTTATTACATTCCGCAAATATTGTAATATAAAAATAAGCGGAGATTTGACATATTAACTAAGAAACTACAACGTTTTAACGAAAGCAGGCGTCCAACTTCTTCAGGACTTTCTTAAGAGAAGTTTTTAAGAGAAGATGGACGCTTTGCAAATTTTGCAACAGTAGCTGCGTTTAAAAAAAGATAAATTAACGCCCCCACTATCAGAAAAAAAACTTGGGATTTTTGCGTTTTTTGGAGTTTTATTGAGATATTTAATCTTACCTCCTAAAGCAGACAAAAAGGAATAATTACGTGAAATACCATAAAATAACGCATCTGGTAGTTTGTGAGAATTTCGTCATTTTCAGGCGCTAATTTCTCCACAAGGACCCAAAGCAGAGAAAAATTCAAGTCTGTCTCGTGTCCTGTAAAGTGCATACCAAGTTTCAAGAAGATCTTTCTAGCCATTCAAACTGTTATTCTTAATAAAAATACAAACAAACACACACAGAGACTGAGTGATTTCAAGAGCCTCACTGGCCTAGGAAAGAATGAAAGACAAACAGTCAATATTAAATTAGTCTCTTTTTAAAAAATGATCTCCGCAAACTTCGTTACATTTAGTAAATAACAAGACCATGACTTTTATTTTGCAAATTTTCGAAAGAAATCCGTTCTTGAAACATTTGAAATTACGAAATTAATACAAATTTAACAATAGTTTATTGTTAAATAAATGAGAAATTTCTACTGTTTGTGTTCATCAAATATTTTCGAATATTAAATGGAGAACCTTCAAGTGCTGTTCTTCATCCTCGACATTTCGTAATATGTTCATTTCTTAAGCCTGAAATAGAGACGGATGGATGTTCACTAATGAGTCTTTTTTCTTCTTCTCCCACATGATGAAAGAGGATCTGTTTCTGAAGCGAACTGCGTAATTGAGGGACTGTTCCGGATGAACAGAAACCATTTCCCTGTTGCTTATTATTTATTATTAGCCTTTCATTCAATTGCATTCAATTAAACCGTTTTCCCTTCAGTCGACAAATAGCAGCGTTGAACCTATTTTTACAGGAAACTGGGGCTCATAAATAAATCAAATCCTAATAACTTTTGAACCGCTGAATGGATCATCTTTAAACATGGCATGTATATTTATGGACTACAACGATCTGACGTTTCCAAATTTTTCCAATTCGAAATCTCTTCTAAATAAACACAAGAAGGCGATAAGGACCAACTTAAAAATTCCTTTAGAAAAGCGTTGGAATCTAAACAATGGATTTCTAACCTAATTCTATTAATATCACCTGTCTGAATATTAAACCCCTTTAACTAATTCATTGCGCGTTGTTTGATCTTCCATTAGGGATGAATGTGATTCATGACGTCGTATTTCATCGAAACCAACTATTCTGAGATCATCTGTAGAATATTTAATATCTCCACCATTACTGGTTAATAAACAATAGCTGGTTAAAGAGAAGAAATAAGGAAGCAATTGTCAATAATACATACATGATCTCGGAATAGTTTAGTTTCAATGAAATATAGTCAAAATGTTCTTATTTTTCTAGAAGGGAACCCTTTTAAAAATAAAAAAAATATAGTAGCTACACTTATTTTTGAAATTGATTAGTTATATTGATCATGATCTTTCTAACTTATGAAAGTGAGGCTCACTAGTTCACTCAGTCTGTGTGTGCGTTTACCCCTAATACTTTCGAATCACTGGATGAACCTTCTTCGATTCTTTTCCTGAAATTAGCACCAGAAGCTGATCAAAAAAAATTCCCGAAGAAAAACATTGGAATCTAAACGTGGATTTCGATTGATGTTTTCTGGATATGAATCCATTTAGCTAATGAGCACATGGATTAATACTGTTTAATGCTTAATCCAATTGAAGTAAATAATATGAATTGAATTCATTTTTTTTGAGAAATTGGAAAATTTGTAGTGTTTGTATTTAGTGGATATTAGAATTTGAAAATAAATAGACTGGCTTTTCGTTTGTGCTTATTTTCAAGACTTAAAAAACATGTTATTTCTTAAGTATATTTTGAAGAAAGTAGGCTTCAAGTTCTTCGAAGCTTTTTTATTTCTTTGTTTCCCATTGAATATTCCTAGGAGAGAGGGGGTACATATTACCAATAGAGACGCATCTACAATTAAGTTGAAGGTGACCTGATAACGATGGGTAGAGTCCATTGAGGTGGGGGCTAAAAATCAGACAACATTCCAGCCACGGCATCAACAACCTTCTATTTCAAATTTACATACTTATTTTATTATAACTAAAAATACTATAAATCACAACAGGAAAAAAAAATATCGAAATAATAAAACACCAGTCAGTAATTCGTTTCTTCATTTTTGATAGTTATTATATAAAAGATTATTTTAATTAAAAAAAAAACAAGAATATCGAAGAACGTAAAGCCTACTTTCCTTAAAATGTTATTTCTCAAAACCCCTTTTTTAGTGTCGTGGAAATGGTAATAACAAAAAAACGAATTCGAGCTGAAAAAAACTGTACGTTTCCATTTTCTGAAAACAATTAAATCCTTATTATTTATTTAAGTCATCTTAAGCCAATTAATTTTAATTAAATCAAATCATTTGTAAATTGGTGGATTAGCTGAAAAGGATTAATTATCATCTTAAATAAATATTAATAGAAATAGAATAGAAATGCATTGTTTGATTCCAATGCTTTCTTTACGGGAATTCTTTTTTCCTAATTCAGCTCAAAATTTGAGTTTAAATGAAAGATCTACATTAATATTTAAATTATAACATCTGCTAAATAAAAATAGCAGATATTATAATTTAAATATTAAATGTAGATCTTTCATTTAAACTCAAATTTTCTCAGAATATTATAATTAATTTAAGCATTACTTAAAAAGCATATTAATTACAAGAAAATGAAACCACTTCCTAATTGGCGTCGTTGACGTCATTGTCTCATAGTTTTCTATGGGAATTTGTCTCGTCTTTTGTCGAGAAGTACTCCCATATAGAAGATTTTAATTATAAAAGTTAGTTCAACTCTACTCCTAAAATTTGCATGCTATATTTTAAGAAGATGAACGCAACAGTTCAAAAGTTAAAAAATGAAAGACACACAGACTGAGTGAGCTGATAAGGATTCACGATAAGGAGCCAAAGATTTCAATTGAAAAGTTAGATCGTTTCTTGAATAAGCATACTATGTTTCAAGAAGATTATCGACTGGTTCAAAAGTTATCAGGAAACAGACATTTGCGCACTCACACACAGACTGATTAGTTTGATGAGTTTCATTTTCTTTTACGAAAAAATAGGCTAACAAAAAAAATCCAATTTTGAGAATGATTTTGTCCTAGAGGATAGACTTTTTTTATCTGCTGAATACAGGGTGAATTAAAAATATTGTAATGAAAAATACACTGCAATACTATTGTATTGATTGGATAGCGTCTTAATTTTTTAGTTACGACAAGAAATTCAATCCTAAATTCAATCAGAAGGTTAAAGATTGGCTGACCGAACTGAGAGTAGGATATATAATAGATGTTATTCATTATGAGATCTTAAAAATTCTGAATAACTGGACCTATCTAAAGAGATTTAAGTAACATAAATTGACATGTAAGTTTGTTATCAGCTTGAATCAACAAATACATTTGTAAGTGTGAATGTAATGTACTGGCAGTTGCTTATCTACTGGGTATTATACAATAGACATGTCAAAGTTATTGTTGTACACTGTCTTGACGTTCGTTGGTTCTCAAATATTTGCTCATTATCTATGTTGCGTATTGTTGACTGAGCATACGATGTCTCATTATTCCTTTGGAACAGTTTTCTTTCTGTTTGTCTGTTTGTACGCTCATCCTGGAACGACTCGACGGACTTCCATAAAACTTGATCCAAATTAAAACAAAGGCACATTCAAAACTCCACACAAATATTTCATATTAAACCAGAACTTCATTCTCCTTAAAAAACATCTTCTTTATTACGTTTAAAATATTTCATTTCTTTATAAATTTGAATTTTGAAATTTGTATTCATAACGAATTATAGAGTCTTAGAGGAAGAAGAAAGCTTTTCTTTTCCTCACATAGAACCTGAAGAAGTTAGTTGTTTAAAGAAACAACATCCATTTTAGTTTCCATCCATCTCATCTCTTTTAAAACTGATCCCGACATCCTTCGCTAAAATGTCTGGGCTGATTTCTTTTAAAATTTGTTACGATTCTTACTTATCAACGCATATTTTGTGATAAATGATTTGGAAATGCATTTCACTTAATTGTTCACATGAGAAGTAAAAGTTAAGGTCCAACTTCAAAATGTCTTCCTCTTCCCGAAGTCCTCACAATGACCCCTCACCCTCGTGTTTACTTCGGTGTTGATAACTGAACAGATTCCTCTTTATTTTTTATTTAATTACGATTTATTTTGACGTGGACGTTTCACGTGGCTCAATGCGTTGTTTATTTTTGTTTTCTCATTTACTGGTTCTCAAAAACTCCTACAGATGGCTCAAAATAAAAACCCTTTTTAACAGCTGAGGACACATGGTTGAGTGTGAAACTGCACCGAACATTTGTGTTTTTGTTAATTCTGTTTCGAATTTCGTAAAAGTCCAGCTGTTACTGTATTCATTTCGACAAACGCGAAATCAAGACGCCACAGTTTGACCTTTTCCCGCCCACTCTCTGAATATTTAGGTTTTAAGACTGACAGTTTCCCAATGAGATTTCTGTGAAAGAAGGGGAGATTTGCTAAGAGCCACAACATCTGTCCTTCATCATTAATTCACAGGAATAATTAGTCAATAGGAAGACGGATTTAGCCCTTACACACGTCTTTCGTAACATCCACACTGACAACTCGCATTCAAACAATTGCGTATTGGAAAATTTCACGGTGAGTTAAAAGATTAAAGCAGAAAGACAACCAAATAAATAAAGTGCTGGATTTTCCATTAATTTAGTATTTTTTGACGGATAATTGCATGTTTGAAACGGAAGGATTATCCTTCCCATTCTTCACTTAGCGCCATCTACCGGAATTAAATGGTTTCCCCGCGTTTCCTGTCTCGATTTGAGCTCCCTCCCCCCACAAAAAATAGTAGACACTCCACTCTGCTTCCTCCCCCTCCTTTCTCCTTCAGATCTATTTGTTTTCTATTTCTTAATCGTTGGAAGAGATCCTGGTGTTCGCGGCACCTGCCATCCTCCTATAACGGAACAAAGAATCTCGAAAGAGAGCGTGCACGCATCTTAAATATTACCATAAAGCGATTCATTTACTGTGGTTATTAATATAATTTCTCATTCTGCCGTGCGTGTGTTGGGATTTTTCATTAATAGCGTGAATTCATATATACTTTATTTAGGATCACCACTTTATTAACTATACTTCAGTGAACAAAAAAGGTGCAATTACTAGTGGACTAATGATTTCTCAGCGGCATCTATTGTTGAAAATTGAATGTAATAACCCTGCAATATTGTAAATTATTGTAATTCTTTACATCTCTGGCGATCCTTAAATATTATTTTTAGTTAACAATTTTACAATTGATTGTTTTATTTACATTTTGAATAACTGCTGTTCCATGGACGTTACTAACAGATGTTACTAACAGTTACATCGAAGTGGCAATCTTATGTTTGTGCTAGAAATCATTTTAATTTTTTATTCAGAGAAGTTTGACGGAGCAAAGACTCGATAATTCGGCAAGTTTTTATTCGAGCAAGCTGAAAGATAATTCACTAAGTTTATAAACTCTATAATTTATTTATTTACTCTTATCAACTGGCATTTCCAAAATTGCCAAAAATGGTGCAAATGTGGGTCAAGAACCATCTTAAATAATGGAAGGCGAAAGTTACTTAAACTCCTAATTGATTTTGGTATAGAATGGATTCAGAGATGAGAATTTCAGTGAAAGATGTATCTACGATATTACATTCATTAAGGCTCTGTTATTACAATAAATGTGGGCCCGGTGATCCAGTAGTATAGACTTGAGCTGCGGGCTGGAGGCATCAGATTCAGTCTTCGACGGGGAACTCGGGATTTTTCCTAGATTACTGATATTCCCATGGTTCACCCATCTCTCTGTAAAATGAGAACCGCGTTTCGTTCCTTGAGGAGCGTTTGGCTGACCACCCAGTCTCAACAAATTCTGATAGTCACTGAAACGTCGAACTCCCTCTCAGTCAAGAAGGCTCCTACGGAAATACTTACAATAGTAAGTAAGTAACTAGAAAAGATAAAGACTTTTTAACGATATGACAATTGTTAGAACTGTTTTGGGTTTGATATGCGAATAGCACAAGTTGGCACGCCAATTATTTATTTTATCGCTTTACCCTTTTTTTAAGCCTCCTTTTCTAGGAAAGTGAAGTTCATCAAATGGTTTTGAACCTGCTACATGGATCTTCTTGTAATATTGGTATGCACATTTAAGGACTAGAAATGATCAGACTTTTTTATTTCCCAAGTGGATCCTTGTTGAGAAATTAGCGCAAACGATTAGAATTTAAACATTGAATTTCTATGGATGTCTTATACAAAGGATATTAATCCTTTTAATCTAACCCATTAATTTATGATTAAAATTTATACAAAGTAGATAAAGTCGTTTCGTTTCCAGATATTAGATTTGGAATATAAAAGGGAAAAAAATAAAAAGGTTTTTTCATTAGTTTTAACGAATTTAATAAATAAATTTTTCAACTTTCTCTTGAAATATAGTTTAAGTTCTTTTAGGAACTTTTTGTTGTTCTTGAAAAACTGTTAATTAATTGTGATGATTTAGAGGTAGATTATCTAGTTGGTTAAGATACGATTACAAATAATACCATAAATGTAACGAAAAGTACTAAAAATGTCTCAGCTGAGACGAAATAAAAAAAAAAAATTGCAATAGACCAGGGAGGTTCTGTTCAATCTCCTGCCGATGTGGCCCCAGGGACACTTGAACAGAACGACTTCGACCTTCGTAAAGGTCAAATAGGTCGTCTACGAGTAGTTTTTTTCACTGCATTTGATTTTAGCAAAGCGTTTGACAATGTAAGCCATTCTTCTTAAAACCTACTCCAGCTTTCAAAGCAGCAGTTTTAAGCTATTAGAAAAAGAACCCTTTAATTAGGGACCCTTTTTTTATTATGTTTGAGGTCTTTCAATTGGCGTCAGTACTCTCGACATTAGATTAACTTTTGACACCAAGGTAAATATATCATTGGCCGGCGCTGGGCCCTGACGGCGATGAGAGCGCCTTTGTTTTCCTACTGCGGCGCCGTGGAGGATTGGCTGAATAATTAACCCTTCGAACGGCAAATTGGATTTCCCCTCTAGAATCGATTCAAGAAATAAAATTGAATTTGGTAGAACTTATTTTACGAAGATGATGGCCTCTTATTCTTTCAAATTAGACAGCAAAACTTGTTTATTTATTTTTTTTCCCCTCATCTCAGTTAATAAAATTCTTTGAATGACACAGGAATGGTAGCATAACTTTTCATGAATCAAAATGTTATTAATGACTACTTGACAGCCTGACTTATTACGTAACTTCATAAAAGTAGTCTCTAATGTAGAGGCAAATAGGAGTTTTTTGAAAATAATATTTATTAATATTGCAAGTTAGGAAATATTGTTCACAAGATAACATTTACCATGTTATTATTGGTAAGGATTATGATAGGGTAACTGATATTAAGTAATATAAGAGAACTGTTAGATACCCATCAGTTGTTTTCTAACAAAATAATTTGATATAAAAAGTTATATGAAAGTTTGAACTAAGTTAGAGTAGTTTTGCAAAGATTTTTAGTAATTGTTTAAAACCGTAACATTGTTTTTAACCTACTTTCCTAAGAAAGTGAGACTTACCAAATCAATCAGTCTGTACGTGTATCTTTCCTAATGTACTTTGAGCCGTTGGATGAATCTTCTTAAAATTTGGTCTGCATATTTATGGACTAGAGACTATATAACTTTTACATTAGAAATATTTTCCAAGTGGGTCCTCGTCGAGAAATTAGAGGCAGAAGAAGACATTTTTAAGACAATGTATATTAAACAAATCCAAAATGCAAATAACACTTTCTTAAAATTCCCAAAGCGATGATGTCAAACAGTGAGATGATGTCAAACACCCTGCTTATTTTGTAAACGGATTTGCGTTCGATTGATGGACTTTGAGATCAATGGAAGCAAGCATTACAGATTTAATTATTATTATTTTTTTTCGTAAATGGAAACTTTTTACTTTTTATATTCAGCAAATATCGCAATTTAAGAAAATAAACATTTAGGCATATCCATATATAATATGAATGAAAAAAAAAATCCATATATTTTATTATTAGAAATAAAAACAACAACATCTTTTCTTCTTCTGTCGTATGTTCTGTCATGAATCACTTTATTTTTTTTTACTTCATCTATTTAAGACATTCTTAGATAATTTATGTTACTATTTGTTTGTTTTTCACATTGTAACATTAAATTCATTGTTTCTGTTACTTAAATAAATTACAGGAAAATAAATATCCAAGGGAATGAATTTTCCAAACTTCACTTTTCCTGTTTTGGGGAGTTTCTGTTTATTTATTCTTAGTCCGTTGCTAATTTACATTTCCTTTCAGTTTTATTTCCTTCTTTCATTCTTTTGTGTTCGCTTACAAAAAGGAAGAATGTTTTCTTTTCATTCCTCTTCTTCTTTAATTTATCGTTCTCTGTATTTCCTATCCGTTCCATTTGTATCAGTGTCTCCGGCGACATGATCTCGGTGCAGAAGAATTTCTGCCGCGATGGCCTCCGGCCTTTGGCGTTAGGAGGCGATCAAATGCTGTAATGAAGGTTGTCAAACGACCAGGACGGACAAATAGACGAAGAAAAAAGAACGAACGAAAAGAAGAGTAAAAAAAAAATGTGCGTTCTCATCATTTATGCCGGCTCCACCCGAAGGCCACGGCTCCGTGTCCCATTTGGGGACCGCCTCCCTCTCTTCCATGGGCGGAGGTGGTCGGTGCTGTGGCTCCTGCAGCTGCATACTAATGTGTTGCCGGATTCTGGTTTCATCTGCATTGCTAATGGCGTCGTTCGACAAGGCTGGACGTCGTGTTGGGTGTCCACCGGTTCTCAGTGCACTGTGGGACATAATTCAAGACACTGCGCAAAACACTCAAAATACATCCCTCTTATCATAGCATGCTACTACACTTGCATTGTGATAGATTTCGTACTACGCCAGGCACTGCCTGGACCCTGTCACCCAATTGGTCAGAAGCATTGACTTGGAGAACTGATGGTCTTAGCAATCACATCTAAACATTGTGGGTTCGTTCAAATAACGAAATAATTAACGAAGCAAGAGAATTTTACTTATTTGCTTTTTTTTAAGTCAGTTTTTTAACGTTATTTCCTTAGAAATTGAGACTCATTAAATCATTCAGTCTTTGTGTGGGTGTTTGTATTCCCCCTCTAAAAACATTCGAACCGTTGGGTGGATCTTCTTCAAATTTGATATCCATATTTAAGAACTGATTCAACTTTGCTGTTTGAAGGTGACAAAAATCCCCCCCCCCCAAAAAATGCACTAGAAGGAAACAATAAACTTAACAATAGGTAGTAATCCTTTTAGCTACTCCACTAATTTAGCTGTGATTAAAATTAATTGTCTTTAGGTAATAAGTAAAATAATGTGAAATTTAATTTTTTTTCAACATTTTAAACTGTTTATTAAATACTTTCGTCAATTGTGTGACCTACTTGATTTCTGTGGAAAGTGACAGTGACGAAGAAAAGGCAACGAAGATCTCTAAAAAGTTTTTAGCATTCTTTTGGAAGTGAAGGGAAGAATATTTGAAACTTTGAAACTTTGACTGAAACTCATGTAACTATTTCGCAGTTTAGTAATTAGTATTATTACATCTTCGATACAATTTTGACATGCCTGATTTTTATACTATATATAAAATTTATACTATATTTTTCTATATATATAGTCATACTATATTTTTTTCGAGCTTCAATTCCATTTTTAAGTTGTTTTTTTTTTTTTTTTCCCAGGTTATTTTGATTCAAACAATATATATATATACCGTATATGCTTCAATAACGCCGAGGCTCTTATTGTCGCCGGTCTCTAATAGTAGCCGGGTCTTTGATATTTGCCTACTGGTACTAGTGTAAGCGTCCGTATCTTTATAGTCGTGCGTAATACCTTATGGTACATTGCCTTACAAAATGCCGCCGAAACGGTCTTTTGACGTTGCCTTTAAGATTCGCGCGGTGGAATACGCGAAAGAAACTTCCGGTGAGGCAGCCGCCCGTCATTGCGGATTCGGACGACGAATAGCAGCGAAAGGTACAGAAAGACATTGCCATTTATCTTTAACAGTCTTACGTAGCATGTGAAATTCAAATAAAGTAGCTGTTTGTAATATTAGCCGGTATTTATGTGTAAAGATATTGCGTTCTGAAGGTTTTTGTTAATAATGGCCGGCCTCAAATGGCAGCCGGTCTCTATTAAAGCGCCGGGAGCCGAGGCTAGTTTTGCAAATAAACGCCGGGGGCCTCTATTGGAGCATATACGGTATATATATATATATATATATATATTGCATATTTTCACCTTTTTTTTGGTTTTTATTTAGAGCATTTGATTTTGGCATTTTTTTAGCAAATTTTGTTAAACAGAATATATTTAAAAGCAAGAGCATTTTTGTTTAAGGGATTTTCAAGGAATTTTATTTTTTTATGTCTTGGTTGATAAGTAAATTTTTGATGATATTTTTAATTTTTAATTCATATTTAAGTCATATTTATAATTTTTTGAAGTGGAAAGTGCAGCGATGTATATTTGTCATATTTGTATATCAAAAAACGTGGATTCTAATAAAATAAAATCCCAAAAATATTAAATTTACAGTCCCTTAACAATAAAAGAATCTAATTATCATCTCCACTCTCCTCATTGAACTGTTCAGAAAATTAATCCGCGCGACATCCAAATGCAGGGAATCAAAAGTGAAAGAAAAAAAAACAAAAAAAAAAAACTTTCTCTTGCGTTCAAAAAGTCACAAATAAACAAAGAAAGCAAAAAAAAAAATTAAATAAAAAAACTGCAAGATTTAAAAGAAAGTTAGTGCAAGTTCTTGCACCTTTTTGCATACGAAAACATTTACTGAACCCCATCGGTTTCATTAATTAATATTGTAGTTTGCTAAAATTGAAATTTTATATAATGAGATACTTTATAAATAAATAAAAAAAAATCTTTATTTATAAAGCAAGTTCTAAAAAAAAAATAAAAAAAAAAAACAAGTGAAATTATATTATAGTAAATTCATTATTTCAATATATTGTAATTATTAAATGTAATTATATAATTATAATATATTAAATTATCATAATGTTATTAATTTTATACTGATTTCTCTTTGTTTATTTTACGTAATATTAACAATATTCAATAATACATTGTTTCAAAACACACAGTTGATTTTAAAATAAATACAATTTTAATTTTTAATAAATCGAATTTTAATATTATTTAAATTTCTTTAGAACTTGCATAACTTGGAATGCATATCTTTTATCCAAGGTCCCTCTCAACGGTTTTTTTTCTTTTTTAATCTCTCGCAATTTTTTTTTCTATGAATGTAATTTTATTGCCATTTTTATTTCTTTATTTATTTATATTTATTATATTTGTAGTTTATGTTTGTATCATTGGCACTGCTTTTAATAAATTGACACATGAGAATTTTTCGTAGAAACCGGTTGGAAAGTCACGAGTCCATAAATATTTGTAGCATTTGGAGCGACCCTGAACTTGCCCAGATAAGCTGTGCTCGCGGTTAAATAAGTCCACTGCTAATCTCTGGACAGCATCATTAATTACCACTCACAGAAATGGAATGCGCCCCCCTTTCAATCACTTTCCCCCCCTGCATTCACCAAGAGACATCTGCCTCAACCTACCTCTTTTTTAAACATGCAATTAAATACATATTTTATTTTTATTTTTTTAATTTTGTCATTTCTACATCCGAATTAGAGTTATAAAAGGATGATGCACGTTTGGTTAAACATTATATAAAACCTTCAATATTTATCAGAGATATATAATTAAAATAAGAAGTTGTTAATAAAACTTAAAAGTCTGTTTCCTCAATAAGGTCTTTTTTTACTTGTGTTGAAAAATATAGTTAAAAAACTGCGGCCTGCACACAAGCATAAAACACTAGAAGATTAAATAGTTAAAAGTCCATAGCTTTCGCCTTCCATATGTGAGGCTTCTTCAGTGTATATGGTCTTCGAAGCTGCCGGCTCCCCTATTTATAAATTATATTATAATTATTTAATTATAATATCTGTTGAATATTACACGGTAAAAATGTTTTTTTAAAAAAGTCGACTTTTGTAATTAATGCGGATTGATTTTTTTTTTAATGCCAATCCGATTAATTTTAATCACATCAAAGTTTGAGTTTTAATGCTTTTCTGTAGGAAACTTTAGTACTTAAATATACTAACCAAGTTTTAAGAAGGTCCGTGCAGCGGTTCAAAAATTATTAGTAGAGATAGTCCACACACACGCAAACAGATTTGCTTTGATAGGCCTAGGAAAGTAGATAAAAAACAAAAAACAAAAGAAAAATTAAGTTGTAGAGAAGCCATCTTTCATGGATCTTTGACAGTCGTGTTTATCAGGGGTCCCCACACAATATATCTTATACCAATTGTGCAACAATTTCAAAATCCATTCTTTGTTTTCACATCCAGTTAAAATAGTGGCTTCAATAGGACATGACGTAAGATTTCGGGGAGGGCCAAGTTAAAGAGCAGAATAATCAAAAATAAAAGTTGCCTTCAAAATTTCGGGGTGAATAGGGAGCAAGGTCCTTTCAACTAGGTCCTTTCCAACCAAAAAAAAAAAACAGAAAAAGAAAACAGGGTGTTTTCTGTACATTTCTAGATTTCGTGAGGGGGGTGAACCCTCTCCATATATGCGTTTACACTCACACATTGGGCCGGAATTTTATCCCCGTTCCTTTATAAAAAAAAAAAAAAAATTGTTTTTTTTTTTTTTCTAATTCTTTTTATCTGTCTCTGTTCACTCTCCAAGCACAAATTAACGTAGTAAGACTTTTATTAATCTTCATTTAGAGACAGTCTAAATAGGTTGTTGAGTCGGACTCGTGAAATCGATATCTTTTGGCGGAGACGAGTCGGACTTTACTATTACTTTTTTTTTTGGAGTTGTAGGCGTGAAAGCTTTTTCCAAATCCACATCCTTGGTGATAGGAGGCTAAGAATTCATGTTTTCCGTCTGTTAGATCACCGTATCAGTGAACTTTTAATTACTACTACTAAATACTATATTTTCTGAAAAATACTAATTAAATCCATGTTATTTATTTGGATTGCTTAAATCAGATTACTTTTATTACGCAGATATTAAGAGGAATAGAAGCGGATTCATTGTTTAAGATATTCAGTGTTTGGGTTGCAACGTTTTTATTTCTAAAGGATTTTGTTAGTTTAACGCACTTACGGTATCGGCAAAGATCACATTTGTATAATTTCAAGCCTCCTACCTTTAAAAAGTTACTGAGACTCCTAGTTATTCGAAACCCCTTTCTCAATTAAAATACAAGCGGAGCTTATGATGTCGTCCATTACTGGAGTCACAAATGCTTGACGACTCCGTAATGGATGATATCATAAGCTCCGGTTATATTTTAATTGAGAAAGGGGCCTCGAATAATTATGATCTCGAAAAGTCTTTTAGTAATTCTAAAAAAATGAAGGATATCCCAAAAGATAAAGAGTTGGTCAAATTTATTAATAGTCAACGAAATTAATTTGTCCTCGTATTTTTTAAGAAAGGAGCAGGACGTTTTAACCTTTTCTAAGGTTATTATCAACTGTGCGAAACGTCCTGCTTCTTTTTAAAAATACGACGATAACTTTAACATTAGTAATTTGACCAACTTTTTATCTTTTGGAATAGTCTTTTAGTTAGTTTTCAAACTTTTTAGTCTTGTAAATCAGTGCTTTTTTTTGGTTGATTAATTACATTTTAAATTTTCTGCACGATTAAATGAAGCGAAACTCCTGCCTTTAAATTGGACTAATTTGATGGAACTTAGGCTTAAAAACAAACAAACAAAGAAAAGAAAGAAAGTAGGCTTCAAGTTCTTTCAGGCTTCTTGAATATCTGTTTAATGTATTACTCATTATTATTCATCTCTGTTTGTCGAATTTCTGTGCCGCTGGGATCCAATACTCTTTGCCTTATTTGAAGGCATCCAGTAACGATAAGCACTGACGTGTTCCAATTTATTGGATGCTAACTAATTACAAAGCGTGAAGCCTGATTGGAAGGTTCCTCCCCTCCCCAATCGTTAATTGGTCGAATTGGTAATTTTCTCAATTGACATCTTCCAAGATGACAGACGAGACTTAAGGAAAAAAGAAGATCAGATTGATTATCGGCGCCCACTTGCTGCTCATCGACCTTGTGGACGGTCTTATATAATTACCTGGTGGGGGGGAGGGGAGGGGTGTTAAGCGGATACAGGATATCCCCCGGGCAACTGATGGTCAACGAAATCAAAAAAATACTTGCTTTGCTTTTAATTTTCATTCCAGCTTATTACTGTTATTTTTCTCGGATGAGCTGTTTTTTCCCCCACCCCCACCCCTCCGTTTGTTTATTACGCTTTAGTGTCTCGGTTCAGGACGTAATTTGCAACCATTAGCGGAACAAGTGCATGAGCATTTCGCTGTGGAATGAATGAAGAAATCACTGTATCAGATGCTCAATTGTTTAAAGCTGAACAAAAGAACAACTACATTTTTTTAAATAACAATAATAATAAAAGGATAAGTAAAATATTTATAAGAAAGATATAATTATTCCAGTTTTCTCAAATAAAAGATGCCATTAAGTGTATTTTGTATCAAAATGTTACTGGTAAAGCGTATGATTACGTCATGTAGTCTATATTGTAGAAAGTTGGTCTATTTGTCTTGACATTGGAAAGTCTATTAAATGTCGAACCGATTTTATTGCGTTTCATAGCTTTTTTCAATTGTTTGAGACATAAATAAATTCACAACCCGCTTTGCAACAATTCGCTTTCCGATGCCTTAGTCATACGTTTTCAAAAGCCACCATTCCTCGATTGTACGACAGCTGATTCGCCGATACGACACTTTTGCGACATGACGCTATCTTTTCTGAGTCAGATGACTAAATGCTTACAAACACGGTACGCATCTCTTTCGCTTCAAGATTGAGAGATTATTAAACTGTTTATAACTTTAATTTTCTTTTTTACTTGAATTAAAATACAAAATAACTTAATAACGGCAGATAAAATTGAAACAAGGTAGTGACAGCGATTAATAAACCAATCACAATGCTTCGCCACGGCTTCTGATAATTATAAGACAATATAATTGATAATGCTTTAATTTCCGTATTATTATAAATGTGATTGTTGCGAATGCAAAAGGCGCAATTGTTGCGATTATTGTGATTGTTGTGATAGAGCTGTATTATAAATTTGATTGTTGCGCATGCAAAAGTTACATGACGCCGGCATATGTCTTTTAATTTTTAATATTCAGAAAGGATTTAAAAGATAAAAACTACACTAATTGTTTGTATAATTTTATAAAAGTAACCGTAAATTAATCAGGATTTTGAAATTCTAAAAATAATAATAATTATGAGAAGGATTAGAAATTATAAGATTCTATAAAAGATTTATATTGAAGAATTAAAGCATTCCATCATCTAAGCCACTAGTCAAGTAGTGTATTTCGGTACTTTTTTTTTGATACCGTTTGACTTTCGAAAATAATTATCTAACTCAAGTTTGTGTAGGTGTTTTATGAGATGACACAATGTATCATTCCTTTAAGAATAATTCCAGTATCAGTGGAAGCAGCGGGAATTGACGACTGAAATGTTAATAAAAAATTATAATTAACTTAATAAAACTAAATAAATAGTTGTTATTGTTTTAATAGAGATAAATCCCTAAAGGTAAGTGGGATATCGTTAGGGATTTTTCGAAAATCATTAATGGAAAATAAAAGAATAAAAGAAATTGTGAAATTAAAGTAAAGAAATTGTTATAATATATATAATATATTAAATTAATATATATATTTAATTGTTATATTATTGTTATAATATTATCTTTCCGATTTCAATTTATTGTACATAGTTATTTCGTTTTTATTGTTGTTATTATTATTTAACATTATTTTATTTTTAACAAAGGTTTGATGTTTTTATTATTTAACTTTATTTGTTTTTTAACAAAGGTTTGAGTTTGGTTTACACAGTTTTGATGTTTTTCAGTTGTTGAATATTTTATTTTGTTCAATTTAGAATCTTCTTTTCATTTGTATTTGTATTTAAAACCATGAGTAAGTCCGTAATGTTAAATTAGGACGAAATATCGGGTATGAGTTTTTGAAGTAAAGTGAAGTATTATTTCTTGAGTAATTTGAAGCTAAATAAATGTTTATTTTAATACAATAAAGTGAAAATATTGTTTGCCTTTGAATTAAGAAGAAGATACTCAAGAAGAAATTTCGTTTACTGTCTTATGGCCATTCAGTAGAAGTGATTTTTGAAGGAAAGTTTTGATCTGGATGTCATTCTGTTGTTAACTTGTACTTCAATACACTTTTTTTATTTAGTTTTTAATAATTTCGTTTAAAATAATTTTGGAAATCTGTGTAACTTCAGAGGGAATGAGATACATTTTCTTGGCCGTCGATCGTCAAATCGTTAGGCCCCGCCACTATTTAGGCTAAAATCAGTGCTTCCAGAATCTCATGACATTGGTTTTATCCTGTGTGGATAGAGGAAATAATTGCACTAATATTAAATGACTGAGCATCAAATCTCTCTATTCTATTCGAACATAAATATCTGCTTTCTATTTGTCCATTTGTTTGTGCATCTCGCTAAAACGAATCGACGGATGTTCATCAAATTTGGTACTGAAACATAGACACACTTATTTTGGCCTTCCATCCATCAAAACATGATCCACGAATTTCTTTGCTAAAATGACTGATCTTATTACTCCACATTTTACTCTTTTGTTGGCCTTTTTTTTTTTTTATTCGTCCGCTTCTCTGTTTGACCGCCAATTCATAATAAAACAGCTGGACTAATAAACTTTCCTTATACAATTTATTTTATGACACAATTTAAAATATAGGCCCTTATATTTTGGTCCTCACCTGCCCCATCCCTCAGAAATGACTCCGAAGTCCTTCACTGAAACAGATTCAAAATTGTTATGATGTGTTTTTCTGGTCCAACTTGCTCAGTTCTAGATACACATGATATAATAGAAATAGCTAATCTTCAACTTTATCACGGTGCCATTCTGAAATTAATAGGCAGCAATGAATTTTTTTTATTTTACTTTACAGTTATCACCTGGAGGCATCATCTGTGATGTAAGCATTTGGAATTTTTGTACTTTTATAATAAAAAAATCAAAATTCAAAATTTTACGACTTCCTGATAGTGTAAATGTGAAGTGATGAAATGACATCGACTCACGCAAAGGGGATTCCTGATTTACAGTTTCCGGAGTCCAATACTGTACCTGTAGCTATTGACTAGGTGTGCAACGTACTCGCTATGCTCGCTCAGGCATTAAATGTAGTCCGCTTTGTTCGGAAATAGTCGAATCTGTTGTGATTAATGGAAATTGTGGAAAACTAGCTTAATTAATGCAGACACAGTTTTGGCTCAGCCTGTTTTATTTTAATCAGATTAATAGTTTAAGTAGGTTTTATGTAAATCGTATGTTTTGCAGTTTGATCCTCTGAGCTTGTCTTATATTCAAAATTTTAGATTTTTGTCTATTTCTAATAGAGCCTGTAGCAAAGCATAATTACGCTGAAACCGATTTTCTTTATTCTTGCTACGATTGTTATTTACGATCTAACTGAAGAGCTTTTATTACTCTATCCTCTATCATCTTATACTGGGACTGAGCATCCAGACCGAGGGCATCAATTTCTCGGAGTTTGGAGCCCAAAATAATCATGCTCAGATTGGAAGTTGGACTTTATATAAGTACTGCACCAAATTTCAAAGAAACCCACTTAGCAAAAGTTGCAACAAAGGACTTCGAGGATCATTATTGAGGGACGTGAAGATTGGAGATCAAAATAAATAGATCTTTGTTTTAAGATTAACTTTGTCTGTTAAGATAAGGAAGAAATACGCTCCAGTGGAATAGGAAGTATTCTCAGTTAACTAAAAAAAAAAAAAAATACATTAACCAAATGTGATGTTGCAATGCAAAGTATATTACGTGAATACGTAACTCTCAGCTTTTCATCGCATACAAGGACAATGCTATGGGGAAGGGGGCATTTGGAGGACTGAGAAATATCATGCTCATTTTTAACTGAGACGTAAGCATCGAATCAAATTTTTAAAGACATCCGTCTGGCCGTTTCAGCGATTGGTTTTGAGGTGTGAAAGTAAAACAAATGTTTTTATTTGGACCTTAAACAAGATAAGAACAAAATGTTAAGGAAATCTGTCCAGCCATTTTAGCGTGAAGCGAAACAGAGGGAATCGTAAAACTTCGCACTCTTCACAGATTCTGTAATTAATGAAATTAGTTCAAGTTTCTTGGGTAAAAATACATTTCTATGTTACTTTAAAATATGTACATTCACTCCTTTTACATAGAATTGCTAAAAAAAAAAATCTTAGATCTGCTGAAATAATTTAATGATTTCTCATAGTTTATCCAAAGGATTCCCATCACAGGAAATGACGAATCATTTCTTGGCTAAATCTTAAGACGTTGTCAGAAACGCGTCAGAGAAATTTTTTTTAATGCTTTTCTGTCAACATTTATGATGGGCTTTTCAAAAACTCCTGCCGTATTCTGTCAAATCTTCTCAATAACAATAAAAAGAAAAGGGGGGGGGGGAGAAGAATATTTTGCAATATTTTTTTTCCCCCTTGAATAGGCGAGGAAAATTTGGTTCTTCCATTTCGGAAGAAATGGCGCCAAATTTGTGATTAGTGAAGAGGAACCAGGTTTTTCGTCACAGCGCAGTTCGTCACTTGATTTGGGGAATTAGTTTCTTGGAAAATATGCGAAAATGTTCAATTTTTTTTATTTTATTTTTTTTTTACTTGTCCGCCATTGAAAAAGATTGAATGATTCATGGGGAAAAAAAAAAGAATACATCCAACAAAAGATCAATCTTAGCGAACTTTCTCGATCGTTCTTTAATAAAAAACTACTTTTTAATAAAAAAAGCATAATGAGACCCTAAAAACAGAAAAGGTCAGTCTATTAATTGACCAAATAAATTAATAAAATGTTAAAAAAAGAACATGAATATGTACTGAATTCAACCAGTAAAAATTTTCCGTTTTCCAGAAGAAAACAAAGTGCATATTTAATGTGTAGGGTTTGTAATGATGACCTTGCTGATGATGGAGGTCTTGACACCTCCGAAACTGTTCATGGATCCCTTATAACATGTGTTGTATATTTTTATTATGTTTTAATTATTTTAAAAACAATTATTTTTTAAACTATTAAATAAGAATTATTTACTTAAATTATATAAAGAGGATTAGCTTTAATTAAGGAGCACGCAATAATTATCTAAGATTTAACATTCATTATTTAAGACAATGAAAACTGTGTTATTGTTTGACTATAACTTGATTTTAGACTGTGTTTTCGATTCGCTTTTCTTTTTCAAGGCTTTATTCTCATGTCTCATTGGAATAATGGATGACATTTCAAAGTAATTTGTTTGTCGTCATCATTAACAGGATCATTTAAAAACGATCAGATAATTGCGCAGGAAAACGGTAAATTAATTGTAGATCATCCATGCATAATACATAAATTTTTTTTAGAAACGTGAGGCTTAACAAATCAATCCGTCTGTGTGTATGTGTTTGTTTCCTTTAATAACTTTTGGACCGCCCGATGGATCATCTTGAAATCTGATATGCCCATTCGGAGACCAGGCATTGTCTTGAATTTTTTTTTTAATAGCATTTCAATAGAACGATATATTTTTCGGGTGCTTTCTAATAGCAAATTGAGGTTCAGAGATCATTCTGTCAGTCTGTGTGTTATCACCCCTAGTACTAATAAATTTTGAGCCGCTGGATTGATCATCTTCAAACTTGGTTTGCACATTCGAGGATTACGGAGGAACTAAGTGTAATCTTTTCCACGTGGGTCCTTGTGAAGAAATTAGCTGGAGAAGACGATAAAAAATCCCCTCAGAAAAGAATTAGATCAATACAATGGCTTTCTATCTTATTTCTGTTAATCTCTGATTCTCAACTATGAATATTAAATCGTTGTCGCTAATCCACTGCGATTTACATTAATCCGATTTAGAGAATTTAATAATTCCGATTTAATTCATTTTTTTAAGCAAATGTGTGCTTTTATATTTAGTAGAATTTGATATAAATGGAGGCTTTTTATTTTTGTCTTTTTAATTTATCTTTTAAACAATGACAAAAAATAGGAATTTTTAAGACCATGTGTTTTGAACGTTTTATTTGATTTTTGGTTTTATTTTTTTTTTTTTTTTTTAAATAATTTCTTTGAAAACTCCAACATTACAACAACTGGCGAAAAATAAAATTAAGATTAATGAAGTAGGCATTTATCTAAAACAGTAAAAGTAATTGCAATTTTATTATTTAACTTTTCTCATTATAAATATGTTTTATTATCTAAATTATAATAAACTAGTCGGCTACCCGTCGCTTCGCTCCGGAAGCCTCGCGTATGTAACGGAAAATAATTTGTATTTAGTAAAAAAAAAACACACAAATTACATCAAGTAAAATAAAACTAAATTTTTTTTAAAGTTTTTTCTTTTTATTTTAATTTTTGATGTCTATATTCTCTCAATCCACGACTGCTTTTAGAATCAGCGTGTGAATCATATATCTGTGATATATTTTTATTTTTTATAGAGATTAGAATGTAATCCTTGTGGTCTAATGCCTAAGACGTCTAACTTCGGAGCAGAAGGTTGCATGTTCGATTCCAGTAGATAACTTGTAGAAATTATTTCTATTTTTGTAAATTACAATAATTGCACCAGACTGACAGAGAAATAAAATATTTTATTAATATAGATACACTTTTCAGTGGCTTTTGAGATACAAATAGTGAGTTTTCAGTATTCTACTTAATAGAAGTAGTGCTTCTTTCTTTCTTGAGTTTATTTTTTTTATTTCCATTGATACTTTACAGTGGTTTTTGAGTTATAAATAGTGATTGTTTTTGAGTAACAAAATGTGATTTTTCGGTATTCTACCTAATAGAAATAGTGATTCTTTCTTTCTTGACTATCTTTTTTTTCCAATTGATACTTTTGAGAGGTTCTTGAGTTACAAATAATGATGGTTTTTGAGTTACAAATAGTGATTTTTCAGTATTCAACGTAATAGAAATACTACTTCTTTCTTTCTTGACTCTTTTTTTCATTCCAATTGATACTTTTCAGTGGTTTTTAATATTCAAATAGTGATTTCCCAGTATTTTACCAATGAAGTACTGCTTCTTTCTTTTCTGACTTTCTTTTTAATTACAATTGTTACTTTTCAGTCAAAGTCAGTTCAGTTTTGACAGATAAGTCAAAAAAGCAATATGAAGAGAGTTGTAGTTCCCACGGCCTAATGGATAAGATGTCTGACTTCGGATCGGAAAGTTGCAGGTTCGATTCCTGTCGCGGATGTTTCAATGTAAAAATTGTTTCTATTTTTCATTCTCACACAAAACTGCGCCGGACAGACAGACAGACAGACAGACACACAGACACATAAAAGATTTTAGTAATATAGATTTAAGAATTAAAAAAAAAAAAAAAAAACAAAACAAAAAAAAAACAACAAACAACTTACTACAAAAAGTTGCTAAATTATGTTAATTGTTGACTGTCTTTTTTATAAGAGATTAAATTAAATATTTTTTTTTATTATTTAAAAAGAATTGAGAGGCTTTAAAAAGAACCTATTTCTAAAAATATTAAATTAACAGTTGGACATATTTCTTTCTTTCTTTTAAATTATTTATTTAAATTATTTAAATTATAAAGCATTTATGACTTTTTAAAAATAACTTTAATTAAAAATAATTTTATTAGATTCGGATTTATTAGTTCGGCATTTTTATCTTTTTCTTTTTTATAGTCTTTTTTATAGTTCTTTTTTATAGATTAAATATTTATTTTTTAAATTTAAATTATTAAAAAAAAAAAAAAAAAAAGAACCTAAACAAACAAAATGTATATATATTTATGACTGAAAATCCTGCTTTTTGTAGTAGAAACTAGATCATAATACGAGTTAAGTCATAAAAAAATTACTTACTTTTAAAAATAGCCTAAAATAAAAAAAAATAAAAAATCTAAGTAATATTAATGGTTGGAAATCACTCTTTTTTTTTTTTTTTTTTTTTGATTTAATAGGTTTTTCTAATTTTGAGAATGAACGAATGATTTTTTTTTTTAATAAGTAAATTCATGGAAATAACTCTGTCTGCGCATTTATTGATTCTGTCATTGTTATTTATTTAACCGATAACAATAACAGTTATTACTGAAGTAAATAACATTCATTTCTATTGGTTCGTAAACTCCTCCGATTGGAATTTCGTGCCTTGGAATTTAACTGGAATAAAAACGTATCCAAGGCTGAATGCAAATCAAACTGGAAATTCTTTTCCACAAGCAACGAAACGGTTCAACTGAAGATGATAATTTTAGGTTGACATTGATAATAATGGCAATATGGCGTCTCTTGTTTTATTACACAAGAGTTCGTCTCCAGGAGGGTTTAGCACTTTTTTTTTTAACCTATTTTCCCAAGAAAGTAAGGAACATCGTATCACGCAGTCCACGTTTAATGGTATAGAATATGTAATAATTTTTCAGTTCACTAATATGGATCAGAAGTGAGAAACTGGATGGTTATTTTTCCTCGTTTTGTGTGATTCTATTATTTATTTAGTTTTTACGATGCGTCAAAAAAATGCTTAAAACCTACAAGAAAATGAGTTCAAAGAAAATGAAGTGAAAATTTTATTGGTGAATTTTTATTTTTCGATTGAAACTCTTGGGAACCACCGCATTAGTTACGTTCAATGTGCGTAAGAATCCCTGCCAACCAGTGAAAGTTTATTTATAATCTCCACAGCAAATGTAAAGTTCCGGAATACATCTAGTTAGCACTTCTAAAACAGAATTCTTGTATTTGGATTGGATTTATTTCTTTAAAATACCGATTTCTTTGTGAATGAGACCAATCCACGCCCTCCTTTCAGAAATTTTCTTAACGTTTTATAATGGATGTGTTTCTCTGCACAGCCGTCATATAGACTACTGAGTCAGATATGGATAAGAAAGTTAGTTTCATCAAATCAGTCAGTCTGTGTATGTGGCCTTCTAATAACTTGTGAACTGCTGGATGGATCTTCTTGAAACTTGGTGTAGATATTCGAGGACTAGAAAGATCTAAAAGTCAGGTCAAGTAGATGTTAGTCGAGAAGGTGACAAAAATTCTTATAGAAAAGAATTGGAAAGTGAAAAGTGAATTTCTATTCTTTTCTGTTAATATCTAATTGTCTTAAAAATGGATATTAAATCCTTAATCCATTGCGCGTGATTTGATACAATTAAAATTAATCTGATTTAATATTTTAAAAAAAAAAAACGGATTTATTAAATATATTTATATTTTCAAAAAGTGGAAAAAATGTACTATTTGTATTGAGTAGAGAGAATTTGAATGCAAATGTAAGCTTTTCATTTTATTTACTTAGGGAAAAAAAAAAAACCAACTTTAAAAAATTAAGATATCCGTTTATAAAGAATGTAGGCTTTGAATTCAAGCTAGTTTTTATTTAGTATTTGCTTTTTAATTAAAGTTAAATTCCACAAAATTGAATCATCTAAAAACATAAACATTGGGTACAAACCATTGCATGTATTTAAAATAACAATGTCACAATTCCTGATGGAATTCTCAGAAAAACCAACAGATGGTAAAACAAAATGGCTGCATGATTGTGGGAATCATTTGAATCTGTATTTTTATAATGTTTTCATTTTCTGATTTAAGTTCTAATAATTTCCTTTATTAACTTCTTTTTAAATTATAGTTGATCCTGATTTTTTTGTTAATCGTTAACTTATATATCAAAAGGTAGTCTTGGATTTGAGTTTTATTTTATTTATTTGTGTATTTCTTTTAATCACAAACAGCTGCTGGTAATCAGACGACATTTGAGTTCTTTTTGTTATCGTAGAAATTAAAATACACCCACTCCTACCCCATCAACCTTATCAACCATTTCAATATTAAATAAATAATTGAAATAAATTAAATATTAAATAAGTAATTGAACCAGAATTAAATAATCAAGCAATAGAAATAAATAAAGCCACTTCCTCAATTCGATCTTGATAATCTTATCGATATCTCAACATTAAAAGAACGATTATTTTGATAATGTTTAGACAATAACAAACTAATTCTAATCTATCAACCTAATAAAATTCTAATTAAATTTGAACTAATAATTAACAAGATTATCGACAAAATAAATATTAAAGGTAATTTTTATTTGATTTGTATTTAATTCTCTAAAAATGTAATCACTTCTATGAAGCAATGAATATAACAAATGTCAGAAAAGTTAACAAATAATCAATAATTACAGGGAAGGATATTATTCCTCTAAAAACAGTCCAATAAAAATCCAAAATCAAAAAACCATAAACCTTTGTAAACACTGTAAAACATTTATGGCCGAGTGCACCAAACTTCAATTAACTTTGATGGCTGCATTGTGGACATAGCTAAAATTAGTTGGGGTGCTGCTCCAGAAAAATTTTAGCCTTTGTTTTAAAATTGTGTGAAAGGAAACAAACATGTATAAAAAGAAGTTTATCAAGTTTCTCAATAAATTTTCTTTTTATATTTCCTTTCACACAATTTTAAAACAAAGGCTAAAATTTTTCTGGAGCAGCACCCCCCGCCCACTAATTTTAGCTATGTCCACAATGCAGCCATCACAGTTAATTGAGGTTTGGTGCACTCGGCCATCAAACTATTAAAATAATCGTTCCTATATCTATGAACAACTAAAATATTTAATCCTAAATTGATATCCAATTACGCCACAAAACATTGATATTAATCTTACTAGTTGACCCATGCGAATATTTCGCAACAAAAAAAAAACAACTTTGAGAAATAATAAATAAATCCAACAGCTATCGTGCATGTTAGTTAAACACATTGTCAATAGATGGCGTCTTCTCCATTTTTATAAAAAGGTTGACCCGTGCGAATAATTCGCATGGTATCTTGATGAGTCACCGAATGGTAATGTGCAAATAAATAAATGAACAGATTGGGAATAGAGGGCGCCTTCTATTTTTATAAAAAGATTTTTAAAATAAAGTTTTTTAAGGAAAACATTAATTAATTTTAAACAATTTATTTAATCTTCAAAATGATGTCTATTAAATATGACAAAAGTATTAAGGGAAATAATGAAAAAAAAAACTTTTGGAAAATAATATATGAGAAGTTGACAAATTTTTATGTTTTTTATTGTAATAAATCGTTTATTTATTACAATAAAACTATTATATTTTTATTAAACTATAAATCTTTGTTTGTTTTTTAATCTGTTCTTATTAAATAAACGATGAAATATCATTTTAAAGTGCATTTTTATTCAAAAAAGGGTATATTTGATGTTTACGGCGCTATAGAATTATTTGAAATGCTGTTTCGCTTTCGAAAGATCAAGTCGCTTCTGTTAAAGCGTGTCTACAATTTTATAAAAAGGTTTTTAAAATAAAGTTTTTAAACGAAAACATTAATTTCAAACAATTTGTTTATTTTTCGTCATTAGCGGAGACCGTAATCTTTAAAATGATGTCTCAATCATTGAGTTTGATGAAGTATTAAGGAAGTTATGGCGTTCCGACACAGAAACACCTTTGAGAAATAATATATAAGGATTATTATTAATGAATTCTATATTCATAATTTTCTTCTAACACTTCTTCCAATACTTTATCTTCTTATACATTATTTGTTGCAGTTAAAATTTAACAAAGGTCCTTTGCGTTCAACAAAATAATTATTTTAATAAGTACAATAAAAATCAATAATAATTGTTAACCTAAAAACCAAAAAAAACGGTTGAAAATCGATCCTGGGAATCGTGACGATATCATCTCTGTCTGCCGTGATTAAATTGCGATGACCTCTTCAACAGCTCAATCGTGTGCCATTACAGAGTCCTTTCTTTGGATTGATATTGCGAACGAGCATCACAATTGATCCTTTCCTCAGGCTCATATGATGTGACAAGCCGGAAAAATGAAGAAACTCTGTAGGATAGTTTTGTTCATCACTTGGATCATCCGACACTACTACATCTGCGCTGCAGTAGATGTGAGACTTTCTGTGCAGCTTTCTGATCTATTACGCTACGCACAGAAGGATATACACACACACACACAGAATTGGAAAACTACATAACTTATATGATGATGAGCAAATAACAGTTAATGTTTACTAATTTACAATAAAAAACTGTTTGTAAATCTATGAAATTCTGCTGATAATGCTGTAGATATTCTGCTGCTGATGGCCTTGTGGACTTAAAACAGGCCGAAACTGTACAGATTTTTATTTTTTTTTATTATATAAATATATTTTATCTTCATTATGTGTGTAAACTGAAATGTTTTTTTTTTCAATTTCTAAATCTATGAAAGTAAAAAATTGAAACAAAAAACACTTAACTGTGTTGACTTATTTGCTTATTATATTAATATGTTTATTTATTTTGATCTCATTCTTTTTTGAGATACCAATGATCATTCTAAATACAGAACACTGGGATTGTACATGAAGCTGTTAGTTAAGTTAAATGATGCCACGACAGGCCTATGCAGGCCCAAGGGCTCGCGGGAGGTAAGGCGCCCTGCGTTTCTTGACCAACGGGACTAGGTTGAGGTCGGGAGGTCAGCCCGACGCCCGCCCGCCTTTAACTCCCGGGAAAGAAACCCGGTACCCATTCTACAGAGGGCTGGGTAGGCCCTATGACCCGTTTGGAGGACAATGGAGCGTGGAAAAAGTCCCGCTCTCCGCCGGGAATCGAACCCGCTACCTCCAACCCGCACCAAGCGCCCTTACCCACTCGGCTACCGGGCCCACACATGAAACCGAAAAGTTTCAGACCTGAAAATGGGAATTAAGTGTTTCCTCTTTCATTTCGTGATTTGAAAACTCACTCTTAATAAGGACAGTCCTGTTTAGTTTTTATTTAATCCACTTTAGTCTTTAATTAATCCGTTGACCTCATTATCTTCAGAATAATAATAATAATAATAACAATTAATTGAAGTCAGTAATAATAATAATAATTTTAGTTGAAATAATAATTATACATAATTTATGTCAGTAATAGGTTATATTGACAGGGTTGTTGTTTTTTTTTAGCTTAGGTTCCTAGGAAAGTGAGGCTCTTGAAGTTGTGTGAGTCCCGCTTTGAACCACTGAATGGATCTTCTTGAAACTTTGTGTGCACATTTAAAGGAAAGAGGCTATCTAAGAGATAAAAGAGATTTTATATTTAACAGAAACATTTTTAAGCCTAATAAAGTGAAGGGCGGACTTGGGTTACTTTTTCTTATTTTTGAGGCTTTTAGTAGCAATCCTTTTAAATTAATTTAGTAAAAGTTAACAAATACTGCAAGACAGAGATTAGAGTATTAGAAGATGGGCTCTTTCATACACTGAACCTATTTTCATTCTTTATTTATTATTATTATTTATTTTTTTAACTGGTACTCTGGGACAGCTGTTTCATGTTTAAAAGCACTCTTCAGCCAGAGTTATTCAGTGATCTCGTTTAAAATGCAGAGTAAAATTTATAGGTGAATTCGCATAATAAAACTAGGGAAAATAAAAGTAGATAAATAGATATAATTTCCTTTTAGCTTGTTTGTCGATAAGAGATAAGACCCTAAAAATAGGCGGGCATTCGGAAGCTTGCACGTCAACTACATCTCTTTCATTTCTTAACCTAATTTCCTAGGACAGTAGGTTCATCAGATCATCAGCTGTATTTTTACATTCTCTAAAAACGTGTGACCGCTAAATGGATCATCTTGAAACTTAGCATGCCTATTTCGAGACGATCTAAATTGTACATTTGAAATCTCTTCCACACGGGTTCTCGTCCAGAAATTAGCGCGAGAGGGAGATAAAGAGTGAAATCGGAATAAACGAAGAAATGGATTTTTATCTTCTTTGTTAACCCATTGAGTTGTTCCTGGTTTGAAACGATTAAAATTAATCGGATTTAAACTAATTGAAGTAAAAAACGTGAATTTAATTAATTTCTTCCAGAAAATGAAAAATTTGTACTGTTCGATTTTGAAACTAAAACTAAGTTACGAAAAAGTTCTTAAAGCTTAGGTTTATTTTAAAGAAGTTTTAGGAATTAACACATGAGTAGAATAGACACTAAGTTCTTTCATAAACTTTTATTTGTTGTTTCTTTAATTAAGTCCATTTTTTTTAACCGAATTCATTTAAAGAAACAAAATCCTATGGATTTTTTAATTCATAATTATAGTTTTATTATTATTTTAACCAATTTTTGTTCAAAAGATTTGAAAAGTGCTACAAAGGGGACCATTGCATTTCTCAGGTGGTGCATCTATGAATGATGGTTTTATTTCCACCTGCGCTAAGTCATGGACTTCCCTACATCGGACTAATGACTGTAATCAAAGGATTAAACCTCGGTTTTCCAGTATTTAATTGTATTGTAGGTAATTAATCTCTTTGTGGCTCACGACGCCACCACGATTTATTACGAGTTCTACTGAAAAATAAATGATATCGAAAACAAGAAGAACTGGAAACCTACTTTCCTTCAATGTTATTTCTTTTATTTCTTTTAATTAAGAATTCATTAAAACGAAATGCCTTTTGAATTTTCAAATTATAAAAAAACTGTATTTGAAAATTTTAATTTAAATTGCAAATTATAACAGTTAGATGTCATTATGCTTTTGAAAGAGTAAAATTCTTTAACTGAAAAAACTAAATAAATTTTCATTATTTACTTACGTTTCGAAAGCCGATTAATGTTAATACTATTTAAGTAGTATTAAATAACGCATATTTTAATGAATGGATTAGATAAATGGATTAATTCCCTTTGTTTAAGACACTGTTAGAAATTTATTGTTTTGATTCCAAGGTTTTTTTTTAATGGAAATTTTGATCACACGCTACTTTCTCGATAAGGAACCATTTGGAAGAAAACTTTAAATATAAATCGTCTGTAGTTCTCAAAAAAAAGCATACTGAGTTTCAAGAAGATCCATCCAGGATTAAAAAGTTGTTTGGGAGGACAAATACAAACGGATCCAAACAGACACACAGATCGGTTGAGCCTCATTTTTCTGGGAAATTTGGCTAAAAATGTTTACATTAAGGTGTAAATAAAGAAATTACCTAATTAAGACTTGTATGGAATGTAGTGGAAAAAACTAAAATTGAAGTAAATATCACTGACGTTATTGAATCCGTATTTATTTATTTATTTATTTATTTATTTATTTTTGATTTCAAATTACCTTTATGAGTCGTAAACCCGCGATTAGATCTTTACATTCTTTAAGAGTGCAACTGTACTTAACTCTTAATCTTGTTAATTATTTTCTAGAGAATTCTCGAAATAAATAGAAATAAATGCTTGCCGTCGCTACAGCGATTAGGGATAGGCACTCGAGAGCAGACGAATTTCTTATTATTGTACTTAACCATTTTTGTGTTATTTGTTTAGTTAATTAATACAGTTAACTTAACAAATAAATAAGTAAATATTTGCAGTTGTTAAGTTACAACAAATTAATTTAAATCGTAAATTATATTTAAAAAAATAAAATTAAAATATCAGCATAAATAGGAAAATATAATAAACAACCAAATAAATTTAAAATATAGGAAATATTAATAAAATTTAAATTTAAGAAAAAAATCACAACAAATGTAAAAAAAAAAAAAAACAAGATTTAAAATTATGAACAATTTAAATACAAAAAGCAGTTTTTTGTTTTATTACGACTTTTTTATGGTTTTTAATTCTGTTATTTCTTTGTGATTTTTTTTTTTTTTTTATTTTCTTTAAATTCGTGCTTCATTCATTTTAAACTAATTTGATGTAATTTCTATTTATGAAGATATTTTAATTTTATTTTTTAATATGAATTAGCTTTTAAATGTGTTTATTAATTTAGATTTAATGTTTTTAATATGATTATTTGGATGAACGTAATTTTCACCTAAATTTTAATATCAATATATAATGATAATTATTTAATTAACGTGTTTACTAATTGTGTGTTATTTATTTTTGAAGCAGTTGCAAGTACAATTCTTTACCAATACCTGTGGATAATTCATTGTAAACCAAATAAAAGGAAATTTGTTTATAGGATTATTCTTTTTCGGGGACTTTTTCAATATCTTAGATTCAATCAAGAAAAGACGTAAGTTGTCAGTTTCTATTGGGATCAGTGACTGACCCCCAATTAGAATGGCATTGACGAAGGTGGTTTTCCTTGGTCGTTAGTAGGACACAGGATTCCAAATTAGGAACACTGAAGAATCGCCGCCCACGTGAAAGGATGACATTGAACCAGAAATAAAGATAGGATGTGAAAGAACCATTGGACAACATTAAGACATTCCTAATTAATTGGAAACTTCCTTATCACATTTTTATGTAAACTTTGACTTAGAAGAAAATGTAAATTATTAATTTCATAATCTAAAAGATCTTCTAAGCTGTTCTCAGCCAGAGTTAGATTATAGTTCTGTATCTGAACCTTTGTACAATGGGTAACCGTGGCTGATTCACGACAAGCAGAATCAAAGCGTGACGTAATTTAATCAAGTCACGCGTAAATTTAAATCTAAATTCAGTATTCGACTTTTACCGAATATTCATTGTTTTCATCAGTGAGAGCTAATTGTTTCATTTCCAATGCTTTTCTGTGGTCATATTCTTGCGCAAATTCCCTTAAAGATCTATAAAAAAGCATTTTCAGTTATTTCAAAAAGATCCATTCCTTGGTTCAAAAGTTATTAGAACGTAGGCACACATATCTTCACGAACAGAACTTTCCTAAAAAAAAAAAAAAAAAAAAAGAGTGACTTGAACTTCTTATATTCTAATAAATACCTTCAAACGATTGGTATCTATTATTTTGACTCTGTTTTTAAACATATTTTACATTGACAGAGTGAGTCTGTATATGATGATGTCAATGGGTCTGTTTGAGTCTCGTAATAATGTAATAAAATACGTAGAACCCACAACAATCGTGAGAAGAAGATAGGGAGTTTCATGAGTGTAGTATTTTGCTATAAATTTCTTTGGAGGTGTCACAGTAGTTGAGTGACTTGACTTTGATCTGAGGCAATCCTCCTATTAGACAATAATTGCTGTCCAAACTTGTACAGGAGCGAATTCCTAACGAGACAGTGGGTGGATGGGAAATGTCTTTATAGTTATTTATAGATTTAGAAGTCAAGGTTTATCTTGTAAATACCTCCTCTTACGTAAGATGTGGCACAATTCTTGCTGTGATGTCTTTTCAGCAAACACATAAATTGACTTTATCTCTTAGTTGGAAAGGAATTGAAGCTTTTTTTTTTATCATCATCAAGAAATTTTTTTCGTTAACCTCCTTCTGAATCGTTTAACATATGAAGAAGGAAAAAAACAAGAAAGGAATGAGAAAAGTCCTTGTACGCTTTCTGAATATGGCTGTGCTGATTTGGTGGCCCTAAAGGCAGTGAGGACTACACCCCAAATCACAGAACTAAATGCTAGCAATAGATACAGTATTCGACGCATGCGTACCCATTGCTGTGCTTTTGTCGGACATTACTTCGTACTTCAGTTCCATTTATTTCTTTATTTCGATATCGAACAGTAAGCCTCTTGATGCTTTCTGCTTTCATTGACATTAAATTATGGTTTAAGGCCTTTCAGGATGTTTTAGTTGAGAACAAAAAAAAGTAAAAATAAAATCAGCACAGCGGTGAGTGCGCATGCGCTTATTTCTGTGACTCTTGCTAGCATTAGTCTCGTGTGATATGGTGGGAAAATATGTACGTGACTATCAACTTAGAGACCCACTGCGATGATTTAGGCCTAATGTAATTTGTCATCGGAGTTCCTATTGGTAGTAAATTGCTTCCATCTTTTCCTCGTTGATAAACTAACAACCAATCAATGTCACGCTGTTATCTTTCCGTAATTAATAATACAACGAGATCCGCCATTTTGCGTTTCGAGGTGACCATCTGCATTTAATGTAAAATCGAAGTGGTAGGGAAAGGAAAATAAACGAATTTTAAAACAGTTCTGCAACGTATCAACATTAAAAAAAAAAAGGTTTTCGTCATTTTATTTCATTTTTTTTTTTTTTTGTAATGATTGCTGACCATTGTTTTAATTAACCGAATTTAAAAGGTAGACTTTTAGATCATTGGTCTGTTTATGTCAACGATCAAATTTCAACAAAATCAAAATATCAAATAAAGAATCGAAAGTTTCTTCGTTACGCCACTCCAGCCAATCAAAACAAAAAAAAAAAGTTCCCGAAAGAAGCGTACCTGTAGCTTTGTTTTTCTTCATTTTATTTATTTATTTATTTATTTATTTATTTATTTATTTATTTTTCTTTTTAAAGTAGTGAAAATGAGGTAAACGATAAGCCTATATTTGTTTTTAAATTCCAATATGTGTTGAATACAAACAGAACATATTTTCCGTTATCAGAAAAATAATTATTAATTATCCTTATTGTTTACTTCCATTGCTTAAATCCGATTAATATTAATTAAATCCAAATGATCACAGTTCCGTTCCGAAATAAACAGACTAATTGTTAGACATCTTTATTTTGTTTCTAATATTTATTTTTTTTCTGTGGAAATTTTTGTTGCCTTTTCGTGCTGATTTCTCGATAAAACTTGTAAAAGATTTCGACTACAAAAGGTTGATCGTTTCCTTACACTTAACTTTCAATCTCTTTCTTCATAATTAACTACACATTCAAACAGGTCTATGTCGGAAACTATTCGAAATAATGTTCATATCAACATTTTTTCTTAAAATGACCAAAACTAAGGACTTCTTTGCTCTTTCCTTCTCTGGACGCCCAATTGCAGATCGAATACTAGACGATCTACCATTTTTATTTTTTAATAGAAAATGTCTTTGTTAAGAAATTTGACAGAATTTCCGATTAAAAAACATCAACAGGGAACAATGCTCTAAGTACAGCATATAGAAACAAAAATTATCTATGTATTCGTAAGGTAAGTGTAGCTGAATATTAAAAGTTTCATTTAATGTTTTAACCATGTATCAGTTAAAAAATAAAATAAAAAAATGATGTAAAACGCCGATCATCCCGCGTCATTGGAAATTCGAAACGTTTTGTAAGTTTAAGTTTTTATATTTATTTGCTTTTATTCGTATACAAGTGCTTTTATGGTCGGTGTTTCAACTGTACATACAGATCTTTATAATAAAAAAAAAAAATCAAACATATTTTAATTTTTTAAATTCTTAATTACACTTTTTCTTTAAGTATATGTTTTAGATATAAGTCGAAATCTATTACGATAACTCGTAAACTATGTGTACTAGGAAGTTGAAATTTTAGTGGAATGTTTAGGTCACCAAAAGAAAGAATCTTATTGATTTTTCTGTTTGATAATCTAAAGAAATACTGAAGTATCGTAGACAAGAACCTGTAGACCTTAACCACGCTGGTATTCGAAAGTTGAATCGCGTAATCAAAGAAACTAATTTCTTAACTATTTGATTGAGATATTTAAAAAAAAGAAAGAAAGAAATTCGAAGAAATTAAAGCCTACTTTCTTTAGAATGTGATTACTTAAAATTTCTTTTTCTTTTTTCAAGTCGTTCAATGTACAAAACAAATTAGTTTCTATTCAATTCTACTGAATAGAAATTTTTCATTTTTTGAAAAATATATACATAATACAGTATACAAAATAACGTGAATTAAACTGTACTGTTAAACGGGAATAATTTTATTTGGTGAAATACTCACAATGTATTAATAAGTAAAAAGGGATTTAATATTTTAATCCATTCGTTAACAGAAATAGGATAGAAATCCATTGTTTAGATGCCAATGATTTTCTGTGAAATATTTTGTCACCTTTTCGTTCTAATTTCTCCATAAGTACTGAAGTGGAAAAGACTTAAAATAGAACGTTTACATTGTTACCAGTCTTTAAATGAACAAACGAAGTTTCAAGAAGATCCATCCATCATTTCAAGACGTTTCAGCGAAACGTTTTTCGTTTAGCCTTAGTTTCCTTTGGAAGGTAGGCTAAAAATGTGAATTTGCTTTTTCAAATGTCTATTTGAATATTTCAACTTGTGTAATCCTGAATTTCTTTGAAGACCACATTTTCCTTTGAGTTCTCTTGAAATGAGTTCAAGTTCAGTCGATCGACGATGGAATGAAAAACCATTCATTGAATTTCAATTTCAGGGTAATTTTCCTCTTAAATTGAAGTGGATCGAATCAATTGTTATTATTTATTGGCTTCCTGGTTTTTATCTCTGAACTATTTCAGCTTTGATTGTACTCCTCTCAGTCAAAACAAAACCTAATTTGATAATTCAGCGTTACGGCTTTTATTTATTTATTTATTTATTTATTTATTTATTTATTTATTTATTTATTTTCTGTTAATGGAGCTTGCATTTATTTAATGTTAAATAATAGTTATTATTTAATACTTTAAAGAAACAAGGTAGACGTCTATGAAAATATAATTGATATTGCCTTAATTTCCTTATTATTAAAAATGTGATTGTTGCGATTGTTGTTATTGTTGCTAATGAGATTTTTAATGATACTTGTCCCCAAGTATCATTAAAACGGGAATATTACTCTTCTGATCCTTAATAGAAGACTAAAATTATTAAATAAATAGGCCTACTTAATCCTCCCCTCTCCCATAATCCTTTTTTTTTATTAGGTTTTTTTATCGTAAATACTAATTGAGTAAAAAATCTCAAACTTTGTCTAATAAATGTGAAAGAATTCTAGTTTCAATTTTTTAAATGGATTTTGATTTATAATGGACAGTTATAATAATAATAATAATAATTCCAAATTTGTTGTAATTAAAAAAAAAAATTGTTCAGATTTTTTAGTTTTATATTAATAAGCTAATATAGAAACTGTTAATATAAGCTAACAGTTTTTGTATTAATCGTTATTAAAATTTATAAAAGTTTTTTAAATAAGAAGTGTTATTTATTTCCTGAATTAAAAAAAGTAAATAAAATTGATACCAAAGGTTGTGATTTTTAACTTTGAGATTTTTTTTTTAAATCTCTTCTTAAATTACAATAAAAAATGTTAAAATCATGAATAAATAAATCGTCTTTCTGAATTCCGTTATAATTTTCAATTGTCTGAGAGTTTGTCAAAATCTGAGAGTTCTTCTAAAACATACAATAATAAGTATTACTTTTGACCAACTTCAGGAATTAATTTAATTCCTAATACGAATAGAAAACACAGTTGAAGAAAACTATTATTAAAACAGTATCATTTTAATGGCGTGGATTACAAAATACGAACACATTGCGGTTATTAGCCTTCATCAGTTCAGAACGATTTAAAATTTCCATTGGTTCACTAACTAAACTCTAAATTTTTTCTTATAAAATTACAATCTTTATTGATCATCACCGTAAGGTAACTTCTTGGATATATGATAGGCTACTGTTTTAATAAGAGTTTTTTTCAACTGTGTTTTCTATTCGTTATTTTTTTATATTTTCTATACAGCCTATTGGATATTTAGGAATGAATTGTTATTAAAGTTTTCAGTAATAAATAGAAATGCATTTTGTAAATTAGAAACTAGAATAATTATTTTTTAAATTTTCAGGGTTTTTAACCACAACTACATTTAAAATTGGGTTGACGACAGAATAAAGGTGGGAGGAATTAATCTCACCTTAACTAGTTGTTTTATTATAAATGAGTTCTTGAAAGAGCGTATTAGCTACTTTGGTTAAAATGTTGGGGATTTTATTTTTAACCTACTATTCTACAATCAAGTCGGTCAATCTATTTGTGTGTGTGTGTATGGATCTTTCCGATTAACTTTTGAAGCTTTCAATCTTCTTGAAACTTCGTATGAACATTTAAGAACAACAGTTCGCTCTGTTAAGTTTGTAATTTTCCAAGTTGAAAATAAAAGAAACTATTTTTACAAAATACATCAAAAATAATAACAACAATGTTAATAATTAATAATTTCGAATATCATTAAAACAAAAACAAAAATGCTTTCTTGGAATCGAAGATAAAGAGATCAGTCAAACGAAGAATTTGACTTATTTATTGTCTAATAAAAAATAAAGAAAAAAAATGATTAAAAGATATAAAAGATGGATTTATTACCGCGAAAAATGGACACAAGGGAATGTATTTTTTTTTATCCGCTGCTTGTTGCAGATCGTCCCGCGGGAACGGAGTAAAAACCAGGTCCCTGATATGTTTTTGTACGGCTTAAGCGGGTATTTGATTGTTATCGATGCCGAGGCCCTGGACATGGAGACGTGCTTGGAATACGGAGGCCAGCATGAAAATCAGCTCCAGGATACGCGGCTGGACGCACGCGCCACTCGCTTATTTATCGTCTCGGCAGTGACGGGCGGCGTACCCTGGACCGGGGGCTGCAGCAACACAACAACAACCCCTTTCGCTAATACCAAGTGCGTCGGTGGAATGCGCCCTGGAAGGCGTCCCTGTCGATCATCGCCGGCTCGAAAGGAGGTTGGAACGCCTTCAGGAGGGTTCAATGCCATCGGTTTGGAACCAACTCCGCTCGCAACAAAACAGCGATTGAGAAGAAATTGATGGAATCTGAAAGTATCGGAGACGATTGAGGCTAAAAAAATATAATAAGAAGTTCAAAAGAATTGAAAACCTACTTCCCGAAAAATATATCTCTTAAAATTTTATCATTTTTTTTTTTTTTTTTTCATTATTTTTAAAGTCGATACAAAACGAAAAGCCTACATTCCAATTCCAATTCTAACATCTTCAAACAGTAAAAACTTTTCATTTTCTGAAGAAAAATGAATTAAATCTGCATTATTCACTTGAATTGTCGGATTAATTTTAGTCGTACCAAACCAAGCGAAATAGGTTAAGGATTTAATAACTGTTTAAGGCAATGAAATATTAAAGTAAATAGGATAGAAATCCATTGTTTAAATTTTAATGTTTATTTCTTTCTCCTTCTCGCTCTGATCTTTCGAGAAGAAGATTTTGGAAACATAAGTTAGATCGTGCCTAGTCCTCGAATATGCATATCAAGTTTTAAGAAGATCCAATTTTGAGAAGTAGGTGAAAAATGTACAACATCGTCTCTTGGATGCACAGTCACATACAGACTGGTTGATTTTATTAGCCTCTTTTCCTGTGAAGTTGGTTAGATGTAGTTTATTTCGATGTACGAGGTATATATGGTAGTTTGACTGTTAGAAAGAAAATCGTAAAAAAAACAACACATCAGAACTTTCTCTCTGAGGGATTTGGGAACGACGATGGCCATAGATTACTCGTTTTCCCAGGCGTGTATTTCATGAGGAAAACATTAATTGAATCCATTTCCAACCATACCGTAGAGAATGAAGTATTTTTCCTCTGTGACATCAGGTGAAATCACACCAGGAAAGTCTTTTCAAATTCTCATCTCATCTACGTTTAGTACCTGTACACGTCTCTACCTGTGCAGTCTAATAAAATACAATAATTATTTATTTACAATAGTTCTTTCAATAAATACAATTATAATATAGTATCTAATTCATTTCTTATTGTTTGCTGTGATGCCATCGTTACAAAAAAAAAAAAAAAGTTGCCAGTTCCTTTTTTATTTTATTTTTTTAAATGGATTCCTGTGAATCTGTTTGAGTTTACTTCTCTGACTACTATGTGACAGCCCTGGCTTAATTTATATAAACTTTTAATTTATATAAACTTTATAGTAATTATATAATTTATCTAGTAATTGAATCGATTTACAGCAATGCAGTACTTTTTAGTGACCCGTACGACACAACTCTTGGGATCCCCTGTATACGTTTCTTTGTTTCTTTGTATGTATGTATGTTTGCTTGTGTATGAACGCCCTCCCCAGCCTAAACTGGAAACCGGAGCCTCGTTGGATTCTCTATGAGAAAAATTTTGGCTTCCAGGCCATTTCCAATGGTCTTTGATTGAGTCAGGAAACAATTGGGCAAAATTGGGGTCTATTCTAAACTGAATCGAATCTGCTCGAACCAATGTGGCTACATACTAAAGAAGTGAATACTTCCA
This sequence comes from Thereuonema tuberculata, assembly GCA_023159025.1. Lineage (NCBI taxonomy): Eukaryota > Metazoa > Arthropoda > Chilopoda > Scutigeromorpha > Scutigeridae > Thereuonema > Thereuonema tuberculata. The sequence goes on from JAFIDM010002131.1 coordinate 101,257,567, forward strand.
CTCGGAATGCTTGGGCGACAGTAACTCTCCTGCAAGGATCCCGGGATGGAAATAATACTCGACCTTCAACAGCTTGAATAAATGAGTTACATTAATCCATAATACGGTTACTTTTAATAACTCAAAACAGATTGCAAATGTTAAGGATCGCTTGGCGTTGTGTTTTTAGTACAAAACTGTCAATTGACTTGGATTTCTCATCTAACGAAATAAATATCTCAGATTTCTGTGAACTTTTTCCGCTGGCTAACATTATTAACGTATCCATTCTTTCCATTAGGGCATCGTAACAATGCTAATTAAAAGTCATTATTACTAATTTTTAGCCTACTTTGCAAGGAAAATGAGGCTTCACATCACTCAGTCTGAGGTAAATGTATGTGTCCTTCCCTCAATAACTTTGAATCGCTCGTTGGATCTTCTTGAAAGTTAGTATGCATATGTAAGGACAGTAGACGTCTTTGTTCTCAGTGCATCCTATCTAGAAATCAACGCGCGAAATAGTCCCAAAGAAAAGCATTAGAATCTAAGCAATTAATTCCAACAATAGTTATTAATAACATCTAAGTTTAACGTGTGCGGATGTTTTAAAAAAAACTATAAAAAGATAAAATAACACACTAAAATCATTTTAAAAATAAATTTTAGAAGAGATGGACAAGTTTTGAGATCTCTGAGAGAGGACTCTTGTCAACGTAATAACAACATCAGAGGACATCTATATAGACAGTAATTAAATAGCCTCAAATAATCTACTAATTCTGTAAGCTTTGATATCTAAGAACAACTTAAATAAAATAAAAGCGATTTAATTATCTTAACGTGGGGACCCTGGGACGACTGTTTCATGACTACTATAGTTCATCATGAATATTTGATGCGGTGATATAACTCACTCTCGCTCCCGTCATTGGTACTCCAGAGACAAAACAACACGAAGAGAAACAAAAACAAACAATAGAGATTCATATGAAATAAAATAAAGCATAAAAACAAGTATTAAGATGCCAAAATTATCATAAATAAGAGGTGTAATGTGCAGTTTAATTCGCAAAATGTTTTAAGCGAAGAAAAACATAATACATTTTGCAGCGATTGATTTTTTTTTGCTTAGCTTGGATTGAGAAATAAGATAGCAAGGAGTAAAGGTCTTTGATAAAAATGTTTTTATTTACATAAGAATTTCATGTATGAAGTCGTGTTGCGATAATTCAGTGGCCTCCATTGGTTGAAACATTATCTAATCTAGTATCGGTATCCCGGTGGCGGAAAGCACGTGTTGGCCTATTAGATTAGCTATTTCAGTAGTAAAAAAATAATAATAAATAAATAAATAAATAAATAAATAAATAAATAAATAAATAAATAAATAAAACACAGCAGAAAAGAAGAAAAAATATATGTCTTGATGGCAAAGAAGACAGTTGCTCCCCTTACTCATAACATAAAAATTCATAATAACGTTTTCACCTCAGGTGAGCTTAGATCGTATTCTGAGAGTTGGAAGATATTTTTATAGTGATAAAAATATACGAAACTGTAGAAGGAATAAAGAAAATAGGCGTATCTATTTTCTCATTAAGAACCTGTAAACATTATTTTTCTTATTAATTAATTTGTCGTTACTCAAACATGTTGTTGTTTTACGGTTCGTATCGTAGTGCGATCTTCGTCTTCGAAAGTCCGTGTTCTATGGATCTCTGCTGTTCTAACGTGTTGAACCCCTAGAAGACTCCATAGAATTACAAGGGAAAGATACTGAGGTGGTTTCCCGTTGCCTTCCGCAGGAAATCATTAAGACCTGATTTCAGACCTCAAGAGAAAGATGGAGAAGAAGCAGACAAACACAGAAAAGGAAATTTTTTAAACAACCACCTAATCCACTAGGCTGTGCCCGTACGGCTATTCAGACATCCAGAGACTGATTTCTCAATTTTGATTCAAATGACCATCACTCTGCACTTCAGCACCAACGTTCCATTGCATTCAAAAGAAATATTGTAATTATGGTTGTGAAAAGGCTTTTTAATTTATCATCCACGGAATTGCTTTTTTATGAAGAAATTAATAATATTGTTACCCTAAAAAAAAATTACAAGTATTAGTAAAGCACTTGTTATCTAAACCGGAAGAAAAGATGCATTAATAGGAAGAGACCTCCTTTATTTGTTTCTATTTTTTTTTATTTTCCAAAATTCTTTTTTCCCATTTGACACCTTCTTAAGCCTTTTGATGTTAAGTAATACACAGGGAAACTTAATAATAAAATGTATAATGTAGTAATTGAGGATGTAAGGACTAGATATGTAGTATAAAACATATTAATATGAGTTGCTGGTGTGTAGAGAGATATAAAGACCACTATATATCCGGATTGATGAGCACCATAACGCTAGTAAAAAAAGAAAGTATAATACTTGCTTACATATACATGATACTAACCATAAAGTTGAAGTTCTGAGAACGATAATTATTATCTATGGAAACTTAAGGAATTTCTACTAATTTTGACGCAGAATAGTTGTAAGTTGTGCCGTCCTGTAAGTTATAGGCAGCAGTATCGGTCACCGAACATCCCAAACAAGAAGGTCGAAAACTTTACTATATTTTAATATGTTGCTGAATTTAACTGTGTTTCGTAAAAATATCGTAGTTAATGTTGAGTGACACACGTTTAATTAATATCTAATTACAGAAATGCCTGGGAGTTTCTTTTTAAGGCTTTAAGTTACGCTCAGATGTACATTCCACTGAGTATCGCTTAGTAGTGAAATGGTGGGGGTGGCTCAATTGTGAAAACTGGGAAACGAAATAAGCCTATTCATATTTGTAGCTGGACATAAAAAAAACTTTCTATCACATTTTAAAGAAATCAGTCCCACCATTTTAAGAAGGGATTTCGGATATCATTCCTGAGGGAAGAGACTGAAGTAAATGCAGACCTACCAGTGTTTTAAGCACGACTACAAATGTACAGCACAGTAAAATTTATGGAAATGCGTCCAACAATTTTAGCGTAATGCGCGTACAAACAGACAGACAGACGGATAAACCGCAAAGGAAATGGTTCAAGTGGAGTAATGAGAGTTTATCATTAGACAAGGTATTTCATGGGTAGTATCAAAGTTTTTCTGGAGTTTTCCAAATATTAAAGGAAGGGACGTACGGTATTTAAAGAAAACTACATTCATTGAATGAAAGCGCATTATTACAGCGTACGCAACAGAAACCAATAATTTTTTTGATTAGAAACTGGTTTCCCATTCTATTCCAAACCGTGTATGTTTCATTTTCGTCACTTCCTGTGGGATGGAAAGGAAGCGCAGACCGGAAGTCGTATTTTCACTCTTCAAGACAAAAGGATTTTAATAAAGTATCACTCGTGTCTGTACGACTTGTAGTTAAAGCTCATTTACATTTAGTTACGGAGTCTTAGTTGAGATACAAGCTACGAACCGAGACACTAACCGAGGAAGTAATAATTAAAATACTTAAATGCCATTGGGTGGCTATCATTGTGTTTTTATCGTGTTGAATATTGGTTGACTGTAGATGATGAATGAAAGTTATTATCTCCATTGATATAATGGCTGTGATCTCTAAAATATATAATTTCGTGCTGACTTTTTTAATAGTCTTTAAATCTGCTTTGTTAACAACATGGAAGATATATTAGTAGAGGAGGACTTTTATAATAAGAGCGTAAATCACCTTAATACTCACATTTATTCTGAAGACCTAATTATTATGTCAACTCTTCTCACGCTGTTCGTTCTCCATAATTCCACCGGAGAGCGTCAAAAATATTATTCATTAATATATTTTTAATTTTTTTTTTTTTTTGGTCATCACTGATAGAAAATTGAAATAAATTTCACATTTGTTAAAAAAATTTTTCCTGTTGTCCGCAACAGGAATCAACTGCGTATATTTGACCTTTTTTCTTATAAAGTGAGGCTTATAAGACGACTTAATCTGTATGTGTGTGTGTATAACTTTTGAACCTGTGGATGGATCTTCTTGAAACTTGGTATGCATATTTGAGAACTAAGAACGACCTAACTTTTATATTTGAAATCTTTTCCCATTGGGTCCTTGTCCTATATTTAGTGCGAGAAAGCGATAAAAATCCCCCTGTAAAATGAAATCAAAACAATCTTATTTCTATTAATAATTTATTATTTTAAAAATTCCCTTTCAGCTACTCCATTAATCAGCGCGTGGTTGATACGATAAAAATTAATCCAGTTTAGAAATTAAGTAATTTCGGGTTATTTTATTTAATCTTGTTTTTTTTTTTTTTGTTTTTTTTTAATTTCAGAAAAGTTATATTTTTTTGACTTCAGTAAGTCCTAGAATTGAAATGTAGACTTGTCGTTTTTATCGTTGTCACGACAAAAAAAAGAAAGTAGATTTTAAGTTCTTCGAACTTCTTGTTTATTCCTTATGATTAAAAAAAGTTTACTTTAGTTATTGAAATGATTTTTTTTTTATCTTATGTATTTTTCTAATGAAAGTGAGGCTATGAAATCACTGTCTGTATATCTGTGTTTCTCTTCTGCTAATAACTTTTGAACCGGTGAATAGATTTTCTTCAAACTTGACGTGCAAGTTTACGGAAAAACAGAAGATCCGTGTTCTTTGTACTTGAAAAGTTTTATTTAGAAATGTTGTTGAAATGAGGGAAAAGAATTTATGATAATTTTTTCCGTTTAAAAAAATAAAAAAGTTGTGTCCCGTTTCCGGATTGAAAGGGAAGGGATTTGAAAACAAAAACAGCTTTCCAACCAAGAAAAAAGAAAAGAGTAAAAATGTCAATCCGTTTTGAATGAATACGCATTTGATCCTCTGTCCATTCTGAAACCCTGCGCCGCAAGATGTGCCGCCAATATTGTGAAAGCGAATTTTAAAAAAAACAGAAGAAATCCATTTTTTGTAGAGATTATTATGTCCCTGATCAATCAATAGCAAGACATGGTGAATAAAATAAGTTATAATTGAACTGTTTTAACGTGCAGGTAAAAACTAATTAAACGTAAAGACCATAACGCACCTTTTACTCATAAACCAACAATAAAAATTAAAAAAATGCGACGTTTCAAAGTTCTAGTATATCCAGTGGACTCAAATGGAAGACAATTCCGTCTCCAACATTTTTGTATTCATTTTTGTTTTCTTTGCCTGACGAAAAAGTTCGATTTCTGGAACTTTGAAATGTCGCCTTGTGTTAATTTTAATTGTTAATATACGTATGTGTAAGGGTGCATTATGGTCTCTGTGTTTAATTAAAGTAATAGTTTTTATAGTTATTTTTTATTGTTAGTTTAGAAAACATTTAGGTTTAGTTTTGCACATGAAAATGCGCTAAAATATGTTTGCATGTTTTATAGTTCGCCAAGAAACAAAAAAAAAAAGTCTATTCGATGAATACGACTGTCTAGAAAAAGAATTTGGAATAAAAAGGCGTTCTCGTTTGTCAGATCCTAATTAAAAAAAGGAAAAGTTGTTTTTATTATTATTATTTTTATTTTCTTTGTAAAAATTATTTTAATTAAGTTCTTGAAAATGAAATTCTAAACCTGTCATCTATTCACATGGAATTCCTTTACAATTACGAAACAAACTAAAAAAAATACGAAATAGCAATGATATTGGAAGGAACACGCAACGTAACGGAGGATTTTTACCCTGAAGGTCTTCTCACTGTTGAAACCTTTGAATGGATGATTAATAATGACAAGAATGAAATAAAAAAAGAAAAGGAAAAATATCTTTAGGTTATATTAAAAAACACATGGACGACAGCTGTATTGTTTCTTTACTCCAATTGTTTAGGCTGTGAAAGAGTTTATTTGAACTGGTCATCTGTCTCCTGGACACACGGGTCCAGAATCGTTAATTTTTGCTAAATTAATATTAAATTTAATGTAAAGCAAGTATAATGTCTATTAATTCATAATTGGAGAAAAAAATCACAATTGGACAATACATATGCCTTCGCACACTGAGCCAACATCAACGAGAATCCTGAACAGCTGTTTTCAGTCTTATTAGGAATCATCAGCAAAATTCACCTTTGATGTTTGGCTCAGTTGCGCGAAAGCTAAGCTAAAAGCATTCTCGGTCCCAGGAATGGGCCGCCGAGATAATAAACAATCAAATAAAAAATAATCCTGTGAAATCCACAGTATTAAGGACAAGGGATTAATACTGTGGATTACACAGGATTATTTTTTACTTGATTGTTTTTTTATCTCGGCGGCCCATTCCCGGGATCGAGAATGCTTTTACCTTAGCTTTCGGGCAACTGAGCCAAACATCAAGGGTAAATTCTGCTGATGATTCCTAATAAGGATGAAATAGCTGTTCAGAATTCCCGTTGATGTTGCTCAACGAAGGCATATTTATCGTTTTAAAGCCTTGTAGAACCAATCAGCGACAAGATCAGAGTGTCAACAGAACCGGGAAATCAGGGAAAACCTGGAATTGTCAGGGAATTTTGTTCTCTGGAAAAAAATCAGGGAATTATCAGGGAATTTTGCAATTATTACTTAAAATCAGGGAATTTTTTGGTTGAACAGATCAGGGAATTATCAGGGAATTTTAAAAGAAATTATTCATGAAATCAGGGAATTTTTTTATTCATATTTTGTAGACACCCTGAAGATCTAAAAACTTTCGACTTTCAGTTTTCGTTATGGGTTAAAGTCGTCTTTAGGCACCGCAGTTTCCATAGAATTATTCGACGAAACAGCTGTCCCAGATTGCTGTCGATGATGGCTCAATGCGTGAAAGCAAACAAATTTGTGCATTCCCGAGTTTTTCTTCAAGTATATTGTTTTTTCAGAATATCTCTTATTTAATCGGAAGCGGAGTGCATTTCCAATACAATGAGCGGCAAATACTCCCACAGTCCTTTGCGGACGCTCTTCGATCAGAAATGAAAAATTCTGTTAAAAATTGACATGTGCAAACTCTGAGGCATTGAATGAATTTATTTTCATAAAAATATCATTTACTTTCGAAAAATAAACTCCTGACTGTGTCACTTAATTCATAATAACCTTAGATTTAATCGAAGCGGTGGCCAAAATGGCATCGAGTAGTTCGTTGATGGGATGAACTTGGGTCTCCTGATTGGTGTTCACGAAAGACCCTTGACTGAAATTTATAGCCGTTTTACATTTACCGTTTCACTCGACATAAATGCAAGCCATAACGCAGGAATGTCAGGGTAGATTGCGAGTGATTAGTGTACCGCTTTACACTTACCACAACGCCTTCCATCACACGGAACATTTACACTTCTCAATTGTCATCATGCCTACGTTTTATTTATGAAAAAAAATAGCATTGATTTATATAAAATCCATTTAGTCAATGCATCGGATAGGTGAAAGAATGGTTTTAATTAATTAAAATAGGAAATATTCATGTTTTTTTTCATCGTTTTGTGTTTCTTTGTTTTCAGTTTCGATAAATCAGTTTCGATAAATAATTCAGTCTCGTTAAATCTCGATCAATGGCGATATCTTTTCGAGATGTCGATCGCTCTTCGATTCAAATTTTCAAGCCGAAATTCCGACATGATTTTGATTAATAATGTAACATTTTATGAAAGCATTCACGAAAACATAAGGAAAAGATGCCCTCCGATCGTGAAAATCATTTTTGTAATCGGTAATTTCGAATAAATAGATACAAATCGATTGGACTTCCAAGTTCTACAATTCGTCACTAGGAGCGTCGGTGTGACATTGCGCCATCTCGGATGGCGCCATTTCTTCAAAAATAGACCACGGGCTATCTATCGCAAAATACTCGCCATGTGTGATGGCGAGTGAAATGGTAAATGTAAAACGGCTATTACTGAATTTTACAACAAGTTCTAAAGCCATTTGAATGATGGAACTGGTGACAGGTGTAAATCACACAATCAAAGAGCTTCAATGATAGCGTTAGTGCTACGATTAAGAACAGGATCCATTGATTTGGCTATTAGGAGAGTAGAGCTATCCTAAAACAGCTGTTTCACGCTCTTTGCTGATCGTCAGTTATGAGTAGTCACCAGTAAACAACGAGGTCTCCAAAAATATTGTATCTCCAAAACTCAAAAAATAATAATAATAATAATAAATGAATAAATAAATTCGTATATAATTAAAAATAGATTAAGAAATTCATATGCCAGCATTCTGCTTTCTCAAATGAATTTTCGTAGCGCGTTAAAAATATATTAAATAAAATAAACATAAAATATGGTTATTGATATTTTTTTAATTTTTGTGTGTTTCTTTTACACTTTTAATTCGCTACGAGAATTCATTTGAGGCAGGCGGAGTGAACTTCTTAACTACTTTTAATTTCAAATACTTTTATTTATTTCGATAAATAATTGTATTTTTGCTTTTATTTTTTTTATTTTATCGTTTTGGAGCTACCGTAATGAATATTTATTCTGTTCTATTTATTTGTAGTTTGATAAGAGTTATAGGAGGAGAACCGTTGACTCTTCATCGTCCAGTGATGACGAGTTGTTTTCATTCTTCAGAACCCGAATTTCCACTGAATCTCTTCTGTAGAAATTTGAGCTTCATGAATCGGGTTGATGATAATTTCGCCTTGATTTTAATATTTGCTTTAAAAGTAGTTTTTCTTGCGAATCCTGTTTGGTTTCTGCTTGTGTTGAAACCATTGTTTTGTTTATTTAATGGGAAATTGTCTTTTTTTTTTTTCTTTTTTTTAATGATAGCTTCTGTACATTCAGAAATACCAAACAGTGCCCAAAGATACTTGTGAATACATGTAAATATTATCAAATAAACATAGTTTTTTTTATTTTTTATTTTTTTATTTAAATATTTTAAAGCGCTGTCTAAACAAGAAAAGAATTTAAAAACTTGAATATACAGTACTTTTAAAAATGAAAACTGTTTAAAAACTTTTTAAGGTATTTTTAATTAATTTAATAAAATGATGAGACGCATTAATAATCACATTTTAAAATATTTATAAAAATACTTAACAAAGATGGCGCTTTTGTGTTGAAAAGGGTTCCTCATAGGGATCCGAAAGTCTCCATCTTTGTTAAGTGTTTTATAAATATTTTAAAAACATAATTATTTGTGTGTGTGTCATCATTTTATTAAAGAATTTAAAAATAGCGGTTGGGATGCCGTCGCACTTGTTGAAAAAATTAAGCAAGAAAATTATGACATAATAAGGGCAACTAGTTTCGGACAAATATTGTATGTCCTCCTTCAAGCCAGGTTGGAAATAATTTTGAAATTGCTTCTTTTAACTGACGCTCACATTTGTGCGCAGCCGCACAAGGTTGGTTGACGAGGGTGGGGTGGGGGGGGGGGGGTAACCATTACAACTCTTTCAATAAAAAAATTCGAATTGTTGAATTGTATAAATTGGATTAGGAATTTCGAATGGATTAACTAAAAAGATTTAATATTCTTTGTTTAAGACAATGAAAGGTTGTTGTGTCCCCGGATCTGTTTTCGGGTCTCTGGTCGTAGAGGCACACTCAGTGATGGGGATTTTTGTTACTCTATGTGGTTGGGGTATTATTATTAACTAGGACCCTAAGGTGACAGTCAGACAGAAATCTCCTATGAAGAGAAACAAATTCTGAAGAAGAAAGAAAACATCCAAGCCTCACTCCGGGATTCGAACCCAGATTCCGACAGATCGGCCTCATGCCAGACCGAGATCACTCGACCATGCCGGAAGACAATGAAATATCAATAGAATTAAGGCAGAAATCCATTGCTTACATTCCAATATTTTTCTCTGCAGATTTTTGTCACCTTTTCATGGTAAATTCTCAACAAGAACTCACTTGGAAAAAGATCTCCAATATAGATCGCCCTCGAATATGCATACCAAGTTTCAAGACGATTCATCAAGACCACTCATCATCTAGTGGTTCTATTAGAGAGAGGATACATGCGGCGAAAACACGCAGTGTGGAGTACAATAGGAGGCGAATATATAGTAATTCTGATCTCTGATCACTGATCTCTGTTACGAAAAACAATGTGGTACAAATAGAAAAGAAAACCTGGAAAAACCTTCAGGCTTATCAACACATCTGCCCAGATACAGTAATTAAAAACAGGGGTGGGGTGGGGCGGATAATTCTCTAACATCGTCCCATCAAAAAGCTTTTTTTAGTTACTTTTTTATTTTTTATTCTAGTATCCTAAACTTACGAAGTAACCTCAGATAGTGTAATTGTGTGCAATGCAGTCTTATTAATAAAATTTCCTGATAATAGACTCTTATTAATGAAATATTAATATTTTTAAATTGAAGTACTTTTAATTTAAATTTAAATTCTTTTCATTTTTATTTTTAATAGCTATGTCTTATTATGCGTAAGAATGATTTAATGAAACTAAAAACGTCTCAATAAGAAGTTCTTGAAAGAAGTTCTTGTCCTTTAAAAAAAAAGAAAAGAAATTTTAAGTCATGAAAACGAAACAAACGAAAAGTCTAGATTGACACTTTTAATTTTAATATCTGCTGAATTTACATATACATTAGGCATTTTTCATTTTCAGTAAAAAAAAAAAAAAAAAAAAGAAGTTAAATCCGCTTTCTTAAATGGGAAGAATGATACTCAGATCAAAGCAAGCGGAACTAATGGATTAGAAAAAAGCAATTGATATCTACCGTTTGTTTCTGTTCAATTTCTTTATTTCTGTTCTACTCTTTTCCAGTGACAATTGGCTTTATTTTCATGCGCAGAATTCTTGACAAGAACCCACTGCAAAAAAATGTAAAAGGTAGATTATCTGCTGTCCTAAAATGTGCGTGTGAAGTTTCATGAAGATCCAAAAAGAAATTTAAAAGACAGACAAAGGCAAAGACAGACTGAAATTTTGACGTGAGTCTCCTATGAAAATAGACTCCAAATGGTTAATTTTACAGAAATAAAACTATCAGTTCATTTCAGGAATTTATTTTAATCTTGAATCACTAATCTATCAGTGGTTTTTAGATGGAATTTGTTTTCGTATTCACTTTATATTAAACAGAAGGACAGAATGGTTGCTTTCTCATCGTCAATTTCTTAATCTTCCTTTCACCTTGATTTATGCCCTTAATTAACGAAGAAAGGGGAAGAAAAAAAAAAAAAAAAAATGAAACTTTCCCCTTCTCCCCTCGCTACGCATGGCGGCTCCGTCACGGCGACTGGTGGGTTGATAGCGCATCCTGGTGGCCATCCTAGCACTCAGGCGCTCGGACCTTGGATGTTCGATGAAGACTACAGCGCTGCGTAGAAAGACCTTCGTCAAGATAAAACACACGACTAGCATTCATTATGGAATAATATAAAAAAAAGACTAAATTGTCGTAACTAAATGGAACAATTACGAAGAGAGAGACGCCATCTACAGCCGCCTGATTGGTTGGCTGAAGAAGACTTATTCTTGAAGAGATACAATAAAACGGTGACGAAATTTGTTTTACAAATTCTTAGTTGGGTTAAAATTTTAATTTTTTAGTCTTCTCATATCTCGCCAAAATTGGCATGAAATTGTACCGTTATCAAAATTAATTTTAATACAGCGATTATTTTATTATTCCACTTGAACCTTTCTTCTCTCTTTGTCGATTTAAGCTCCACTGGACGGATGCTCGAGAAACGATAAAACGGCTGGACAGATTTCTATCAAATTTATTAGGTAGTTTATTTATAGTCCAACTTAAAATATCGGCAGGATTAATTTGATCTCCACCCCTCCCTATCTCAGTCCTGAAAATAGACCTTCCACCACTTCATCTTCAGTCCCACTGAAATGAATGGATAATGAAAGCATTTGTCTAGTTTTAATTTCATGTCAGTCTGTCCCGCCCTCCTATGAATTTTTGAACCAGAGCTTCTTGAAACTAAGCATGCACGGTTACTTATGTAATCCCGTCCAAAGAAACAATCTACCTTTAACCTTCCATTCGTGAAAATTGATCAAATCCATATACACTTATTCTTCAGAATCTCCTTGATTTATTCACATTAAAGCACGCGCAAATTTAAAATGGATTTCGTTTCTTCATTAGACATCAAGTGAAGAATCACTGGCATTCAATTTGTTCAGCAATAACCAAATTAACAATTATGTTTTTCAAATTTTCTCGCAAATTTCTTTAGAAGAATCCAAACCGAATAAAAAAATACAAACAAAAGATCAACTCTTATCCATAAATAAGCATACAAGTATCCAAAAAGACTTATTCACTAGTTGAGAAATTAATGTAAATGGAATGAAAACACTGTTACACTGATGTTACATCTCTTCTTATGGAAATGTTCTGAAAATAAACTGAGAATTCCTGGCCTAAAATTGATAAAAAATAAAGGTCTAGCTCAAAATTCTATTTACATAAGCTACTGCCATTTTTAGAAGATCGTGTTACCTTCGGGTTCTGTTCTGAGATCCTCATTTGCAAACCGTGAGATCTCATATATCTTTTGAATATTTCTTTTTTTCTTTCCAAGTCTTTTTGTTTGTCAAATAAATCAAATGCAAAAAAGAAGAATTGTTTTTGGATTCGATTCCCTGTGTGTTGTTTGACATTCATTATTCTCTCAAGATAATGAAGATGGTGTCTCTTGGTGTTGATGATGATTTATATCTCTTTTTCTTTACAGATGCTGTCTGCTCCCTCCCACCTGATGCCCCCCGTCAACGAATTGTGTCTGCACTTCATGAAGGCCCTTTCGATTCCCAAGAAAAGCAGGTAAGAAAAACAAAACATAGAACATAAAGTCCACTTTCCTTAAATTGTTATTTCTTACAGTTTATCTCTGGCTATAAACGATTTCATGAATAATAATAATAGCTGGCGACCGTAATTTAATTCTGGCGATCAATTTTATTTGCTAATTGTGACCAAAATTCATAACCTCTGTTTTAATAAAATAAAAAAAAAAAAAAAGGTTTGATCACTTGTTTGAGTTTTTCTGCAACCTTAACGCCATGAATTTTTACAAATGTCGAAGTGGTATTCATCCAAAACGAAGAATTACAGCCAATCGCATCGTCTTATTCTGCGGTCGGTCAATTCAAATAAAGCCATTATAAATTTGTTGCCACTTGTAAGGACATTATCTTTCGAAAAGAAATAACTTTAACATTAAAATAGAGGCAGTGTGATTATTTAATAATGAGGTAAAATTTACAAAAATGAAAAACATAATATCAAGATCTGCAAATGGTTATGAATTTTTGAAAATAACCCCTATTCGATTGTAAATGCTGATTAATAACGAAGTCAATCTATTGATTTTCTCTTGGTGGCCTTACTGTCGTCAAAGTATTGGTCTTTAGCGCCTTCTTAATTCTCGGGAACAAATACAAGTCTAATGCCGTAATTCGAAAATGTACGAAAGTCGAAGTACTGCTTTTTTTTTTTTCATCAATCGATGCCTGAATCTTCATATATAAGCATAACTGACGTAAATACAACATTCTTAACATTACAAAACAATGAGATTCAAAGCGAAGGACAAACTGACGACAGCGAAACAGAGTTGGAAGTCGATCGTGTCATACCGCTAAAAACTCCGAAGCAATTGCTAGAACTTCGGGGATTAGTGGCAATTCAAAATAAGTAAAGGTTCGGAACAGCTTAGGTCGAAGACCCGTAACTTGTATGTAAATATATGCAGAAAAATAATGAGTCTCATTACTTTAATAGACAATGACATTTTGTTTAAAAATTGCTCATTACTTAATAATAATAAAAATGAAATAGTTAGTCCTTAAAATAAGGGTTACTAATAAAGTACTGGCGCATACTAATACGATTTTGGCATCATTCTGTTTCTAACGTGTGAAAGAGAAAAAGAGCCATGGCTGTAGATTTTTATTTGAAAAACGTGTATTCTTTTATAACATTATTATTTAGATTTCATGATGGCATTTGATAATATACATTTGAACATATGCTGTAAAAACAAAATTTTTCTTAGTTTGTTTGTAAGCGCATCACGCCACAACTGATGGACGGATTTCCATAAAATTTGGTACATTCTTTTTTTTTGCAAACCATTTTAAAATATAGGCTCTTTTATTTTGGTACATATCCCATCTATCTCTCAAAAGTGACCCTGACATCCCTCGTTAAAACGGCTGGACAGATTTCTATAAAGTTTGATACGATCCAACTTAAATTTTCATCCCCATCCCTCAAAAACAACCTCCCAGCGCTGCTGCGTGTTCAGTTCCTTTTACGCGATGTAAAAAAAGCCTTTAATTACTTTATTTTTCACAAACACTCAAAATCATGAAACTAAGAAAAAAGTCTGTTCCCGTTGCGCTACTGGTAACTTCTAATAAATAAATAAAAAAATTAAAAACCTTCAACTTTAAAGTATAAACCATATATTTAGATATATGTCAATATATAGATGTATGTAGATTCAAATGTTGAAACAAAGTGTAATTACTTCAGTAGCAATTGTGATTGATCGTTTGTCACTTTGAACCTTGTCCTGCCATCTGATGACGAATGCAAGAATTACAAATATGTCCGTTTGTTAACAAGCGTTTTTCTCAGAACTTGTCAGGTGGGCGTGATGTGACATTCTTCGTGATTTTTTTTTCTTTTAATTCTTAGTTATAGTTTAATGGACCCCTAATCGGTTAGGAGTCTACAAAACGCAAATGAATAGTCATTATATTAAAGGTTTTACAATGACTTAAATAAAGGGATAATCTCAAACATTTCGAATAATACAGATTAACAGAAAATCTAGCGTTTTGAACATAGTTGGGAGAGTCCAAGTCGCATTTATTAAATTTTATTAAATTACAGTAATCGGAATTGTTGAATTTGGCAGTTTTTTTGTTGAAGTCACATTTTACTATGATTATGGAGTCGGAATTCAAAATTTGTTTTGCCGATTTCACAACTAATTTTTTTTTATTTTTTTTTATTTTTTTTGTAAGTTGATCTTAGGATTATTTTTCCTAATCTTTTCCTAGTTCCTGGTCACTCCCCTGCCCTTAAATAATCGATTCAATTCTGTTCCATTTGTAATTTCTTGCTGATTTTAGAGAATAAAAAAACCTCACGAAGAATAGAATGAGGAAAATCTTGAAAAACCTCTTATTTTTTTTCCAATGTAAAAAAACAGGATAAGAAGATCTTGAAAGAACATAATGCCTGCTTTCTTTAAAATGGTGTCTTTAAAAATTCTTTTTTTTAATGCATTGTAAAAAGAAAGCTTATAATAATAATGATAATAATAAAACTACCAATGCTTTTCATCATTAAAAAAAATTAATACTATTTTATTAGTAATATCTTTGATTTTAATTAAATCTGAAAAAGAAACCCGTTTGATTAGTATAATTTAACTAATTAATCTGAGATGTAAGAATCCTGTTCCTATCATTTGATCTATAATTCGGTGTGGTTTTTTTTTTCCCTCTTCCATTGGAATCCCATCGAACTTTAATATAATCCGATCCACTGGTATTTGTTAAGCATTTCCTTTACTTTTTTTATTAGTTCCTTTTCTTTCCTTCTCAGCGTTCCATTCATTGTCCTTCCATTCGTTTTCTCGTTATTGGTTGAATCCCCTTTTGTACACTTTCTCCTCCTACCTAAGAGAGGGTGAAATCGGCGAACAACGGTTGAAGAAATTGAAAGAATATAAAAAAAAAAGAGTTGAATGGAACAGGAGAGAAAGAGAGACGAATTTACGAAAACAGCGGGAATCCAAAAGATTCAGAGAAACTCTTTAAGTGGAATCCCATTAGGTAACACGGCTATTCCGTAAACAGCTATTACGATATCGTTTTATGCGAAATGAATTATCGTGAGGTCTCAGTGAGGGTGGATGTCGTAAATACAGTCTAAACTGGTTTTGTTTAACTGGTAACGGGGACCTTAGGGGATGATATTCGAGCCGAAATTGCTTCATAAAAAAAAAACAAAAGAACTTGAAGCCTACTTTCCTTCAATCACGCTCCTTTTCTTTTCCCCTCAAACGAATTCTACACAAGAAAGCGTACGGGGTGAGGGACCAACTCTTGGGTTCATTAAGTCCGTGTCTCATTACCTCTAAGTCCAAACTTTAAGTCGGAAAGATATAAGTCTTACCTTATTCAACCCTTGTCACTTGTAGAGGTGGGGAAAACAGCAAGATCCGGTCTGCGGTCACTTTGTGTATCACAAAAAGTAACCGAAAAAGAAAAATTTTTTCCCTTTTTTTTTTTTTTTTTTTTTAAAAGAAATCACGGAGATAACAATACAAAGCATTCAACAACTTTCCGTGTTCCTACAGAAAATAATTTTCATCTGCATTGTTGACCAGAAATTGTTTAAATCCGATTAATTTTAATTAGATTAAAGCTCATGCAGATATTAAGAGGATTCAAAATTTAAATTCTTTGTTTAAGACATTGACAGGAATCCAATGTTTTCTATACGAACTTTGTCACGCGATTATTTCTTGGCAAGGAATCAAACGGGAAAAAATTTCATAATCTAAGTAAAAATTACATCTCGCCTGTTTCAATAGGCATACCAATTTTCAAGATTTATCAAAAGTTCTTAGGATCAAAGACACATTCACACACACACACACGCACAGAATGATTTGAGTTCGTGAGCCGTGTTATTTTTTACTGGAAGGCTAATAAACTACTTTTTTCGCCATTGATTGAATTAAAACCATGTATAGATGGTACCAGCTTTCTAATACCTGCTTATAAGGATTGAAATAGTTGTACCAAAAAACAGTCCATTTTAAGCACTTCTATCTGTCTGTTATTTCGTAATAAGGTAATTTTAGAAGATTCAAGCAACGACAGGGATTTTCCTTAAAATATTACGGTAAAAATGATTAAAAATAATAAAATAATATTTATTTATAAAATTAATATTTAAATAATAAATAATTAAGAAAAAATATTACGGTAAAACAAGCAAAGCCTGTGTGTATTTTCCGTGAAAAGACTTGGCCATACCCCTTCGGTCTTCGAGTCACGTGCGCTTCCTGTGACTGAATCAATGCGGTTGTATACATTTTTAGTTTTTGTGCTTGTGCTTTAAGTATTGTTTCTATGCTCTTACTATGGCATTGTGAAAAGCTAAAGCTCCTTATAAGTCATTAACATTAGCTGAAAAGGTAGCGGTGATTAAGGAAGTGGAAAAGGTCTTCAAAAGAAATCGGAAATCTCCAAGGAATTTGGAATTCCATCCAACACGTTATCGACATATTTGAAGAACAAAGATAAAATTTTGAGCAGCAAAAATGGTAATGTAAAAAATAGAAAAAGAACGAGAGGACTGACAACCCAGAGGTTGGAATCATATGCTATGATTGAAAGATTGCATTCAATTAAAAATATCTGCCTTTTTTTTTTTTGAAAGTGATGAATAATTAAGCTAGTAAAAAATGTTTGATTTAATGAAAAAAAGTGTAGCAGTACTCTTAGATAAAGCGTATATGTTAAATCTTCGATCGTGGAGTTAATCTTTTTTATTTATCGCTTCTGTTTGAGAGAATATATGTAATTCGAATTTTTGGATAATTCGAACTTTTTCTCTGGTCCCTTCAGCTTCGAATTACCCAAGTTTCACTGTATTTGTAATAAATTATGTTTTAAAACAGATGATGCACAATTCTGGGGCGCGACCTTGGGTCAGCCAGGAATCGCTCCTTCTATAATCAGGCTTTAGGCCTACCTAAAATTATTCAGACAAGATTTTTTTTTTTGAGCAGAAAACTCCCGAAAGAACTTGAGGCTCACTTTTTTTAGTCTTCTCAAGAAAAGCCTTATTTTTAATTCTAGTATCTGCTAAATAACAAATATGTGTCCTTTTTTTTTTTTTAATTTTCTGGAAAAAAACTAAATTCGTGAATGCGTCATGAAAATCCAAATAATATTAATCAGAGCTAAATTCGCGCAGATATAAATAGGATCAATAAGGGGATTAATATCCTTGGTTTAAGACATAGAAATACATGGTTTGGGTTTTAATGTCTTCAAACCAAGACAAAAACAAAATTAAAACAAGATAGGGATAGTGATTAGTAAACCAATCACAATGCTTCGCAACGGCTTCTGAGTCACCTTTACTTTAGAATAGACTGCATGGGGGTGATCTAGAAATGCTCGCGCGACCCCATGCTATCTTACCCACCACTGTTTGTATGGAATAATCGTCATTCTTAACTCAAACCTTGTTAATACACTGAATTCCTAATAATGATTTAAAAAAAATAAAAACGTAAATTGATGAGGAGATCGAACCCGCGACCTTCGCGTTATTAGCACGACGCACTAACCAACTGAGCTAACAGGTCACCAACAACATTCAACATTCAGGCCATCTACAACTGAGCTAACAGAAGCCGTTACGAAGCATTAAGGGATATGTGTCCACAGACAGACAAATATAAGGCGTCTTTCAGAAGCCTGAAAATCCAGATTCTCACGGTAATTTCTCAACAAGGAACGACGTAGAAAAAAAATTCACATATAACAGGATCGTCTCATGTCCATAAATGGGCATGTCATATTTCAAGAAGATTAATCCATTGGTTCAAAAGTTATTAAGAAAAAATAACAAACACACATTTCATACAAAAAAAAGTCTAAAAATAGCTTTAGCTAGAGTTGACAGTACTTTGTCGAAACACACGTAATTATTATTATTTTTTGAAATCTTCTTTCCAATTTATTCCAATCTTTTGTTTTTGTACATCGTTCTTTCTTTATTTAATTAACTACATAAACAGATGTTTATTAGCTTCTTTCTGAGAGTACATCCTGATGCCACTGTATTATTTTACGTGCCTTTTTTTTTTTTTATGGCGTTCCCTGCCCCTCCACCGATTCCTTTCTAATTTAAAAGCCAAATGGAAATTAACAGACTCCGGCGAGATGAAACACGCATTGGCCACTGGCGGCGCTGTCAGTCAATCTCTATTTTTTTTAGCGGTCTTCTTCTTCTTCAACTGGTTTATTTATTCATTCTTTTTTTCTTTTCTTCTTCTTTCTAGTTAGTTTCGAACACTTAAATGGAGATCGAATCGTCTTCCCACGGTGCCTTGTATGTCATTGAGAACTTCCTCTGCCAAATCCTTCCCTAATTGTTGTCTTTGGGTCATAATGATGAGACCCTAAAAACGGTTCTTTTTCGAGCTCTCTTCGTTAATGTAATTACTATTCGCCGACCAAGAAATGTCTTGGAACGATGGCTCGCGTAATTTATACTCAGACCAGTTATTAGTATCCATATTTATTATATAAGATATTTCTTTTACATTCAGGCGATTTCCCAAGTACTTTTGAACAAAAGTTTCATCTTGTGAAAAGTTTAAAGTAGATAGGCTTATTTCCGTTATTAAGTCATGACCCTACAAATAAAGTTAATGTAAATTCATAAACGTATCTATTACTTATCAGCTTTAATTTTGGCAAAGAACTTAATGCATAATTTTATGTTTTATGCAGGGGAACCTGCAGCCTTTGTGATATTCAGTGCGACTCTTTGTCATGAATTTTAAAGGAAACTTATAAAAAGAACAGGAAAGGATTATATTATAAATAAACTGAAAAATCATGACGAGACTATTTATAAAATTGATTGAAATGAAGTCGTCCAAATATTTCTGTTTCGATATTATCATTCCATTCTTAACGGTAGAATTTGGGTCCTAGAAAACATGTTTCGAAAGTTAATTTTCGCTAAACGAATAGAGTTTTTCCTTTAATAAGATAAGTTCTTATTATCGCTTAGAAAAGCGATGTTTACTACTGTATAGTTAGATATATGCCTTCATGATCCTTCGCGAATATTTTAATAGAATACTTATACTCTGTGATAAAAAGAAGAAAAAAAAATCGAAGTACTCCTGAAGGAAACATCAAATGTGAATGAAATCTGTGGGTAACTACTTTTCCATTGAATGTGAAAATGATTAAAGTTTAGTTGCAAGAAAAGTCAAATTACCCCATGGCTCAATGGAAGTGCCCATCTTGTGGTTCATAAAAGGGCCATCTTAATGGACATATTCTGCTTCTGGAACTATTGTATTCACATCAGTTTGCCATCAGTATTGCCTCGAAGATGCGCTCTAAGATCCTACGAGGAATAGGACTTCGAGAGAAGCCACAGGTGAGACTCCCAGAATCTTGCATCTGTCTGATAATGCATCTTCTGTGGAAAGATGCTGGAAAAGACGTTACCATTCTCATCGCCAAAACTCCGGCCGTCCCAAGTAGTGCTGCTAGAGACAAGCGGTTGTTTTACTTTTCCATCTACAGCATCCTGCATACAGCAACTGGTATCTACCATATCATTGGTGGATGAATTGCAGACGCTGGGCTTCATTTCCGTCCTCCTTATAGATATACCTTTAATAATCTAGCACCGGAAACTCACTCTAGAATGAGGCTATGCCCAAGAGATGTAGTCTGCTCTTGAATGATCTCATATTATATTTAGTGATGAATCGACTTCTGTCTTGCATCAGATGGTCGTATGGAGAAGAACTGGGCAACGCTCAAATCCTGACAGTTGTTATCAAGAGGTGCACAACTGTTATAGCTGGTGTAAATGGTGTTGGGATCCACTTCTTATAGAAATTCCTCTCGTAGTGATTAGCATAGCTTTAAATGCATAGCGATATTGTACAGATCTTGTAAACTTCTGTCTTGTCCTTTTGTGTCACTCCTACCAAGAGCAGTTTTCCAATATGGGTAAAGCATTTACACGTTCTGTAACGTTTCCCAGTAGTGCCTCCAAGCAATTCAAACCCTTCCAAATCAGTCAAATCCCTAGATTTGTCTCCCATCGATCAGGTCTAGGACATACTAGGATGTCAACTGCACTCATCATCGAACATTCAGCAGTTGCAGCAACTTTGCCGTTAATCTGCCACAAGACTCAAGATGTACAGCTAAGTATATTCGTATCATAAGGGCAGCCTGCACAACAACAACAACAAAAAAAAACACTCCGTGCTACGCTGTGTATAACAGCCAGAGGCGGCTCAACACAGTATTACTAATAATGGAACAACGAAGCTACTATTGTTGAATAAAAATTTGATAATTTAACTTAGAAATTGAAATCACTTCCACTTTGTATTCACCGAAATGACATTATAAAGTTTTATTCAAATTGGAATGAAACATTTCATTCATTTTTCTTTTTGTCTCTTTTGAGTGTCTATATACTGTACAATGTCCTACTACTTACGGTCAAAGGAAGTCTCCGCTATGGACCTTCTAATCTCTAAAGATTCCCTCACTGAAATGTACCAATTTCAGTGAAAGGAAATAAACAGGAAAGAAAGGAATATCCATGCCTGTTCCGGGATTCGTACCAGTTTGTTACACCAGAACATATTTAATGAAATTTTGATGATGAAAATTGATAGCAAGTAAATTATTAAGGTTTTGAAATATGAATAAACTTTTGATCATCAGTTGAAGATGGAAATTCATTGAAAGATTATTGAAACAATAAAACAATATTTGCTAAATGAACTAGTATTTTTTTGGTTTAATTTTCACTGAAATAAAAAGTAAAAAAATTTCACTATAAACATCGTTGTTAACTTTCAATCAACTGTATAACAGCGCCATCAGCTGATTTAAAAGAATAAAATGCTCAGTTTTCACTATTTCCGCTTGGATTACTGTATATATAGTGACTTTACTTAATTTCTCAAATACTTTCAATAACATTTAATATCATTTAACGAGCCATTTTAGAACAAAATGGCTCGTTAAAGTCCTGTAAAAAGGACGAAATATTGCCTTTAAGTTTTGTAGTTCGTTATGAGTATTAGTTATTATATAGTGACTTTACTTACCATGAAATTTGTCTTTTTCATGTTCGAGAGGTTTTTGTCATTAATGAGAAATTTTAAATTTTTGTTTTCTTGCATGTGTTTTTTATTGTTATGACTTTGTCAGAAGCTTAACTAGAATCTTTTTTTAAAATCATGGGTAGCTAAAACGCTGTTGTCTGGAAAGTCTTTAACCCGGAGGTAATTTTTTTTTTTTTATCTCCGGCTTCTTTGTTAGTAAAAGCTCCCTCACAGCAAATACAAGATCCGTAATACATCCACGAATATAACGAAAATCTACGTCACTCTCAGATATTTACTCTTCGTCCTTTTCTTTTATTTGCAATTTCGCTTTTACTTTTCAGCGCAAAGATAATTTAATGTTTTTAAGAACTATTGTAAGTAAAACAAGGATGTACCATTAAGTACCATTTAAATAAGCGTAAAATATTATGAAATAAACAAATGTTTTATTGAATCGCTGGTGATAATAATAATAAAAGTAAACAAACCCAAGTCTTTTGAAAGTAATAACCAAAAGACAATTTGTAAAAGTTCTCAGGAAAAAAAAAAATCATCTTGAAAAAAATGCTAAATATATCTGTATTATTATATTTTATTCAAGAATGAATATAAAGAAAGTTGTATCTGAACTAAAAAAGAAGATGCCGACACACAAATATATTTTAAAAAGTAAATTACCCATTAAAAGGTACAAGGACCGGTTTCGCTCTTTTGACGGAGCTTTCTCAACTAATTAAAATTAAGAGTATATGTTTTTAAATATTGGCTTAGAGAATTAACATAAAATTGATATGAACCAATGGTAACCTATGAATAAGGATCAATGGCATGGAAGCTTCCACGTTGAGCGCATATGACGTCACCGGACATGACACGAGGAAGGACCAAAGGTGTGATTGCTCGGATCAACTGGATAGGATTCAACGGACATGACGTGGTGAAATGACGATTTCCGCTCCAGATCATTTCCGCTTTTAGTTTTACAGGGTCAAGAAAACTTAGTGGTAATTGGACAAAGTAGGATTTCATCTGTACTGAATCGACTGCGATATTCTCGACCCAGTGTGGCCAAATTACTCAGAATGCTGAAAAATGTGATCTAGACTTGCTAAATGAACTCAACGCGGACAGCGCTTGAAATTGTACTTGACCCTTGAATTCCAAGGGCTCAAATAAATGAGTTTTGCGCGCTAATAATTCAACATTGATGCCACTTTTAACAACGCAAACGTTCGAAAGATTAGTGGGTCATGAGGTTTTGTGTGAATTGTTATAATTTAAAAATACACATTCAAGACTTTAAAAAGAAAAAAGAAATTTTAAGAACTATATTTTGACATCGAAGTGACGAACGTTCTTTAGAGAAAATAATACAGACAGGGAAATAAAACTCATATAATGACGACTTCTTCAAATCCAGTAGCGAATTTTGATTTCTTCCCGCTGTTATTTTATTTTGTTTTGTTTTTAATTCAAAGCCGTCCTTGGTCTTTGGGACGAACTCTGAGCACGCCTTGGGTCAAGGGTGAAGATACAGAAACCTGCTGAACATATGTTGCAATTGACCCACTTCTCTGCTGAATGGTCTTTTTTTGTTTTTTGTGTTGTAACAGGATTCCCGGCTGTGATAACAGATCAAAAGCATCAAAATCCACAAATAACTAACAAAACTATAACAGAAAATTCCTTGAAAAACTTAAAATCTACTTTCTATAAGTGTTATTTCTTACAACTGTGTTCTTATTTTTCTTCGTTTATTGTTGACCAAAACACTCAGTTTGTGTTTCTGTGATGTAGATATTTACATATATTTTCACTTGTATTGACAAACTTTCAGGTTCACTTTCTTTCATTGAAATTAAACAAATATTTAGTTGATTTGAAATTGGAATTCTTAAAATTAATTTCAATTTTTAAGAGAATTTCGATTGTTGGATAACAGAAAGAATGTGATAAAAAAAACCCTCTTTGGCGGTGACCACTAGAAATAAAAGGAACACTAATTGGACTGTTACGTAATTTATTACATAAATAGACACCGCAAAGCCTAAGAAACTGGTTTGTAAACCTTGAAAAGACGAATGATTTTTAATGATCTCGTAGATTCTTCATTATGAGATTGAATTTGGCAACTTATTAACTAACTGATACGTTGAGTATATTTGGGTGGTGGTGGGAGGGGCTTATTTAAAATTGAAATTAACTCCCCCTCGGAAAACAATCTCTGTTGAAGAATGTGATTCAGAAAGAGAAAGACGAGCCGTTATTAGGCCTAAGGTTGTTTCCGTTGACGGATTCTTTTCGAATGATCACGTGTCTTTAAAAGGAAAAAGAAAAAAAAAATAAGAAACAATTTTTGTCATCCCTTCGACTACTACAGTTTTAGATCTTGATTATTAAAGACCGAAGACTTGTTTTCAGTATCAAGTTTTAAAATCAATTCGAAAGAAATTAATGGATTAATATTCATAAATTAATTATTCAACAGCTAAAAAGATTACAAATCCTTGTTCAAGACACTGAAATATTAATAGAAATAGAATAGAAATATATTGTTTAGATTCCAATATCGTTTTCTCGACAAAGCCCCGCTCCCCCCGCCCCAAAAAATTTTTATAAAAGTTATATCGTCTGTTGTCCTTAAATATTTAAACCAAGTTTCAAGAAGATCCATCCATTGCATTAGTTCAGAAGTATTTAAAGAGACAAACAGTTGATCTGTTGAGCCTCCACGGAAAGTAGGCTTAAAAACAAAACAATAATTAAATGCAAATACTAGTGCTACAGTATTGAGCTAAACAGTGGGCTATTGTAGTTGAATTAACAAAGCTTTGTTAAAAGGACGTAGCAATTAGGAATGGATTAATAACTCCTATCCGGGTTGAAATCCCGGTCGAGAGCATGGATGTTTCAATTTCCTTTCCTGTGTTGTCAGCCTCTTCTTCACTTTCTCTTCGGTCTGATATCATTCCGTAATGGCGTCCTGGAGAAGGCAACGGGAAACTACTCCAGTATCTGTTCCCTTGTATAGATAGCTACGGCTTCTCTTAGGGGTCGCCCTTCGGGGGTCACTAGGGTTCCGTAGATTTGAACCAATCTACGGATTGACCTACCATGGAATGGTACCATCTCAGCGTCGTGTGTTATTGGAAAATTGCATTGTTGAACCAATCCGTGAATGAATGTTGAACTGTGATGAAGATATTGAAGAGGAAAAGTTGAATTTAAATATGTATTCAACTTAATTATGTTATAAATATGTTAGTAATCGTTTTCTGTATTTTTATTACGTAATTCTTAACGCAGAGCCCAATAGCCGAGTGATACAGTGCGTGGCTGAAGGTTGGAAGAAGTGGGTTCGGTTCCCGGCCTCGTCAGAAGCGGGGATTTTTCCACTCTCCATTCTCCTTCAAATGGGTCTACCCAGCCCTCTGTAGAATGGGTACAGATTTATTTCGCCAGGTTATAGAAGGGCGAACATTGAGTTGACCACCTATCTCATCTCAGTTCCGTTGGTCAATGCAATGTTGGAGCCTTACCTTCTGCTCCCTGTGGGCTTTTAGCCTTAGGACAACCCTAACCTAAAGTGAGTTTTGGAAAAAGATCAGGGGTGACGTCATTCAACCAAGTTATGCAATATCCCGAAAATATAGTTTCACCTTTCTGTAAATATCATTCTGCAAGCTAACGGTTTTGTAAGATGTGAAATTACTTTAAGAGATTATTTTTTTTGTGGAAATTTTCAAACTAGTAAAAATCAATCGTGCTATTGGTTATTAAGTTGTCGAACTACTTGACATCATGGCTGTCCCCACTAGTTCGTAAGTGTCTCCTCAAATATACTTTGTCAGTCTTTGCGTGATTTGACTGGCGAGAATAAAATTAAAATAAGTTTAATGTAAACATGATTAAATAAAAAACAAAAACTGGAGAGGGAGAAAGAAAAGTTATTGCATCATACGTATTGTGTACGATGGACCAAAACGAATTTATACTTTTTAATAAAATATGCTGTACTGACCAATCGATGGTGAATAGATGATTTGAATGTATGAAATGGCTGCTACTGGGTATTGCAATGAACTGCATTAAATACCACTTGAATACGAGACCTTTGAGAGTTGCCTTTGATTGTTATTATTATTATTATTATTATTATCATATCTAATCTCGTAATTTCTACGGTATTAGATAGCCCTCGGATGCGCTCTCATCGCAAAGATAAAGATTTCACTAAAATTAATTAAAATTAAGTTGCTTTTGGATTAAACGGAGACCCTGAGACGGCCGTTTCGAGCTTCTTGTGCTCTCGTCAGCCAGTGCAAAACCCAAAAGGGCGTAATAGGGGAAGAGAAAGAGGTCATTACCTTTAGATACTATTCTATTTTTAATGGGATCATTTAGAAATTTTCTTGTGATGTTACAGGCGCTGAAGATGACAGCTTTTTTGAATTCTACGTAGATATTTTGATTGATTTCCGATTGTCTCCAAATTGCGTGTGGGGCTTTTGGTATTATCCAAAATGATAATACTAAATTGATATTATCCAGATATCACAATGGGAAAAACATGAGCTCTTTGAAGTTTGTTCTGCATATTTGGCGAACTTCTCATTATTAGTTTATTGAAGGTTACCAGTGAATGATACAGTGATGTCCATTAGGATTACTATTAATTGTTTATTATTTATTAATTAGGGATTATTATTGTTGGTTTGTTGTTGTTGTAAAATATAAATTTTAACAAATTTCAATAATGTTAAAATATTAATATTCTAAGAGCTCCGAATTGAAATTTATTTTTTTTTTCTCAGGGAAGGCAACGAAGGAAAGACGAAAAAGAAAACTCTGGAAGCCAAGAGGGAGGAGGACGAAGATTCGGACGAAGAACCTGCAGCTTCCAGAACATCCGAAGCCCCACCCACTCCAACGGACCAATCAGCAGACGACGACCAGACCCTGTCCCCGGAGCAGTTAGCAGACCTGGAGACCACAGCCCAAGAAAACTACGACTGGCTCATCAGGGCTGTCTATACGTAACATAATACACCTAGGAAATAGAAGAAGATTTTGTTATTATTATTATTAATTTGTATTGTTTTTATCGTACTTAAAATCAAGAAAAAAATAAACTTTTTTATATGAATTTTTAAAAAGGAAGTTGGATTGTCTTTTTATTTCATACGTTTGACCCAAAAATGTAAAATCCCAAAGCTATTCACTTGTATGGCTTGTTTTTCCCAGGGAAATTGACTTTTAATATCGAAAATATCCATTGTTTCATTGGGTAGCGTGAGTAAAATTTATTGTAATGGAGAATATAAAGAAAAATTATAAGTTTTAAAGCATTCTTAAAGCGTAAAATTTTTATTTTAAGTTAAACTCATATATGGACAAATAAAAATTAAAGCAAAATTAGAATCAGAAAAACGATTAAAATGATTGAACAAAAGGATAACAGTGTTAATAAATAGAGTCGAATTAATTTTAATCTTGCTAAAAGATGAGCCAACATTAAAAAAAATATTGGAAGTCAAAAAGAAATTAAAAAGAGAAAGATTAGATTGAATTGAACTAATGGACCACTTGAGGATAGGCGGGGCTTCGTAGTTTCAAAATATCCCACCAGTCTACTTTTTGGCTTGTGGGATAAACAAAGCCATGTGCTTCATTTTAACCCTAATAGATATGGAGGCTGAACTAAACGATTTGATTTGGATGCAACGATTGTAAGCCTTCCAAAATCTTCAGATTGGATGTAGAGTTAATTATCGCCTATTGAAGAAGACGACAGCAATATATTTTCAAAGAAGGATATAATTTAATGGATCACTTGAGGATGACGGGGCTTCGTAGTTACAACATATCCCACCACGCTACTGCTTCGCATGAGGTATAAACAAAGCCACGTGCTTTGTTTTAACCGGTTTAGATACAGAAGAAATATTATATTAAAGAAGGATATTACAGTACTGGATCTGCACAGTATTGAACCATCGTCTTGAAATATCAAATATCGACGATTTTTTAGGTAATTCAAACAAAGTTATATGTTTATTTATCGCACAAGCTCTAGCCGCATGTGGGATACACGTCATACGTGACGTCGATAGGGGCGTAAACCTCAAGTGGTCCATTGAGGAATGTAATGATAAGAAGACAATATTTAATTGATAACGAATGTCAAAAATATAAATTCTCTGTTCTTTCTTTCAGCCTTTTTACAGCCATTTTTCAGCTATAAATCCGGTTGGGGTTTTGGTCTAATCTTCCCCCATTGACCAGAGATTGGGAGATATATTTTAGATCTATTGCCAGGAACAGTTACTGATAGGATTTTCCAGATCTTTCTCAGGAAACTATTATGGAATGGCTTCAGACCGGAAGAGAATGTGAAGAAGAGGCTGACAAACACAGGAAAAGGAATAAACATCCATGCTGACGCAGGGATTTGAACCCAGGTTCCGACACCTCTGTCTCATGGCCAAAAATATAAATAAATGAAATTGTTTATTCCTGTTAGTCGAGATGGTAATGTTGTTTTTTTTAACAATAAAATGATTGAAATAATAATCAAACGAACAGTTAATTCAATAATTCAATAAAACATTGAATAAAAGCATAATCATTACAGTTTACTTCATTTTCAATTTCTTGACATTGAACAAAGACAGAATCAATAACATTCTATTTGGCCTTTTCAGATCTTTTAAAAATTCTTTTAAAAATTTCACACATTTTAAAATGTAAATTTCCATTCTCAATTTGAATCAATGCGTAATTTTGAATACAATTAATTAAAGACAAACCTTAAAATGTTTTGTTCACTTGAGTATCATAAAAAATGGAAATGTTCGCTATTGTCCATTGGTCCATCGATGGTTAATTTCCCAGGCAAAAACAAGTCATGAAGGAATGGCTCTGGGCTCGAACTTTCCTTGGTTAGGTGATAAGGTCTGCCAAGTTTCATTTGATAGTTGCTCCTCCAATATTTTGAGGAAAAAAAATAATTATAATCTGGGCTCCCAAATGGTCCCTTTTTCCCATAAAAGTCCTTTTTTTTTTTAACTTGGTCCTTAACAGTTCCTTTTTCAGGAAATTGGTCCTTGAAGTCCTTTTTCTTAATATGAAATGATAAAAGATCAACATATTCAACATAAAATTCTCGTTCCATCACTATGTGAACTGAACGTTTTTATGTCCTGGAAAGGTGCAAAATGCTGAAAACAAGATAAAAAAAAAAAATTCTCAAATTCTTAAAAATCAAAACTGTGTGGGTGGTTGGAGGGTCTTTTGTCTCCACAGTTGGGTGGCTGAGTGGAGACCCTTGTGAGCTTATTTCTTATCTCTTTCGTTTTCTTTGTGTTTATCCTCATGTTGTCTGTTTTCCAATATTCTTTCTACTTCACAAAACGTCCTTTCTAAATTATTTGGAAAGTTGTATGAGAGTACTTTCTGAATTATATTCATCTAAATGTAACAGACTCATGAATACAAGTAGTTATTCCAAAATTGTATCTCTTCTCCGGAAACCTAGTACGAAAGCTGAGTTATGTTTTGCTATATGTAGTGCTTCTTTGTTTTTGAGGTTACTTACAACAAGAAGGACCTTTAATCCATGTACTTTATGATCAATTGAAGATTTGATACTTGCCATAATGGGAAGGGTCTGTAAACCAGAATGTCTTCAATCATTCAATGAATGTGATAATTTCAGTCCTTTTGAAAATGATAATTTATTCAGTGCTGCCGATACATTCTTGAGTGAAGAGGTCAAGTCTGAAATTCAGTTACTGCCAGGAAAACAGAAAACACAATTTCGTTACCGTGCACAAAAGCATCTTATTGCAGCTGGAAAATACATTGTTACCAAAAGTTTAGTGAACGGTAACAACTAACTTCATTACTTCCATTATCTTGCACAAGAGGAAAGATGTAACAGCAGAAGTATAACAGACATCTATAGAGTAGTTGCAGCCTTGCCTATAAAGGTTGAACTGGATGCAGTAACTGATGAATGGAGACTGATTCAATTAGAGGATGAACATGAAATCTGTCACAGTGCAGACAAAATTGATAAATACTGGTCTTTCTTCATTCACAAGAAGTCTGCAATTGGTGAACCCAAGTATCCAATGATTAGCAAAGTTGTAAAAGCGAGTCTGGCACTTTAAATGTAAGATTGACAGTTGCTGATGCTCTGAAGTAGCACAACAACAAACCCGACCAAGTTCCTATTACAAAACGATTATTAGCCTTAGCACGGACAGCTTATGAAGGATATCAGAACCATCTTGAAAAGGAGAGGCAAGCGAAGGAAGAGTCCCAAAAGAAACGGAAGGAGTTGGAGCAAATAGCAGCGGAAGAGGAGGAAAAAGCAAAGATGTGCAGAAAAAGAGAAAGGTGATATTATTAACTTGAGTAGTAAACTGGACGAAGCCAAAAGTGAAATGGAGATGCAGCCTTCTGTCACTCTGTTTAGACATTGTCTGTCTTTACATATGTTTTTGTGCAATATGCAGCTATTTTGCAGTAATGTATATTTTTATGCAGTTTTCAATTATATCCACATGGTTTTGTAATTGTTTTTTAATGTGATACATGAAAGTGGCCATACCCCATCCAGGCAAAATTTAGCTTCCATAAGTAATTTGTGAGGAAGTTGAATTCTGCCCAACCGGCCTTTGGTAGGGGATTTTATTTAAACAAGAATAAACTTTTTCATGACTTCGGGTCCGTATTTAGTCTCTTTTTTAGAAATTTGTGATCCCTTTTTGCTTCTTTTTTTTCTGGAAGAATTAGTCCTTTTTCTTCTATTCTTGTGGTTTGCATCTGTTGGGAGCCCTGTATAAATCTATTCACTTTTAACTAACAATTGCTCTTGAATTAAATGTAGATAATTTACATTTAAAGTTACCTTCATTGGTAATTTAAAATACTTTAAGATTTATGAGTGATTAATTTTTTTGCCCCCAATCAAAATGCTGAAATTCCGCTTATGGTACCTAGACTGGTGACTATCTGAAAAATTCATATTTGAAATTTTGTTGGTATTGGTTCCATCTAGAAATGAACACGAGAAGATTACAAAACATCCCAGTTTAAGGGAATTTAGAAATGAAACAGTACATTGCTATGGGTCTCAAAAAGATATTAATCAGCTGATTAATCTTCTTAATATCTGTGCGAGCTTTAATTAAGTTTAATTGGTTTCATATTATTTATGGAACTCGAAATCCGTCGTCATTCCCTCTTTTTTAATTAGTGATTTAACTGTCCTGTTTATGTAATTTTAGTGTGTTACACTATTTTTAATCTTTTTTATCTAATAGATAATCAGTGTAAGATATTTATATTTATAATTACACAAATCAAGTGTCTTATTTCCACATCTTTAAAAGTAAAATAAAAAGTTCCTCAAAAACAACCATTACTTTTCCTTAGAATCATTATTTTTCATTTTTTATTTATTTTTATTATTTTTCTTGTAAATCATGAAATTGACACAATCGAAAAGTCTGTGTTTATTTTTAAATTTTAATTCTAACATCTGCTAAAATAAATAATTGGTCTAAAAACATTTTCATTTTTTTTTTTTTTAGAATATAAAATTTCATCAAAAACCACATTAATAACTTAAATTATTTAAGAGTCGATTAATTTTATTTCTCTCAAACCTTCAGTTAAGTAGTTTTAGTAAAAAGGATTAGTATCTCATTTAACATATTGAAATATCAGAGAATTCTTTGGATTCCAGTGCTTTTAATAAGGGAAGTTTTTGTCGCGTTCTCGCGCTAATTTCTCGGCAAGTCCACTTGGGAACGATTGCAAGAACTAAAGTTAGATTGTGTGTATTCCTTAAATATGCATACTAGGTTTCAAGAAGATCCATCCAACGGTTCAAAAGTTATTTAATAGATATGTAATTACACAAAAACACAGATCAGAGGGATTTGATGGTCTGACTTTTCCTATGAAAGTATTAAAGGGTGGATTTCGGTAGT
>JAFIDM010002131.1:101289442-101302105 GCA_023159025.1 Thereuonema tuberculata
AGGCTTTGTTGTTATATATTTATAATAATGAACAAGGAATTCGAAGAACATAAAGCCTACTATCTTTTAAATGTTATTTCTGAAAAGCTCTTTATTTTTTAAAGTCGCGAAAAACGAAAAGTCTATATTTATTTTCAAATTTTAATATTTGATGAATATGAACAAATGATATTTTGTATTCTCTGGCGAAAAAACAAATATTAAATCGGCTTTATTTAATTTTGTCGAAATCGAGTTAACTTTAATCTTAAGAAAAGATGCGCTATTTACGGATTAGCTAATAATGGATTAATAAATCATTTTTTAAAACAATAGAAAAAGATCATTGTTAGATTTCATTGCTTTTCTGTGGAAACTTTTGATGCCTTTTCGTACTAATTTTTCGAAAAGGACCCACATAAAAGCTAGATCGTCTATAGTCTTTAAATATGCATACTATGTTTCAAGAAGATCCTACCATCGGTTCCGAAGTTATTAGGGAAGATACACCTACACACAGACTGAGTGAGTTGATAATCATCACCTTCTAAGCAATCGAGTCGTTCTCATGAAAGCAGACAGATCACCAATTAGGCAAATTAAGAGGATTTCATTTTACTCATTGTAAATGCAAGTACCTACCCCTATCTTTCCTTCGATGCTGCATGTTCAATCCCACTATGCGATGGATAACTGAAAACACACTTAATTTTTATACAAGTAGTATATTAAATGAGGGCTTATTATGAAATTTGTTATTTAATTTTGTAATTGGACTAATATCAATTTTTAGTAAATTCAAATTGGTCTCGAACAAATAAGTTTGTTTCCATGCAGAAGACAAAAGGGTATCGATACAGAATTGTTTTCGCTCACATGATTATGTAATTTACACATTTAATTCGAACTGGAGGACTGGAGGACTATCTTAGCTGACTTTGGGTAAAACAAATCGCCATAATGTTGATTAAGAAATTTGTTTATATTCATTTAACAAGATATAGTTGGCGTGAAAAAAAATGTGAATTCACGATAGTTTTTGATCCTTACCTACTGGATTGTTTTTATCCAAATAAATTTTTAACTTATGTATCTTCTTTGTAACCAACTGCAAATGCATCTAACATTGCACAATTCCACGATTTTTAAGTTACCATGATTGAGGACGGACCGACATAAATATTTCGATTTTTTTTTTCTTGCAGCCCTTTCTTTTGACGCATCCGTAATGATCTTAGAAATATTAGATCATAATTGTAATATTCTGTTCTGTTCCTAGCTATCACGCTGACTGTAAGACTAGCCAGTTCACAGTTTTGTAGTTAACACAAACCAAGTGATCTATCAAGAAGTGATGTAACAAGACCAAGTTTGATATTTCGCAATCTATCAACGCTGTTAAAAGTGACAATACTATTGATTAAAGCTTCTTCAAGTCTTTGCAATTCAAGGTTCAAGTAGAATTTTCATCACGACCTTCCCACTACACCATTGGCGTACAAATGGGCTTGCTGGAGAGCTATTGCAGCCTAAGCATTCCCAGTGACCTGAAACCGGGTGGCCACCTAAAACCGGAAGTAGTCTGGACTGAAGTCTGATTTTTACCCAAAACTCCAGGCCATGAAGAGTCCAACGAGATATGACTCCTGGGACCCCGACTCCTGGTATGGGCTGTACGGGAAGTCACACATACTCAAGCACGTATTCCAGATCCTAGCAGCTTAAAGAGACCGCTAAAAAGTGGCCAGTGGTGTAGGTGACTATTACAAAATGTCAGAGGTGGTTTCAAATTTCTCATCCTTGGCAAATTTTAAATTAGAATGAATTGATCCTGCTTTATTGTTAAGAGTTAAAGCCGACTTTGTGGTTTTTTTTTTTTTCCTTTCATTCGTCCTCCGTGCTCATGATTATAAGGACGGAGATTCATAAAACTTGGGTGTACAGCAATATCAGTATTTAATGATATTCTGGAACAACAAAAAGCGAACTGCGCATGAAGAATGTTACGGTTTGCTGTGCCTGCAAGACCTGCTGCCTTATATAAATGTATTTACTTGTATCTATTCTGTCTCTGACTGGACTATCCTAGGAAAGTGATGCAGATCAGATCATTGAGTCCTTTTTTAACCTTTTTTTTTTGTTTACCTTTTTTGTTTCGTTCATGTTATAATCATTTTAGTAAAGTATGTAAGATTTGTTTTAATTGTGATTTATTTTGTTACCCGCATGTGGTAATATCCAGGATAAGTTTTATTGATCTTTTGTTACTCACGTGTGGTGATTCGCTGTGAAGCATTTACAGATAGCTGGGTTTTTTTCTTAAATATAGGCAACCAGATAATTCACTGTAAAATGTAAGAATTCATTGCAGTAAATAAAATGAAAGATGCAAAATTGTTCCCATTTCTACAATCGAATGTGAGCGGAGGTTCAGTGCCATGAATCTAACATTGACTGTTCAAAGGAACAAGTTCCAAATTGAAACAGTTTCATATCCGTTTTTTATCTCAATAAATGGTTCTACATTGCTTCAATGCAGAGAAGTTTGAGATAAAATGGATCAAGTCTAAACAACATCACAGAATCCTGGAGAAACCCACAGGAAAACCATCAAAACAGCCGGAACAACCTTCATCTCGTCTCTGCAACTGATTTAGTTAAGTCATAGTTTCTCATAGTTTATTATATTTTGATTTCAGAACTTCAAGGACCAAAGAATGTTATTTTTTATAAGATACTTATTGGTTTAGTTAATTTTAAGAAATCATGATTTAATAAATTAATAATCTGTTAGGGCTATCCCTATGTAACACGTAAGTTTCTGTGTGTCTGTAAGTTAGTTTACAGGGGAGGCACGGTTACATATTTAAAATTCTAATTCTGGTGGTGAACCCATAAGCCATCCTCCTCTGGTAAAAATCACAAATCGCACACTGGAATCAAGGTAAAGTTTGTTGTTATATTATTTTTTTTGTTGTAAATTGAATAGTTAGTCAGATTTCATTTTCAATCTCGCGTGTATGGAAGCTACGCGATAAATTTAGTCTATTTTAATTCTTATTCCTGTGTGCTTTCTTTATATGTTTTTTGCTTCTGAAATCGAGAAAAAAAAATCACAGCTGGACAGTAAATATGTTTTCGCACACTGAGCCAACATCAATGGGAAACCTGAATAGCTGTTTCATCCTTATTAGGAATCATCAGCAGAATTTGCCCTTGATGTTTGGCTCAGACTGAGCGAAAGCTAAGGGAAACATGTTCTAAAATTAACTTTATTTATTTATTAAATTGTTACCATCTATTTTAATCTTGTAAAGATATACAATTTTTGTTTACCAATCAACAAAATATTTTGTTATTCTATTAAAAAAAAAGTAAGAGAAAGGTAAAAAGAGAGAATATAAATAAATTCTTGAATTATAATGTGATTTATTTTAATAAGTTGTGTTTATTTAAGGTTAAAACTTAGTAAATTTCTAAAAAATTTTAAAATTATCAAATTTTTATTTTATATAATATTTTTTAAACATTCATACATTTAAAAAATTGAAAAAAATTGTACAAAAAAATTTGTAAGGAAAATAAGCTTACTTCTTCTACGCACTTCTCGGAGTAACTTTAGAATAAATGCTTAAAAGTTTTAATTAATGTTTGTTGCTGCTGTAATCGGAGACCTTCAACCGCCATTTTCTTCATTTCAGCTGACACTGTAATGGCGGTTTTCAAAAGAATGCTTTTTTTCTCTCTTTTCTTTTTTTCACTTGACTTAATTATTAGGTCTAACCATCTAGTGACATAATACGCCATCTACAGAGTCTAATTTAGTGTTTTATTGTTTGTGGGCGTCTAATTGTGCGAGGACCAATGATGTCATCTGTAGGGTGTGGCCAGTTGAACTGTTTCAAAGAATAATGTCATTGAAAGAGGAGGCGTAAAGGGTACAATTTAATATTCGTACAACGTAACTGTCATCAATTAACGCTTACAGAACAATAAAGTCAATGTTCTAACATAGAATACAACTTTTATTCGTTTTTATTCATTTGTAAGTCAGTGGTGTATCTTTCACGCGTGTGTTTTATGCAAAGAAATAGGTTAGTAAATGTGTAGTGATTGTAGCAATTGAGTCAAGTTCGCAATAGAGCTATTGTAGCCAATCACTTTTTGAGATAAGATTAAGTGAAAAGATTTTTTCAAAAGTTCAAAAAAAAAAATAGTCTATAGTTTTACTAAACGTATAGCCAATGCAGCAAGACTGGGCGATATGATAATAGCGCATTAAAAATAGATTAGGGTTCTTAAAAGTGAATTACCCACAAAATAATAATAATAAATCTTGTTCTAAAGGAATGTGATACTTCCAAAATAAACTAAAAGTAAATACACGTTTTAATACAATAAAATTCACATTACAAATTAAAAATATAGAAAATCATGTGCTGTCCTCCGGTATCCTCAATGAATTTTTCACGCGCAATTAATATATCATATCTTGTTGTTCTATTCATCTCCTTATTAAGACCTTGTTATTTTACCGGTGACTATTCTCAGCTGATGATCGCTAATGAGCGTGAAGTAGCTATCCTGAGATGTTACCCAGTGACACAATGGATCTCTTAATCTGTTGAATAAAAAATCTTCTTTTAATTTCTTTTTCTTTAAATTGTGATTTTCTTCCTTGTGAAGAAAATTCTAATTTTATTTATTTTTTAAATTATAATATCTGTTGGATATAAGTATTAGAAATTTCCAAACCAGACAAAACATAAAATCCGCATTATTTACTTAGAATGATTTACTTAGATTCCGGTTAATTTTAATCCTATCTAATCAAGCGGAATTAGTAGATAAGCTTAAAGGATTAATATTATTGTTAATTACCTGTCCCTTAATACCTTTTGAACCACTGGATGGATCTTCTTGAAACTTAGTATACAAGAACTCGAGACGATTTAATTTTTGCTTTGAAATCTTTTTCTTTTCCAGAAATTAGCACAAAAATTCCCACAAAAAAGCAATGGAATCTAAACAATCCATCCTGCGTTAATCTCTCACTGTTCTTAGCTTGGTTCGATAAGATTAAAGTTAATCTGATTTTAAATATTTAAATAAATGAAAATAATGCAAATTAATTCTTTTTTTTTTCCCAAAAATTAGAAAATTTCTACTGTTTCCATTGACTGGATGTATCTGGAATAGAAATAAATAAAATAAAAAGGCTTTCCTTTTTTTGTTTTCGTCGGAACAAAGAAAAGTTAAAACAAAACAGTCCTGGCTGATGAAGGCCATATTAGCGTGAAACCGCTGTACCAGGATGTCATTTTGTATACAACTTGGTCTCACCCATTGTAATTTTTTTTGTTTTCATAACTTGAAAGAAATTAAAGAAATTTGAAAAAAAAAAAAAAAATTAAGGAACCTTTAGATTTTTAAGGAATTTGAAAGATTCTATTTTTCAAAGAACATATTATATCTCTGAATAAATCTATAATCTTTTTGATTCCTCGGATTCAGTAAACCAGCAGTTTTTCCACTGGAGTGACAGAGAAACCGCATTTTTTATTGACTTTCAATTGAGAATGAAAATGGCTGCACATATTTTATTTATTCATTATATGTTTTTGGTTGAGTGGAGTCTTCTTTTCAGAAGAGATAATTAAATATACAGGTAAAAAGTTTGGAATTGCCACAGAGGGGGTTTAGGGAAGGGGTCTCCTTCCCCCAAAGCCCATAAATTGAACTGAAGTGGACCAGTAGTTGTTTTTTGAAATGAAGCGGTCAACGGAAGCCTTGTTTATGGTCCAATGTCAACAAGATAAAGACTGAATTATTCACACGAGATTTACGAGACCACCACGAGAAAAGACCCCTACTGTGGATTGGAACAGACAACTGCTCTCCCTAAAGACTTATGTGGTTTATATCAATAAACTACTATTAATAAAATAAATAAAAAACATTAACTTTAGAAAACCACATTTTTTTAGCGTTCTTACCTAGGAAAGTGACGCTACCCAAATCAGTCGGTTCGTGTTTCCCTAAGAACTTTTGAACTGTGCGATGGATCTTCTTGAAACTTGATATGTATATTGAAGGATAAAAGATGATCTAACTTTTAAAATTGAAGTTCCTTCTGAGTGGGTCCTTGTCGAGAAATCAGAGCATACGTGACAACAAAATCCCATAAAAAAATCATGAGAACGTAAACAATGAGATTAATCCATTTATTTCGTTTCGTGATTTGCACGCCAATTTTATGATTAAAATGAATCATATTTAGATCAATTTAAGTAAATAAGAAGGATTTAATTAATGCTTTTATAAATGGAAATTGTTTACTGTTTTTATTCAGGAAATATCGTAATTAAAACATAAAACTAGGATTCTTGTTTGTGTTATATTCTCTATTTATAAAAAAATAAAATAAAATAAAATAGTAAAGAAATTGATCTTAAGGAAAACCGGGTCCAACAATAAATATTTCTTCTTTTAGGGAATCCACTAATTCTGCGTGATTTGATTTGATTAAAATTAATTAGAATTTATTAATAGACTATTTTATAATTTAAAAAATTAATAAAATTAGAATTTTCTATCTTGTGATTTTACGACTAAAAGAAAAATTAAGAAACGTATTAAAGAAAGGAGGCTTTAACTTTTTATCCTCTGTTATTCATTTATTTGTAAACACCAAGTGTTTATTAAATGACTAAAACAGACCCACGGGATTCCAATCTTTTCACCTATCTTTTTTTGTTGATTTTATTGTTGCTTTATTTAGTTTCGGAGGCTCCACAATGATTCCCACGATTATTCATTTAACTGTTTGTATCATGTTAAAACGACTGGACAAATTTCCTTAAAATATAGTAAATACAGTGCACACGCCGAGAGATGAAACTCCCAGAATGCAACGCATATTATAGATTTTCCTTTCCTGGCCGTTCGCTAACATTCAAATAGAAGAGAAGCGACCTCTTCTATTTGAATGTTAGCGAACGGCCAGGAAAGGAAAATCTATAATCTGCATTGCATTCTGGGAGTTTCATCTCTCGGCGTGAGCACTTTGACTTACTACGACAACTTAAAAATAGGCCTATTTGTATTGGTCTTAACAACTCTCCTCTCTTAAATTCTTTAAAATTTCTTACGATGCTTATTCATGATGCACATTAAAATATCAGCAACATTATTGTTTCATCCCAGCCTCAGTGCGGAGGAAAGTTATTTAAAAACTAGTTAAGAAAAATAAATGTAGATTTATCTAATGCATTACGTTCGTGATTTATAGGAAGAAAAAAAATTCCGAACACTTAAGGAAAGTAGGTTTCAAGTTCTCAAGAATTTATTTATTTATTCCTTTACTTTTTTGATTATTTCCGTAGAGTGAGGGTCCTTGAGTCGTAAACGTGAAGGTGAAAAAAATCCTCAACGAAAAACATTGGAAGGAAAATCATAATAATAATTTAACAACGGAAGTATAACAATGCATAGTATTAGTTTAAGTAATCTACGTCACCTCTGCTTAATGTGATTGAAAAGGGGTTAGATATTTTAAGTATTTGCGGATTTAATTCATTTTCTAAATCTGAAAAGTCCTTCAAGTGAGGGAAACTTGAATGTCTTGTTTGTATTCTTCAGTTATTGTGGGGTTCTCGATGCATTGTCATACACAGACGAGGAGGATTCAATGGAAACTGAGATACATCGAATATATTCGTACTCACGTCGTTTTAAAAGGAAGATACATTTATATTTTCCTCGAATCGTCTCTTTCTCATTCTGTATTTAAATTCGTAATTCATATTTTTTGTACAAAATATATATTACAATATGTTCAAAAGATAAAAATAATCAGTATGTCTCACTAGTTCACTGCAGCATGTCTATTCTCTGTTTGTTCATTTGTTTGTTTTTAGGAGCACTACATTAAAACGTCTAGGCGATTTCCGAAATTTCGTGCAGTGCCTCTAATTTATGGTCCTACTGAAAACACAGGCCCTTTCATTTTTGCTCCCCCGGTTCTCGAAGTGGCTCCCGCAGTACTGTCCGCTCTGTTTCCATTACGTTTATCCATCATGGCGTTCACTCTTTCCAGTGAGTGCTGGAGCATTAGTGTGGATGCGAGGAGAGAATAACCATTCTTATTTTTAAAGCTGCATCAAAATAAGCTCAAATTTCGTGCAGACATTTCAGCGTGATTCGCTTACAAACAGAGAAATGGAAAAACAGAGCAGAAAAATTTTCAAGTGGAATAAAACGACTCCATCAATTGCCTATATTGGAATTCTCTAAATTTGCGTCTACTGTAAATTGCTATGAGAATGTTTTATTTTATGTTTTCTATTAATAATTTCGTAATTGATCTCAATTATTTAGAAATTGCAAGACATAGATACTACAATAGTTTAGTCTACAATAAAAAAGTACTTTCCATTCATATACACTTCCACATGGTCTGCAATGGTTGGTCTAGAACGTATCTCCCACATAACACATTAGTTCATTGAGAAATCGATATAAGACATCGTTTTTCTTTGTAAGTAATTTTTAGTAATAAAACTGCAACACACATCGAAGAGCAACCCTGTACTACAATTTAAAAATATTGTAATTTAATATAAAATTTAAACTGTGTCGAAATTATATCTTTAAAACGTAACAAAATAAATGCCAAACACACAAATTTTGGTTAAAAATTGTTTAGAAATCATTGTAAAAATGCATTACAGCCAAGAGTGGGAGAAGGAAGCTCTCCTCTCCTGTCTGTATTGTATTTTTAGAACGATTTTATGAAAAATATTTATCCAAAATTTGTGCGATTGGCATTGATTTTTGTTAAAGTTACAATTTAAAAATAAGGAATCTTTTCTTTAATATTGTGTTCACGACTTTAAATTACAAAAAAAGTTAAAAAATAAAAGATAAAAATAAAAAAATAAAATCCACTTTATTTTAAGAGAAATAGACTTCCAATTATTTTATGTTTTCACTAGATTTGAATATTTTGGACAAATTCTTGGCTTGGAAAGTTCTTAAAATTATTATCATTTTCAAGCAAGTGATTCCCGCCAAAGATTGGTTAAAAATTTTATGGGAAGAAAAAAAAAAAAAAAAAAAGGGTCGTAGATTACATATCGTGATTTCGCAGGAGAAAGAAAGGGGTAGAAGAGATGGGAAAGAAGAGGAAGGGAGGGATAATGAGAAAAGCTACGTTCAAACACCAGGTTTAAATCATAAAAACATTCTTTCCCTCCTGAAGGGAAATAAACATCAAATGATGCTCCACAAAAGAAAAGTTTGCGAATAACAAAGATTAATAAAAACAAAATTACTTAAATACAAGTGAATAGAATTTTGTGCTAAAGAATAAATTTAAAGACGATAATAATAACAAAATTTAAAAATAATAATAATAAAAAAAAAGGAAGTACCTTAAAAAAATAAAAAATAATAATAATAAATAAAAAGAACGTTAGAAAAACAAAACAAAAATTTATGCTTTTTACAGTCAAAAGCAATGCGGCCCCATAATATGCACAATTTTATAAACAAAATTTTATCGGAAGCGATCAGATCGTAGTCGGCGATATGCTTCAGCATTTCTTTCTCGTTCTCTGTCTCTTGTCTCTGACTTTAAGCGAGACCGTTCTTTACGCAAGTGTGAAGTTTTCTCCCTTTGCATCAGCATCTCATTTTTCCGCACGTCGAGACATTTTTTCAATTTCAATCACAACAATCGCAACAATTACGCCTTTTACATTCGCAACAATCATTTATAATAATAAGGAAATTAAAACAATACCAGGTTTCTTGGTTTTAGCAACCCATTTTTAGCAAACCACTCCTTAGGGGGGGGTGAGGGAGTGGTCCTACAGATCTGATTTTTTTGGACGTGGTCACCTATTTTTTGATGCTGAACACAATGGTAAAGGTTTCATTCTAATATTTCTAACCGTTTGGCCCTACAGAGTGTGAGCATAAATGCGCCGTGCTGGCGTGGTCGTGCGGTCTCGGCGGCGGCCAGCCGTGGCGTCCATTGCGCCAGTATCTGGGTTCGGATCCCGGTCGTGGCATGGTTGTTTCTTTCGTCTTCTTCTGTGTATCCGCTGGGGACCCGAAATCTGCTCTGTAGGTAGTGGTCCCCATTTGTCTTCTATATGTTAAAGGCGACAGTAAGCATAAATGCAAGAGGGGTCACCTATGTTTTACAGGCGAGCTGTAACATAGAGGCCGCTAAAAATAATCAACAAGAAGATTGAGAAAAAAGATAAGAGAGATAAAAAGAAACAACAACACAGTAGATTCACGGATTCGAACCGATAGCATTCAGCATATGAGTCCGAGAACTTACCGATCTCGCTACAACTGACAATTGAAATAAGATAGTTGCATTTCTGACTTTTAAGCTAACAGCGGAAATCCAATGACAACAATGCAAAATATCTCGAACATTGGGGGGGGCGGGGGCGTTGGCTCATAAAAAAATACCTTATTCCTATGTTGTTTGGACCTCTGAACACGATGGGGAAATCCGTTTGTCGATCCGATCTTTCCTTCGGGATTTGTTAGGGGTGGACAGAACGAACGGACAGGATACACGCAATAGCTACCGATTCTGGTCGTTATCACAATAGCTCCCAAATATTCGCTTAAAATTATGAATTGTTAATTATCAATTGAGGCGCTTAGAATAATAACGGTGGAATGTTCATTCTGAGAAAAATGACATATTCTGTTTCTTTCCAAAACTTGGAAAGTTATTAACATTATGACTTTATATTTTCTAGATCTTTAAAATAAGGAATTTCAAGTCTATATGCAAATTCTTGAACCATTGAGATTATTATTTTTTGTGATTTTACGTTCTTTATTAGACCAAAAAATACACAGAAGAAGAAACATGG
Organism: Thereuonema tuberculata; assembly: GCA_023159025.1. Lineage (NCBI taxonomy): Eukaryota > Metazoa > Arthropoda > Chilopoda > Scutigeromorpha > Scutigeridae > Thereuonema > Thereuonema tuberculata. The sequence continues at coordinate 101,300,329 of JAFIDM010002131.1, forward strand.
TGTGAAATTAACACATCCTTCATTTAACATCTTGAAATAATTAATCCAGCTCTATTTCCAAATCTTCAAATTTTTCTTCTTCATGGATACAATCTGAAGAAGATTTGTATAAAAGTCATGATAGATGGGTGGTATGTATTTCAGTATTTTCATCAAGTCATTGTATTTAGCTTTCTTTATCTTTCCCTGTTCACTGTACTTCTGCTGTAACTTAAACAACGAAACCCCTTTTCCTAAAGTTTGATGCACATCAAGGTCAGAATAACATAAACCAAATTTAACAATCTCAGGATTATCATGATTCACAATAATGGATGTAACCTTACGTAAATGCAGAGAAGCACCATCAACATCTTTTTTTCTAATTACAAAGTTTGAAGTAATATCATTCTGTATATCAACGAAGTCCTCCTTGTTCATTTTATTAATAGTGAAAGGGTTTTTTACTCTTGCTGTTGCAATAAGATCACACCATTGATCAGGGCTATACTCACACTGCATCTTCCTTTTCTTCTCAATAACTGCAAAATCCCTATCTGAAGCCATGTACGAGTGTCCTGGTATGAAAATTCTGTGTGTTATAGAGTCAAAAACTTTCATTTTCACCAAGTAAATCCAAAGAGCAACAATATGAAAATTTTTGTTTTGTCCGCTATTTTTAGCGGACTTTAAGTAAAGCACTCCGAGTTGGGGTACGTCGTTGTTACTCTGAGAATGAGTTCGTTTTCACTGCGGACAAATTTTAAAGGCGGCAAATGAGAGCTTTGGCATATCTTAATTCGTTTGATATTTTGTCACATGATAGGTAGATGGCATGAGTGTACAAGCATGCTTCTATCTCAATATTCGTGGTTAGTTGGGATATGCCGTTATTATTCTGAGCACCTCAATTCATAAATGCGTAAAACTTATTGGAGTTTTGTTTAGGAAATATTTTTTTATATTTATATCGACATTATTTATTTATTTGTTGATATCATAGTTCTTATTAAAAATCTGTTTTACAAAATGTTTTATTGAATACAAATGTAAATTAGTCCTATAACATTTATAATATTTACCATCACGATCCTTTGATTGTATATTATGAAATTATCCCACAATTTTTTTATGAATTAATTTTAAATATACCAAATATAATGTTAATCGGGCGCAGTCTAAAAATTACATAATCCAAAATTCGTATTTCGTAAGTTTTGACTTTTGTTCGCTTTGATTGTATTTTTTTTTTTCCGCTCAGTTCATATTTTATCGGAATTTAGGAATTTTTTAGTTTTGTCTTTGTTCAACAGAGGGAAGCACCTATCAGATAGAAGGACAAACAAAAGAGAATCGTAGACCTAGATGTACGGAGCAATCTTCGATTACCGACAAAAAGAATTTATTTATATTTAAATATTAATTAATTTCAAAATATTTAATATCACCGAAAAATTATTTTTACAAAAAATACCATTCAACTCATTTTATTCAGATGAAAACCTCTGCTTGTGAAATACATCAATTATATAAATATATCGGGTTTTATTATAGAGGATCACATGTGTTCTATAAAAAAAAAAAGCGATAAAATCACCTATATTTTTAAAATCTATTTTTCAAGAATAAGTATTGAGATAAACTATTAAAAACTTTGCTGTTGTAATTTTCAAAAATAATTTCTTAAATATGCAGTTTTTATATATAAAAATTTGTATTGTAGATTGCACTTAAACTTTATATTCTTCTATAAAAATATCAATCGAAAGGCACAAAGCTAAAGTTAGGATTCGCACTT
>JAFIDM010002131.1:101302505-101325324 GCA_023159025.1 Thereuonema tuberculata
TTGATATTTTTCTTGAATTATTCGGGCACGTTAAACTTCTTTTATTTATATTCTTCTATCAAATTTATATATTCATTTAAAAATTTAAAATAAACAAAAAATATTAATAAGAAAAATAAAATTTCAAAATTTTTACCCTAATTTCCAATAGTATGGATGGATGGATTTGGGGGTGGATGGATCTTCTTGAAACTTGGTATCCACATTGTAGGACTAGAGACGATCATTTCAAACCATAACAAGAATAAAGCTGTTTTATTCTTGTTATGATTTGTTTATAGACAATTATTTCTGTTTGAATTATTTTTCTAAAAGGCTTCTTGTCGAGGAACTAAAGTCAAAAGGTGACAAATTGAATCTAAAAACAATAGATTCTATCCTATTACTATTAATATTAAATATCGTAAACATTAAATATTAAATGCTTTTGCTAATCCACTGCCCGTGGTTTGATTTGATTACAGTGAATCCCATTTAACATTTTAAATAAATAACAAAGATTTCATTAATATTTTTTTTCCTAAAAATGCAAAATGTACTGTTTGTGTTCAGCAGATATTAGAATTGAAAAATAATTGAAGGCTTTTCGTTTTTGCCGATTTCATGTCTTAAAAAAATAAATGAAATAAAATACAAAATTTTAAGAAATCACATTTTAAGAGAATTAGTTTGTAATTTGTATTCGATAATTAATGTGGGAGTTGAATTATAGTTGCTTTTTTTTTTCCTGACATTAATTTTTTTATATTCATTTCGTTTAAAAATTAGCAAAGCTAAAGAAAAATTCCGAATATATCCAAAAGATATTTAAATTATGAAATGAAATATTAAACAATTACTTAAATATTAAAAAAATCAAAGTAAAAAAAAAAAGAAAAACAAAAAAAGGCTTTTTTTTTTTCATTTATTTATTAGAAAATAAAGTTTTATAAAAATATTGGTTTGTTTCTTTATTTAGATATAAATAAAGAAATATGAAAATCAAACAAATAATCATTTATGTTAATCAAATTTTAAATTCTTAAAATAACAGTTTTTTTTTAAATACTTTTTACCCTAGTTTCGTAAGAAAGTGAGTCTCAAGTCTTTGTGTGTTGTTTGTGTTTCTTAGTAACTTTTGAACTACTCTTCTTGAAACTTAACGCTCATATTTTTGGGCAAGAGATGACTTTTACTTTCATGTTTTAGGTGTGGATCGAGAATTTAGCACGGGAAGATCACATGAAATCCCATAGAACAACATGAGAACAGAAATAATGGATTTTACTGATCTCGATGTGGAGGAACTAGATGTGGAAGATCTTGATGTGGAGGATCTAGGTTCAATCGTTGGCGGTGGTACCAGAGGTTTTTACTCTGAATTCTTCTCCAGACTGATCCTAGGCCAGCTATTCCGCTATAGAATTGGGATCGAACTTCTTTCCAAGGATTAAAAGCGAGCGGGCGTGGGGCTGACCATCTGACTTCACCTTGGTCCCGTTGGTCACAAAGCGCAGGGAACCTTATTTTCGTGACACCAAAGCCAACATAGGTCTGTAGTTGAATACCTTAATTTTAATCATTCATGAATACGGTAGTAGTATCAAATTAAAAAAGGGGACCAAACACACTAAAGTAAATAGAAATATATTTACAAAATTCATAATCGTGACATATACATGTTGCGAGATATCTTACACAAACCTCTTCTTCAGACTACAAGTAAGAAAGAATACAAATTAGGCTTTTCTGGATTACAAATATTCTTAATATTATTACAATATCTAAGTATCAAAGTATTAATGTAAACCAATTTATTGTTCAAAATAATAGATTAAAGTTAACAGAGCTGGTATTGTAAGGCATTTTTTATTGAAACCTCAGTATTACAGCCATTTGTTGGATTTGGATTTTATCAACAAAGACTCGTAAAATTTACATAAGTATTGATCAAGAATTGTATCATAAATAAATGGATTCTCTACCATTATTTGATAACCAGTATTTTTGTGATGGAGTGCCGTTAAATACTGGTAATTGCCCTGATTTATAGCTCTAGAATGCTCATTCATACGAGTTTTGACCTTCCTTCCCGTTTCTCCAATATATTGGCAACCACCCCCTCCTAATTGACATCTTATTCCATATACCAGCGGTCTCCCTTTTTTTCTTGAATATCTTCTTTGGATATTTTGTTACTTGTAGTCTGAAGAAGAGGTTTGTATAAGATACCTCGCAACATGTACATGTCACGAATATGAATTTTGTAAATATATTTCTATTTACTTTAGTGTGTTTGGTCCATTTTTTAATTTTAACCTTAATTTTAATATCCACACACATAACTTTTTGTAATATTTAATTTTTCAATGTCGATTTAGTGATAATTGACTTTTGGTTAAAGCTTAATATAAATAGTTAAAAATATAAGTAAATAATTAATGAAAATAAAAAGCTTAATGTGCACCATAAAATTTTTGATAAAAAAAATATATTTTCATTACTTAATTGTATTTTTAAGTTCTCCATCCTTTCTTAAATTCTTTTGAGCCCGGGACAAAGAATTCTAGGCTGTGCAGTGAATTATTATTGGTGGTTGATTTAGTTTGAGGGGTTATTTCGGGGAGCCTGTATGGTTTCCTCTTCTTTGTCTCGAACTTTGAGCTACCGTCAAGGGTAAATCTGACTGATGAATCCTAATAAGGCTGAAACAACTGTCTCAGATCTCCGACATTTATGAGCATTTCAGATTTTTATTAATTTACATTTATTAATTAAATTTAATAATTAATTTTTATTAGCATGTATTAAACAGTCGAATTCTCAATTTTGCATTTTTTTTTTTTAATATTTACTAAATAAATAATCAAAACTTTTTTGATAATAATTCGAAATTTATGTTTTATTTATTTACTTACGAAAAGTTTCAGATGATGGTGTTGATTTTCATTATTTTTATAAGATAAAACTAAATAGCTAAATTATTAAAAAAAAAAAATCCATTTTCTACCTTTTTGGTAATTGTATCAAATAATAGATCGATAACAGAATTCGATAAAAAAAAATTTTTATTTCTTTTACAAATTACATATTTTTATATTAAATGATTTTATCTTCTTGACAATGAAAGCAAAAAAATCCTATTTCTGTAAGGACATACATTCTTTCAAAACTGCTGCTCACTCTTGACTGGTGTGACGGCATTTGCGAGCCACTGAGTCCCACATAGATCCACTGGTGCATACGGGAAGGATAATGGACATGACAACACTCAGCATCAGGTAATGGAACTTGTAGCTGCACAGGGCGTCTACGATAACCACCAACGCTTCACCATCGGAACGCGAATGGCTTCCATTGCGCCGCAGGAGTTTCAAAACGGGAATCATTACGAAGAGCAATTGGAGTAACATAGCCAACGAATAGGTAGAAAGTGAATTGGATTTTCGTCAATTGGTGTTCCATTTTAAAGTGACCACCAGATGTACACCATCTGCGAAGGCTGTGTAAACAAAATAATTAAGAAATGTTCGTCTTTCGATATCATTCGTCTAGAAAACTATTAAAGTTAAAACCATGTTTTCCCGAATAAGTTTTAAACTTTTTTTTTGCCAAAAATTATACCAAAATATTGTAATACCGTTCTTTTATCTTCTTTATCAGAGCTGCGACGTTGTGAAGAAAGACATGCAAGGAACAGGACATTTATTATGGTCATAGCAAATCGGCGCTGAGGCAATTTAAGGCAATTTTTCTGCTCTATGTAGTCTGCATTAAATAAAATAAATATATGTTTAGAATTTCATTGCTGTTATTCCCCAAATAAATAAACAAATAAGTAAATTTTCGTTTTAATTCTTGATTAAAGCACATTTCAACAACCATTTTCAAGTTTTGACCCTCCGAAGAAACGAAATGACGGTCAACATAAAAATTTTTAGTTGACCATTGCCTTCCGATCTTTCCAACATAACCATTTATATATAAAAATACAGCAATGTTTACATAGAATAAAAATATCATTTATTTATATTATATCAATAAATTATATCAGAATTTTACTGCTTTGTCACCCTTTCACCTTAAATAAAATACATAAAATTGTACATAAAATAAGTAGAAAAAAAAGATCAAATATATTAATAAAAGTTAAAGATCAAATATATTAATAAAGAAGAAAATATAGTGGACTTCATTGTTTATTTAATAGTCCAACTACAAATTTTCTTCGTCAATCCCTAAAATGGAGTTTATTTGGAGCCAATTTTCCAAGGAAAGTGACGCTCATCAGATCATTCCGTCTGTATGTGTTTATTTATATGTTCCCCTAATGAATCACTGACGAATCTTCATGGAACTTAGTATGCTCATTTTAGGACAAGAGATGATGTTGTGATGATGAAACTAAAAATTGTGGACGCGGTAAACGAGTAGCGCTTGGCTGCAGGTTTGAGGTGGTGGTTAGAGGTGGGGATTTTTTTTACACTCTATTCTCCTCCAAACGGATCCTAGGGTCCTACGCAGCCCTCTGATACCGGGTTATTTCCCGGCAGTTAAAGGCGGGCGGGCGTCGGTCTGACCATCCGACCTCAACTTAGTCCCATTGGTCCTGAAGCGCCGGGAGCCTACCTCCCGCAACCCCAAGGGCCTGCGTAGCTTTTATACTTGTGCATAGATTTTAGAGTTTCTTTTTTTTTTTGATGATTTAAATAAATACAAGTAATATTACAAAGAAAATAGATTTTAAGTTCAATCAGGAAATTGTTTATTTATATAATATTGTATATTTCCTTTAAAAAATGGTAAAATTCGTTGCAATTTGATTTACTGTGTAATTTGAGTGTTTAACTATGGTAATAATGGTTATAAAATACCAGAGTGGAAATATCAAACTGATACATCTCCTTTAGGAATGCTGCCTTCGAAATGAATGTGCGTATTGAGATGTAATTTATCGCATCTTCGCATGAATCATTAGAATCGCTTTCGAAAAAAGAAAAAAAAAAAATTATAACTGATCTTTTTTATTTTTGATTTGCTGACTTTCGAATGAGTGAGGAGAGAATCTAATTCTGTAAGTAAAGCTTATCATAATAAGGTGATAGTTAATTACAGGTTTAAAGTCATAACTAACTACGACTTTAAACCTAATAAAGTTTATGATAGATCAGATGTTCTAATTATTAACACTTACTTTTTGAGGACACTAAACCTAAAATCCGCTAGATGCCATTGTTTGAACAGCGCTAGCGAAGTAATCTGTGTATAAACTTCTACATGAACTTCATTCTAATCTATCCACATTTTGTGTCTAAGTCACATTGATAATTTTTTTCCAGTTATTGCTTTCGTCTAAAAAATAAGTTAGTCATAGATTTCGTTAATGTGTTTTTATGCCATTTCATATCATTGTTACTATGATTTAATTTTTAATATTACAAATGTTATTTAAACGCAAACGTAATTAGATACAGGTCAGTCGAAAAATTACATAATTCAAAATTCGTATTTCGTAAGTTTTGATTTTTGATTCGCGTTGATTATAGTTTTTTTCTCTCCGTTATCTGACAAGTGAGTAAATTTAACTGACATTTTGAGAGATTTTTTACTTTTGTCTTTGTTCACTAGAGGGAAGCACCTGCCAGTTAGAAACAAAAACAAAAGAGAATCGTAAACCTAGAACTTTGGAGAAAGTCTTAAATTTCAACGTAAAGAATTTTCTTTTTTTTTTTTTGCAATAATTCAACATTTTATTAAATAAGATAGTTTCCTTTATTAAATTAAAAATACCCTACAACCTCGTTTATCCGGCCCTCGTTGATCCGGATCAGATTTGTAGACATTTTTTTTTTTTACTTAATGTATAATAATTCTAACTATGATAATAAGAACATAACTATAAGTACGCCAAACATTCGCTTTTTATTTTGATTAAATATACAGTTCCTGCATAGATTGTACAATAAATTATGGTAATGAAATGCTTTTTGTCGAGTTTAAGAAAGCTTTACTAGTGTCATAGTGACATAGTTTTTTATCGTAATAAACTTATTTAAGGATCAATAAGTCGCTTATTTAAGGATTTGTTCTGCTTATTACCCATATTACCCGGATTATCCGGATTGCCTTTGGTCCCAGTTAGTCCGGATAAACGAGGTTGTAGTGTATTTAATATCAGTAAAAAAATTATTTTTAGAAAAAAAAAAAAAAAATTCAACTATTCAGGAGATGAAAACCTATGTTTCTAAAATATATCAATTATGCTCCATCTACGGTCTCTTCGCTCCGAAAGCCTTGCATTTGTAAAACCAAACCGCTTTATTTATTTACACACCCCTTAGGATCTGAATATCGCAAATTCGTCGAAATAAACATCTTTTTCATTTTGATAAAAAAAAGCCCTCATGTCAAATTTCGTATTTCGCTGTTTCAGAGACTTACGTGCCCTTGAAGGAAGTTTGCCCCTCTCCCCCTTTACACCCCTTCTTCTGGATCCGATTTGAAGCCTGTTTTTTTCCTCAGGGTCAATCATACAAAAGAGTAATTTGTGTATAATTTCGCTATACACCCAAGATCGGCGAAGGGGTGTATAGCGAACGAACAAACAAACAATCCTCCTCCTATATACTGTAAAAGTAATTTGTAAGAATACAAATATATCCGGTTTTATTATAGAACATCACAGATATTCTACAGTGTGGCCGGGGAAGTTCCCGTAACCCTTCATTGATAGTCATATTTTAAGAAAATATTTTACATATTAAGTGTCCAATGCGTCTGTGTGTTCGCCATCATGCTGTACACACAAGTTTACAATCCGCTACGTCCTACTTGACATTTTTTGGAGCATGTCCGGTGTGATGGTTCGAAATGCGTCCTCGACTGCATTGCGTAATTCTTCATTTGTAGCATAACGACGTTCAGACACGTAGGCCTTGATGATTTCCTCCCAATGAATTGTCAGGCGTCGTAGGGTCAGGAATTCGTGGTGGCCATTTCAATGGAGTTGGCGATGCTGGAATACCACGACCAATCTAGCGTTCTGAGAAATGTTCATGAAGAAACCCGCGCACAATAAGAGCGAAGTGAGCAGGTGCCCCGTCCTGTTGTAACCATACGCGTCTTCAGTCTGTGTGATTATCATGTTTGTAACATATGTAAATAAGTTCCGCCATTAACATGACCATCAAAAAAAATAAGGCGCAAACCAATGACGTGATAATAGGGGTACGGGAACTTCCCGGTCACCCTGTATAATAAAAGCAATAAAATCACCTACTTTTTAACATCTTAATTTTCAAGTAAAATTAATGAAAGAAACTATTAGAAAGCTTTACTGTTTCAATTTACTGTAATAATATTCAAAAAAAGTTTTCTATGTAAATGTATTGTTGATTTCACATCTCTACATTCTATCAAAAAAATATTGGGTACGGTTTAACGTGTGTTAACGAATATCCACAAAATAAAGCGGCCAGACACACAGGCTTAAAAGGAATACTTTTAAACAAAATTAAAACATAGACATGTTTCGATTTGTCTATTTAAATATTCATTTAAAATTTTAAAATAAATAAATAAAATAAAATAAAATAAAATAAAATCTCAAAATTTTTAACCTAATTTCCAATAGTATATGTGTCCTGTAACTTTGTGATTGGATGGACCTTCTTGAAACTTGATATCCACGTTGTAGGACAAGAGACGATCATTTCTGTTTGAAATATTTTTCTAAATGGCTGCTTGTCGAGGAACTAGCACCAGAAGATGACAAATTTAATCTAAAAACATTAGATTCTATTCTGTTATTATTAATATTAAATATCGTAGACAATAAATTTGATTCGATTTAAGTGAATCCTATTTTACATTTTAAGTAAATAATTTAGATTTAATTTATGTTTTTTTCCTAAAAATGGAAAATATACTGATTGTGTTCAGTAAATATTAGAATTGGAAAATAAGTGAAGGTTTTTCGTTTTTGCCGTTTTCATGTCTTAAAAAAAAATAAATGAAATAAAATACAAATTTTAAGAAATCCCATTTTAATGAAAGTAGGCTTCAAGTTCTTGGAACTTCTTGTATTTGAAAAATACTATCGGAGTCGAATCATAGTTGCTTTTTTTTCCCTGACATTAAATATAATTTTTAAGTCAATTTTATTCTCAGAAGTCACATTTGCAGCAATAAATTCTAGCTAAAAAAGCTTTTCAGAGAAAAGTCCTCCCCGTTTGAATGTGGTTTTAATCCCAAAAATTCTGCACGAACACCCTTCCTTCTCTTTACGATTTTCCCTCATTGACATTATGTTTCTAATTTTTGATGTTGAAATTAGTCTTTTACTATCATTTTAACATTTTCTCAAACAATTTCCACTTTCCTAACTTCGTCAATTTTTATAATTGTCCTAATTTTAGGCTTATAAGATGAATGAGTAAAAGGAGCTTTAGAATGAAAATCTTTTAACAGGAGTCACGTGGGCGCTTCATTGTTAATGAAGAACTTACAATTTATTGTCTATTACGACCTAAACTCACATAACATCCTCAAGTCCAAAAAGTGAAAGTTCTATTTTTTTAAACTATTTAAGCATAATTAAATAAAATCAATTTTTAAAACTAAAATATTTAAAGACATTCAATGAAGAAATAATAATAGATATTCACGAATTGTAATTCCTTTAAACCCATAAAATACCACAACCTTCCCATGTTGAGTTAATGAGGAAATATATAAGCTGTATGCAGCACTAAAAAAAGGTAAAAAAAAATAACCCCCAAAAAGTCACTTATGATCAAAAAAAAATATTCTTCGGTTTCACTAATAAATTTATTCTCGGAGGAGCAGCTATATTTCTCACACAAACAAAAAAAAATCACGTAATAAAGAGACAGATTAGGAAAAATAGTTATTAAACCCTTACTAACAATTAATCTTTGTCTTTCTAATCGTTCATAGGTAATATTTGAAAGACAAGATGATGAATATAACCCATGGGCCACTATCATTACTAAGCTTCTCACAAAACCCCAAACTGAGCATGTCATGATCCCTCCTAAGACTATTCCCATATAAACTACAGACGAATATGAAATTAATGACTTAATATCCCGTTGTCGTAAACATATTACTCTTACATAAACACATCCTACCAAACTTAAACCAATGAAAAAATTCATCTTGTTCTAATAAATTTAATTATGTAATTCTATTTAGAAGTTTTAGCTTTTAATTTCATCTAAAACCATTGAACCTGCAATTGGAGCTTCACATGAGCTTTAAGGGGACTAGATATATCTTTAGATATAGCCTAAGGAAGGCTATAATAGAAAAAATATAAATAATTATTCTAATTAAAATACTACGAGGGTTGGGGCTTAATCCAGAGAAGCTTCTCTTAAAATACTTCTTCGTTCAATCCCTAACCTCTTCAATATTCTTATTCTGGGCAATTATTAACTTCTTACAGAATAATCGATTCATTATAAGTTAGTTATCGAAGACTTATACTCAGTAATTATTTCTGTTATTTTAGCCTTTTCATTTTTGATTTCCCCCAACTGCGGAAATGATTTCATGATTTAACTGTTTTATTTTATAAAATTGCCCTTTTAATTATTCTCATCTCCTTCAATTCCTTTACAATTATTATTTTATCAATATTGTCATCCGTTATTGGAGCCATTGGAAGTCTTAACCAATCGTCTCTTCGAATGACTTAGGCCTACTCCTCAAGTAACTATATAGGATGAATCTATTTTTATCAATCATAAACTAATACTGACCTATTGTTTCATTTATTGTTTTCTATATCATGTTAATATTGAACTTTATTATTAATATACGAACTAAAGGCATATTATTTCAACTTCTATTTGTTTGAGCAATATCTATTATTGTATTCTTCTCCTTTTTTCACTTCCAGTGTTGGCAGGAGTCATCACTAGACTTCGTGTTGATAGAAATTTTAATACAAGATTCTTTGAATCCTCAGGAGGGGGGGGGGGGGAAAACCCCATTCTTTACCAAAATCTATTTTGATTCTTTGGGCATCCGTAAGTGTATTAGATCCTTCCCGATTTGGGATAATTTCTCATATTGTTATTCAACAATCAGGAAAAAAGAACCATTTGGAGAATGGAAAAATTTATGGATTATTGGACTTCTGGGATTTATTGTTTGAGTCCCCCCCCCCTCCATATACAGTAGGACGTCGATACCTGAGCTTATTTTACTGCTGCCACAATAATTATTGCAGTACCAACAGGAAATAAAATTTTCAGTTGATTCATTTTTTTACCAATCTCAATAGTTGGGGCAAGTCTTCTATGAAAGAATGCCCAAAAGAACGAATGAAAAAAATTACTTTAGAAACAATAAATAAAATTATTCCTTATTTTAAGCTTTTAATCCTTTTAAACCTTTGAGTTCGGTGTTTTTCCAAGGGATTACGCCGTGTTTGAGTCGTGTTAGTGTGGGAACGGCAAGTGTTGATAGCTTTAATTTTATTTCTGGCGTTGAGTAATGGTTTGAGAATTTTGTGAACGCGAGCACATTATATGTTCTTGAATGCACTTTTGATATTTGCGTTGTCCGTGATGCATGCTTACTGGAAGCCCAGGTACTTGTAGGTCACTCTTGTACTTGTACTTCTAGGTCCCTCCCTCTTTCATGGATTGGATGGCTAACCTGCGGTCCAGTTCAAAACATCCAAATTCGAAATCGTCCCGCATGTTATATGTAGCTTGCGGCATTTGTCGATTAGAAATTCCATTCCAGTGTTTTTGTTGAACTGTGTGGTAACTTGTGGTAAATTAGCAAGTTGTGTGTTGATTGTGGTGTAAAGTTTTCTCCATGTTCTTGCTGGCACTTTATTGCCAATGAAATAGATCTGTTTGTTGGCCTTATTACAAAGTGTGATATCAGTTCTGTTGTGGTTTTGGGATGTGTGAATGGGATGCTCTTAGTACAGCTTATGTGAGAGTGACTCTAATATGCTTTGTTGTGTGTACTTGTAGTACTGGACCGTGTCTTAATAAGTGAGTGTTTATGTGCTAGACACGATCCACGCTATCTGATTGTGTAGGTGGAAGTAGTCTGTTTGGGAGGGACGGGAACAGTCTGATATTATGAGGCCGATCGTCTCATGTGCAGTGTGGCACTTCCTGCATGTTGCGTCGTGTAGGATGTGTTTCTTGTAGTGGGGACGACTTGGTCCTGTATCACCATCATGAACGTTTCGGTCTCTCCTTTCGGGCTCTCCACCCGTCAGCCATCTGCTGAACGCTTCCATGTCGACATGAGGCTGGCTGAGTTGGTAGGGATTTCTGCCGTGGAGTTCTTACAACGCCAAAATTCACGTAGAGTTTGGGTGTCAGGGATGGTGAGTGTTGGACAAAAGTTTTCGAGATCTAGGTTAGATGAGGGTTGTAAGGTTATTATTATAATTTCGAGAAAGCTTCAAACCTTGGGTTTCCCCAGCTAAGACATAAGGCGGATCAAGGACCAAAGCACAAATTGCAAAGTGTAAAAAAAAAAAAGAGAAGTTTGGAAGAATAGTTAGGGAGAATAGTTAGGATGTGTGGTTGTGTCCATAAATTTCCTAACTATGCGTGTTGTGTTGAGTACCACAGCCTTCTGGAGTTGTGCATAAGTGTTTTTATGAAGTCCTAGTGTGCTGAGGCTGTGGTGCAATGTGTGAGGCACCAGACCAGTGGCGGACAGAACGATGGGTACAACACGTACTCGGTCCTGCCTCCACTGCTTCTGGAGCTCGTGTGCTAGATCGGTGTATTTACTTATCTTGTCTGCGTTAGTTTTCTGCATGTTCTTGCTGATAGGCACTGTAATATCAATGAGATAGGTCTGTTTGTTGACCTTATCAACAAGTGTGATGTCAGGTCTGTTGTGATGTATGGTTTTGTCTGTGTGAAGTACAGCTTATGTGAAGGTGACTCTAGTACGCTTTGTGGTGTGTACTTTTAGTATGGGACCGTGTTATGAATAAGTGAGTATTTGTGTGCTAGCTGTTGATGAACGATCGACGCTATCTGATTGTGTTGGTGGAGGTAGTCTGTCTGGGAGAGAAGGGGACAGTCTGATATTATATGGTCGATCGTCTCATGCGTAGTGTGGCATTTCCTGCATCTGTCGTCATGTGTGTTTGCATCATGTAGAATGTGTTTCTTGTAGTTGCGTGAGGGGATGACTTGGTCCTGTATCGCGATCATGAACCCTTCGGTCTCACCAAACAGCTCACCACTCGTCAGCCATCTGTTCGACGCTTCCATGTCGCCATGAGGCTGGCTTAGTTCGTAGCGATGTCTGCCATGGAGTTCCTTACGAGCCCATGATTCACGCAGCTGCTGTGTGTGGATGTTGGAGGTGGTGAGTGTTAGAGAAGGGTTTGGGAGGTCCAGGAGTGTGAGGTGTACGTCAGCCTTTACAGTAGCTGAGTGGAGTGAGGAGTGTTGTGCTCTTTGTTTGAAGTGTTCCCTAAGTGTGTGTACTTGTTTTTCGTGTAGGGTGATGAGATTGATGAGTCCTCGGCCTCCCTCCTTGCGGGGAAGAGTCATCCTTTCCGTAGCGAACTTTGGGGGTGCATGTTGTGTTTCGTGAATGTAGTGCGTGTTGTGCGTTGTAGTGCTTCGAGTTCAGTGTTTGTCCATGGAATTAGGCCGAACGAATATGTTAGTGTGGGGACGGCAAAAGTATTTATTGCTTTAATTTTATTTCTTGCATTGACTTGTGTTTTGAGGATGTTGTGAACGCGAGCACGATATGTTTTCTTGAGTGCGTTTTTGATGTTTGCGTTGTCAATGACGCGCGCTTGCTGGAAGCCCAGGTACTTGTAGGTCTCTCCCTCTTCCATGGATTGGATGGCCAACCCATGGTCCAGTTCAAAACTCTCCAAATTCGAAGTCTTCCCGCATGTTATATGTAGCTTGCGGCATATGTCGATTCTAAATTCTATCCCAATGTCTTTGGTGAACTGTGTTGTGACTTGTAGTAAATTATTAAGTTATGCGTTATTGTAAGTTGTGCGTTATTATTATTATTATTATTATTATCTCGAAAAAGTTTCAAACCATGGGTTTCCCCAGCAAAGACAATATGGCGGGTCAAGGACCAAAGCACATATTGCCAAGTGTTAAAAAAAAAAAAAATTGGAAGAATAGTTAGGGATGGGTGCTTGTGTCTATAAATTTCCTAACTATGCGTGTTGTGTTGAGTACCACAGCCTTCTGGAGTTGTGCGTAAGTGTTTTTATGAAGTCCTAGTGTTCTGAGGCTGTGGTGCAATGTGTGAGGCACCAGACCAGTGGCGGACAGAACGATGGGTACAACACGTACTCGGTCCTGCCTCCACTGCTTCTGGAGCTCGTGTGCTAGATCGATGTATTTACTGATCTTGTCTGCGTTAGTTTTCTGCATGTTCTTGCTGATAGGCACTGTAATATCAATGAGATAGGTCTGTTTGTTGACCTTATCAACAAGTGTGATGTCAGGTCTGTTGGGATGTATGGTTTTGTCTGTGTGAATGGGGCAGTCCCAGTACAGCTTATGTGAGGTTGACTCTAGTATGCCTTGTGGTGTGTACTTGTAGTATGTTGATAAACGTAATCTCCGGATTCTTGAAATCAAGGTAATTATGCATGAGAAATTATTAATTAGTTCATTGAAGATTCAGGGTTTTTCTGATGATGTTGCCTGTCCCAAGAATGGCTGCCTTCTGCATTATTCGCAAGTACCACTCTTGTAAGCCAAGACTATCCTTCAGTGATTTCCATTCCTTAGTGACAAGTCCATTGGTGAATATAATAACTGGGACCACAGAAACACTTTGCAGTTGATACATTTCTTGCAGTTCGATTGCAGGTGCTTGGTATTTCCTCTTTTATTGCGAAATGGTAGACGTCCAACGACGCAGAAATATCAATAATGGTAGCATTTTGAGCTTTTTTTTAATTGAATAGAACTACATCTGATCTGTTGATTTTTATTGTCCGATCGCTGACGTTAGCCATGCTTCAAAGAAGCTTTGAGGTTTCGTTGCTCAGCACTTGTTCAGGTTTCCATTTATAGTAAGGTGTTTCCTTTTCTATAAAGTGATGTTGTTTGGTCAAGGCCTGATGGATTATTATTATTATTATTATTATTATTATTGTTATTTTAAATATAATATAACATTTGTGTGCGGATAGCTAAGTACTGAGCTATCGTTTTTTACTCTGAACTCTTTTCCAGACTGATCCTTGATACACCCAGTCCGCCGCAGAATTGGGATCGAACTTCTTTCCAAGGATTAAAGGCGAGCGGGCATCAGGCTGACCACGTGACCACGGTCCCGTTGGTCACAAAGCGCAGGGAGCCTTATTTTCGTGACACCAAAGCAAAAGAGGTAGTTGGATACCTTAATATTAATATCCATCCACATAAACTTTTAGTATTATTTTAATTTTTAGTGTCGATATAGTGCTAATTGACTTTTGATTAATGCTTAATATAAAAACGGTTACAAACATAAGTAAATAATCTGCAATTTAAATTTATTAATTACATTTAATATATAGTAGTAATTACTTTTTATTAGCATATATTGATAGTGTCTCAAATCGAATTCTCAATTTTTGATTTTTTTTTTAATATTTATTATGAAGTAATCAAAACTTTTTTTGATAATAAATCGAAATAATATTTTTTTTTTTTATTTATTTACTTTCAGTAAATTAGTAAAAGTTTTAGATGATGGGGTTTTATTTTTATTATTATTATTATAAGATAAAACTAAATAGATAGATTATTAAAAAAAATTCCATTTTGACCATTTTGGTATTGAATCAAATAATAGCAGAATTCGTGAAATTAAGTTTATTGTTTTTTGGAAATTACATATTTTATGTTAAACTGAATTTATCTTCTTGACAATGAAAGTCAAATATCGTATTTCTGTACGGATATTCTTCCAAAACGGCTTTTCACTGGTCTGGTAGGTCGTAAGTCTCGCGGCACTTGCGAGCGATTGAGTCCCACATATATCCAACGGCGCACATGGGGAGGATGATGGATGTAACAATACTCAGCATCAGGTAATGGAACTTGCAGCTGCACAGGGCTTTTACAATAGCCACCAACGCTTCACCATTGGAACAGGGATTGCTTTCTTTGCGACGCAGGATTTTGAAAACTGGAATCATGATGAGGATGAATTGGAGGAACATAGCCGGTGAATACCTACAAAGTGAATTGGATTTTCGTCAATTGGTCTTCCTTTTTAAAGTGACCACCAGATGTAAACCATCTGCGAAGGTTGCGTAAACACAATAATTAAGAAATGTTCGTTTCGATATCACTCGCTTAGAAAAATATTAAAGTTAAATACCGTATTTTCCAGAATAATTCTTGACCTTTTTTTTTTATTGCCAAAAATTGTATAACTTACAGTTTTTTTATTTTCTTTACCGAAGATGGGAAGTTGAGAAAAAAGAGGTGCAAAAAACAGGATGTTTGTCATGATCATAGCTAATTGGCGCTGAGGAAATTTAAGGCAATTTATCTGCTCTATATAGTCTAAGAAAGCTACATTAAATAAAATAAATATATGTTAAGAATTACATTGTTATTATTCCTCAGATAAATAAAGAAGTATTTAATTATCCATTTATCTAATAATTAATAAATACATAAGTGTATTATTATCAGAGTTGCATAAACTCAATATTATCAATTCATGCAACTGTGATATATTGAGATCGTTTCTCTCCAAAAGTATTTTGGTTTGTTCATCAATGACTCCTTTCCATGGGAGACCCACTAGAATTATTAAGAAATTATTCTCTCTAACGTTTATGTTTGTTTATTTAAAATATAGTTTCCCATTTAATACGAAAGTAACAATTTATAAATCTTTGGTTGATTCTATTCTAGCCTATAAATAAGATTATTGCATCTTTTTAACTAAACAGCAAATTAAAAACTTAGATAATACTATCTTTAAAATAATAAATAACATAAACGTATTTAACGCATTAAAAGGGTGAGACCAGTGTTTAAAAATGTATTTAACTTTAATAAAAAGTCAACAGAGGAAAAAAATAAAGTTTTTTTTTTTAAATTTTAACGATAAAAGAGAAATTTATGTACAAAATTATATTAAAAAATTTCTTCTAAATAAAAATTAAAATAAAATAACACAAATACTGGTATGAAATATTATATCGATATAAAAAAATAAAATATAGTTTTGGTCTAAGACAAGAAAATTTTATTATCTTTGAACTTTAATTAAATTGGATAAAATATAACCGTAGTACTACAAAAGCTATTAAATTACAATTAATTAATGGCTTAATTAAGAAAAAAAATAGATTGGATTTATAGATTCTTTTTTTTTTTTATCTTCGGACTAAGATTAATTTAACAGCACCTACATTATAAGTATACTTATATATATAAAGTACTTTAAGAAATTTTCGTTTATAATTCTTGATTAAAACATACTGGAACAACTTTTTTTTAACTTTTGGCAAGAATTTAGATGAAGAGAAAATTCCCTCAGAACAGCATTGGAACTGAATTAGGGGATTTCTGTCGATGCTACACTTAAATCCATTTGAAATCCTATTAATTTATTCCCAAGAAAGTTTTTTTCTTTCTTAATGCAGTGTCTGAATATCTCTGATTATTAATATTTAATAATCAATATTTTTTTTCATTGAAAATAGTCAGTTTATTCTTTCACACCTTCATTAATTGTCCTTCCGCAATGGAAGAGTATTCACAATCACTACATTTAATTTTTGTAAATTTTTAAAGCCAAAAAAGTTGAAATAAAAATCGCAGCTCTCGGCTTTTATTAATTAAAAGAAAAAAATCCTTATGTTTGTATTTATTTATTTATTTATTTATTTAGTTATCTTATATTATAAAATCGTTATTTTGTCTGTCATAAGATTTTACGTTTTTCCAATTTTGTGACCAAACTATAAGAGATAGAGGGGTCATGTAAATGGATAAAATGTAGATCTTTTTAAGACAAAGAAAATGCTACAAAAATCTTTCGAAAAAAGTTTTTGGTTTCCAAGATTGCGCCTTTTAAAGGGTCAAATTTTGACTTTTTCTCAATTTAAATGAAAAGTATGAAAGATGAAAGAGTTCATTATATTGAGAAAATGTTAGTATTCGAAAGTTCTATCGAACGATGTATCACTTATTCACAAACGCTTCAGCGTTTGCAAAATACATTTTTGTGAATTTTCGGTGTGTGACGCCGACCCGCAATACATCTCAGTTATCTGGAGAAGCCACAACGGGCTGGGAAGTTATATTCTCGGACGATCGCAACATTAATTTGCTAAATAAATAAAGTTTGTTTTTTGAATGCTATATATGCAAGGGGAGAAGCGACGGTACCCGGCTATTATTATTATATATTATAAAAACGTTATTCTGTCTGTCATTCTGTAAGCAAAATGTTAAATTACAAATTACTAAAATGTTACTAAAATAGAGAATCTATTCATAAGAAATGAAAATGTATTAAACAACTGTCCAACTATACTGATTGGCGACGTAAATATAGATATTTTCAAAATGAATAAAAACAATGTAGTACAGAAATACGTAAAACTTATGTGCAATAATGGTTTCAAAAATCGCCTTTACGGAACAACAACAAACTGTACAATTCATGGAAATACGAAAACAAAAATAGATCATATTTTCATAAATAAACATGATATTAAAACACCAGGAATAATATGTAAAGAACGAATCGGATAAGAGTTGAAAATGAGAAAATAACAGATCCAAATATAATCTATAAAGAACTAATCAATGATGTTAACAAAACAAAATTCATGAAAATCTACATAAATAAAAAGAAAAGTCCTGACTCACTCATTTACTGACTCATCAACGCCCACATCAAACCCTTAGACCGAGAAAGCTGAAATTTTGCACGAGGTTTCCTTTATGATGTAGACAAGGAATAAGGCCGGATTTTTCGAAATTCTTACGGGATAGGGAATAATCTGGCAAACTGACGATGAAGTGTATGGCAGCAACCCCCGGTGTGTGGCGCCAACCCGCAATACACCTGAGTTAAGTGGAGAAGGCCACTACGGGCTGGGAAGTCGTATATTCTCCGATCTCATTATTAATTTTTGCTAAATAAATAAGTTTTTTTTTTTTTTTTAATGCCATAGATGCAAGGGTTCCGGAGCGAAGCGACGGTACCCGGCTAGTTTCATAATAGTCGTAAAGTTTACGGTTATTTTATTTCTACTTTCTTAGAAAATGGAAGCTTATCAAATCCACCTGTACATAATTGGACCCCCATCTCCTTTTAACTTTTAAACCGCTTGATGAATCTTCATGAAACTTGACATGCCTATTTAAAAACAATAGGCGCGAAACAATAAAGAGATGAACTGCAAATTCAGTCCAACAACGAACAGTAATCCCTTTTAGTAATCCATTTTCATTTGTGCGTGCTTCAATATATTCAGAATAAGTTGGGTTAGGAGAGCTTAAGGGGTTGCGAATGTAAGTAATTTTCAGGAAATGAAAAAATTTGAAGATATTATTTGAATTCTTTAGATGTTCTCATTTTTTTGACGATTTAAATAAAAACAAGTAATATTACAAAGAAAATTGATTTTAAGGTCAATCAGGAACGTCTTGCTTATTTATTGAAATATATTTCTTTTAATAAATGGTAAAATTCGCTGCAATTTAATTTACTGTTTAATTTTAGTACTTAACTCTGATAATGATGGTTATAATAATAATAATGATAATAATAGAATGGAAATATCAAACAGATACATCTCCTTTAGGAATGCTGCCTTCGAAATGAATGTGCGTATTGAGATGTAATTTATCGCATCTTCGCATGAATCATTAGAATCGCTTTCGAAAAATCAAAAACCGATAATTAGTTCAAGATGGAAATACTCATCGAGCAATATTCCATACATTGCTAAGCAGTCTGTGCAGCAGACATGTCAAGAACGGAACGAATAAAAATAGGAATAAATAAAACTTTTGAGGCCGTTCGGCATTTCCTAGTGGATTAGGCGGCGGCCTCCCACGAGGCAGATGTGTCGGAACCTGGGTTCGAATTCCGGTGTTGGTATGGATGTTTCCTTTCTTTCCACGGCAATTGGCTAGAGTGCTTTGCTGACCTTCAAGAGCGACTAAGGCTTTTTCTACTGCTTGGAATTACATCAAACTTTGTAGACTCAAGTGCACCTAATCCTATAGTGGAATTAAAAAGATTTCATGTAAATCCATCCAATAGGAAAAAAATTATGTTCAGTTAAAGGTGAAAACAAAATTGCTTTTCATGCATTTCCGACTGTATCTCTGTTACTAACTCCTGCTTGGGTGGCTCAATTTTATTCGGATTTGTTTTATTCGACTCAAGGGTGGCTCTAGTTCAATTCACGTAAATGATATCTATGTACGACAAATAGACTGAAAGTGAGGGACTCGTGTAGGTGTGCGTTGGACCTAGAAACAGTGTGCGTTGGACCTAGCCTAAAAATTCATTTCTCAAAAAAGTTACAGTGCGATTATATCCATCATTATTGTATCTACAAAGCTGATTATTTTTTTCCAATAATATCCTCTACTAATGTGTCAAATTTCTATTTGGTACGTTAAACAATAAAAAAGATATAAATTCTTAAAGATATAACAACTTTGGGAATTTTTTTATCAACAACTTATCGCTGAACCAAATGAAACTTTCAGGGTATTTAATAGACATGTTAGTCTACATGCAACAGAAATTATAGCTTCGTACATTCAATATATTAGCTGCACGAGAAGGGTATCTTTGCAAACGTCCTGTGTCCGCATTTTTCCAGATACGCAGAAATAAAAATATAGATCGTATAGGGGAAGGTTCAAACTAAAACATATCCAAATTGTAAATCGCTGCAATGATTGCTTGAGGAGAAACAAATTTCCAAAGTTTGTGAGTACAGCAGGCAAGTATCATGTGGGGCAGCGCGAGATTCGGGAAGTAGGGATCGCAGAGCTCCCATCGCTGCCCCTTACCAGTGCTTCGCTGTAGCATTTGTTCGACAGCAAAGCTGACATGGGGGCAGCGAGCAGAGTACGACAGCGAAGCACCGCATGGAGCAGCAAGAAAAGTTCGACAGTGAAGCACCGCATGGGGACAACGAGCAGAGTACGGTAGTTAAGCACCAATAAGGGGTAGCGAGGCGAGCACTGCGATCCCTACTTTGCGAACCTCGCGCTGCCCCATTCGATATTTGCCTACTGTACTCACAAACTTTGGGACTTCCTTTCTCCTCAAGTATTTATCCTAGCAACTTGCAATTTGAATATGGTTTAGTTTAAATCTTCCCTATAAGATCTATATTTTTATTTCTACGTATCCGCGAAATTGCGGACATAGGACGTCCGCAAAGATACACTTCTCGAGCAGCTAATATATTTACTGTACGAAGCTCTAATTTCTGTTGCATATAGATTAACGTGTCTATTAAATACCCTGAAGTTTCATTCAATCCGCTACTTGTTGTTGAGAAACAACTCCGTCAATTAGAGACGAGCGATAACTTTAGCTCAAACGCAAGACCATGTTTGGCCAATTTAACATATAACTCCTTTATTTACCATCAGAATGGGCTAACTGTTGGATATGATGTACATCTAACCTCCCTTTATAACATATAAAAAAAAAATCAGTAAGTTTTATAGGTTGTCGCGTTAAATTTTAAGATCCGAAGCTATTTGTGTATAAAAAACACAAACGACCAACTGCTTTTAGAAATCGCAATGCAATCAGGATCTAAACTTAAAATTTAAAACATATCTTGATTGTATTTATATGTTCTAAAAGTGGTGTTAGATTTACATTATATCGAAAATTTAACCAAATCTTTTAAGAAATAAGACTGACAATAAGAAATGTATTCGGCAAGACATATACGGATAGTACATATACGGATCTTACAATTGAATGCGACAACCCATTCTGATTTTTTTTTATATATTATAAAGACAGGTTTCATCTATATGCTATCAAAAATTTAGCCCATTCGGCCGGTAAATAAAAAAATTACCAATTAAAGCTATGCAAATATGGTCTTACGTGTAAATCTTGTTAATCTTTGGTGTTTTGGAGAAGCCCAATATGCTTTGTCAAAAAGCTGTTTTAATTCATAACTTTTTTATTTACCGTCAGAATTATCTCATATTTGGGTGGAAAGGGTATAAACATGTGATGTACAACATGTAAAAAAATAAACATAGGGTGCCATTGAAAAAAATAAGGTTTGTCGGTACACAAACTTTCGCGAACACAGCAACACTTGAAAAAACCGTGTATGCACACCTACATGAGATATGAAGTTCATTTTTACTTATTCTATCTATGTGCCCTTTGCTGGAGCTGAACTACAATTACCCCAGATTCCAGTAAAACAATTCCTATTAAAATTCGACCACCGTAAGAGAAGTTATTAATAGAAATATGCTGTTGAATGCCTGGAAAAAAGTGAATTGCAAACTCACACAGTGATTTGCTGGCCTGTATCTGACATTAACATTTTTTCTTCTCGAGGGATTTATGAGGGTCGTATGTAGTTAGTGAATGAGGTATTTACGTTATTTCTTCCTTTATCGGAATAACGGCATTAACAAAAACTAATGTTGAAGAGGTAGTATTTGGCGTATTGTTCTTGATGAAGTTGTGAATGCTCTCCTTCGAATTTTATACGAAAGTATCAGCACCGACGTATACCACAGGTATCTTCAAACCTATTAGGACTGCTGAACATAAAAGAAGGAAAAAAAGGTTACTACGTAGGTTAACATTTTACGAATACTGTCGATCCAAATGAAAAACGGACTTTGAGGCGTGTGTGGTTAGCGTCACTTGAGCAGCTGTCACGTGCTATGGTGTTGTCTGTTGGGTTGGAAATGGGATTTGACATTATTGGGTGTTCGAAAAGCACAAGATGTGTCCTACACATTAAAGCGACAACTGACGTGAAACTGTATGCAGGGTTAGTATTTTCTTGACATAAACATACTGTACACAGAGATGTAACTGTTTCTTCAACAACACACACTACTAAACCACTGTCGTAACGCAAACAAAAAATGCAACTAAACAACGAAATACATTGCGTGCTGCAACGACAAACATACATTCGAATTATCCAATCTACAACAAATGTTCAAAGTCTCCGCCTTGAACAGTATCGCTGATGCAGAGGCGGCAGCAGCTGCGAAGGACACATTTCGATAGAATCCGAATGTGCATCTTTAATGTGAGCAGCTGCTATCCTTGCAATAAGATCCTTTTCATATACCGTACCGTAAATAAGGTCTTTCGTATCGCCCCAGAAGTAGAAGTCCAGTTGAGCAAAGTCGGAGGATCGAGGTGGCCACAAAATAGGTCTTCCCCTTCCGATACATCTTTCCGGAAATATGATATAAGATGATGGCGAACTACTTGTAAGGTATGCGCTGGCGCGCCGTCATTTTGGAACCACATCAAGCCTCGTACAGCAAGCGATACATCTTCGTGCGTGTAGCTGCGATAGCATCTCATCCAGAAACCGGAGCTAAACGCCCCCAGTGAGCCAAAGTGGTAACATGTTTGGCCCAATCAACCGATTACCTACGAGTCCAACCCACAGATTCACTGTAAACCGTCCCTGGTGTCCACGGACGAGGTAGTTATGGGGGTTGTCGTGAGCCCACATATGCCAATTGTGCAGATTGAATACATCTGTCCCGGTAAAAGTAACCTGGTCCGTAAAAAGAACATATTTACCAATGGAAACGGTACACTG
>JAFIDM010002131.1:101325724-101350941 GCA_023159025.1 Thereuonema tuberculata
TGATCTGGGTAACAGATTCTGAAATGGATGGGAGTGCCGACGCAACTTATGTCAACAAACCCTGCATACAGTTTACGCCAGTTCTCGGTTTAATGTCTTGGACACAAGCTCCGCTTTGCGAACACCAATAATGTCAAGCCCCATTTCCAACCCAACGGATAACACCATAGTACGTGACAGCTGCACGTGACGCTCATGTACTTAACCACACACGCCTCAAGAGTCCGTTTTGTCATGTAAGTTGAATTGACAGTATTCATAAAATGTTAATCTATGTACTAACCTTTTCTTCTTTTTTTATGTTCATCAGTCCTAGTAGGTATCCTGTGGTGTACGCCGGTGTGGATATTTTCGTATAAAATTCGAAGGAGAGCATTCACAACTTAAACATCACGAACAATACCACAAATACTATGCCTTCAGTCACAACATTAACATTAGTGTTTGTTACAGCCGTTATTCCGATAACTGAAGAAATAAAGTAACTGCCTCATTCAATAACTACATATTTAACTAATGACACTCGTACTTACTACACTCGAAACATTTAAATACAAGGAATAAACAACGTGAACCGGCCAGCCAGGACGCATGGTGGTGGACTCACCTGCTATCATTTCACATGTGCTGTTGCAGGACATGTCGTCCTCCGGAATCGCGATCTTTCGGTACGCGTACCAACATAATTAGTCGTTTCCGGACATGGGTACATCATTAAAACGTCCTTCTCGCTCCTACACCTGTTTTTTTTTTTATTTTGACACACGAGTTTTGCAACACCCTGTATATGTATCTTATCTGCCTGACTGTTCAGAGACCTCTTACCTCTCTAGGTATCAAACTTTGCACAAACCTTTCCTTTACTTTGGAGACTATTAGACACTGGATTCTTTGATCCGTTTCGATATGAGTAACAAATTACTTTAAATTTCAAAAGACTGTTACCAAAGCGTCACAAAACCCACTCTCAGAAGCAGCAATGAAATCATTAATTGAAAATAATTTTATTCTGAATAAATTAAAGAATATTTAAGAGATCTAATTCTAATATATCAGCAATTAATTAAAAAAATATTTAATTATTAATATTTCAGGGTATTAAATGAAATTAAATTAAATAAAGCAAAAATAAAGTTATTTTGAATCATCTCAAAGTCTATGTATATTTTATCTACATCATTTAACTATAAATTTCTTCTTTAATACTCATGTACAACATTTCGTTTCTTTTCCTCTCCTCAACCTGAGAAGTTTCTTATTAAAAAAAAGTATACGTGAGTAGTACTACATGAGTTGTAAAGAAGATATTTATAGTAAAATGATGTTCTAGTTTATTTAAAAATGCAGTTAATTTGTTAATAGAATTACTTTTTATTGTTTTTATTACACAAATCATTACATAAATTCAATTTCTCTTAATTCAGTAAATTAATTTCACAATAGCAATGCTTTTATATTGTATGTATATTATTGATTTCTTTATTAACTCTGAAAATTAACAATGACATACAAATACATTGTTTAATTTAATGGTAAATACTAAATTTGAGTATATTGTTAAAATAAATGACAGACAATGCACATTTAAAAAGTATATAATTATACTGAGTATATTGTTATACAGCGCAATTATATAAGTAAAAAGGATTGAATCACGATCAGGTCCTTAAAGAAATGCTGTCTTTCTTTCTTTTTTTTTTTCAGTTCTGAGGGTTGTATGAAAAATATTTTATTACCTAATCTTTTTTATTAGTTACTTTAAATTATTTTATAAAGTTTGTTAATAACTACGACCTGTAATACTTAGTAAAGCACTTGTAGAAAAATGCACTAAAACGAAATGGCTACTTTTCGAAACAGGTCAGAAAATATTTAGTTACATAGCTCCAAAATTACAAAAATGTCAGAATCTTTAAAATTATATAGACTGTATATTATAATAATTCTTCATAACCACAGGTTATCCTTTAAAACTCTTTTTAATCGTGATATTTCGCAATCTTTTATCAAGATTGCTTCGTCGGACGTTAGGTATAAGTTTCAAAAACTCATTCCCTAAGATACAGAATTCATAACAATGATAGAATTTACAATGGTTTAGTATTTGTAAAAAACAAGGGTAATACATCAATAATGCTACATTATATTCAAAATACAATATAATGGGAACATAACATTCTTGCTTAAAGAACAAAGGAAAGGTAGTACATCATTATTATGAATTCAAGAATAATTTTGATAAAAGCAAAGGGAAGGTAAAAACATTATAACTTCGGTACAATTCTAAAACCGATAATATTTTAGAGAAATTTGTCAATATTTTTAATACTTTTTTTGAATTTGTGCAAGGTGCAACTGTTAACTTTGAGAAATTTATCTTTATTTATACATGGGAAAGTGTTGATAATACAGGATTTAATCCTGTATTAAAAAGAGTTTTAAAGGATAACATGTGGTTATGAAGAATTATTATAATATTCAGTGAAATCCAGTTTTTTAATATATAGACATGTAATTTTAGGTTTCCATTAGATCCAGCAATTCACCCGCTGCTCAGACACAAATACAGTGATAGACTTTATAGATGTTTTTATTTCTTTTTAATAAATGGAAATATTTAATTTAATTTGTGGAAATATTTTCTAAAAATACAATCAGAACTGAAACTTATCCATATCTTTGGAAAATAGCATCCCGATATTCAAAGGTGGGAATATTAAAAATCATAGCAACTTTGAAAACTATAGACCTATATCTCTATTTTATCAAAAATATTCGAGTTATTTATATAAAATTATTTACAATTACATAAACGCTAAAAATTTACGAAACTGTAATCAGTATGCATATCAACCAAATAAAAGCACTGATATTGGTATCATTGGATAAGTTTTACGTGTACTGTAGAATCTTGATGACATAAATAGAGCAGTACACCTGTTTAATACTAAGAAATTTAATCAAAAATATATTAATAAAATCACAACGGTTTCGCTAGCGAGAGCTGGCTTTTTCAAGTAAAAAGCACTAAAAGCACTGATACTCTACTAAAAAAAAAATCTTAGTGAAAAAATAAACAATGAACTTAACAAGGGAAAAGTTATATATGCTACCTTTATAGATTTTAGTAAAGCCTTTGACAGCATACATCACAATTTACTATTAAAAAAAATTAGACAATATTGGCATCAGAAGTGAATCTATAATTTAATAAAGAATTATTTTAAAAAATAGGAAAATTAAAATACAAAATAATGTGAATAAATCATATAACATTAGATCTGGTCTCCCTCAAGGATCCAATTAGGGTCCGTTATTGTTTAATTTATAATTAAATTCCATTAATAATTCAAATATTAATATTGTTATTATTAATATTATTAAAATATTTATTTATGTGTTGCGAGGTCCTAATTTTCACAAGTGATAAAAATCAATTGAATATAATAATTACAAATAGATTTTAAATAATATAAATTGTTGGGCCATGAATAAAGAAGTGACAATCAATATTAAAAAGACGAAAGTAATGTTAATAAAAATTAAAATAAAATTATTAATAAAAACTTTTTTTTTTTGTACATAATAAAAGTTGTAAAAATTTAGTAAATACTCAACAAGTAAATAGTGTATTTGTCAGTGTACCTAGGAGTATTTATTAATAAGAAAATTATCAACGACATCACATTATTATTATGTTAATAAAAAAAAACTGAATTCTTTAACTTATCTGTTCTACTACATTAAAAATCTCATTCCTTTAAAACAAAACAAATAATTTTTAAATCCCTTGTGTATTCTATCTTGGACTGTGATCTAGATTGTTGTATTTTTATTAGTAAAAAATAAATATTAATAAAAATATTAATAATATTAATAAAATTTGTTTTAAAATAATGAATAGCATCTTTTATAATTTTAATAAAAGAAATAAGGATAAAATGAATGATTTAAGGAAAAAATTTATGGTTTTAATTATTGAGAGAAATTTATTTGTAAAATGATTATATTTTTTTTTTAAATGAAAAATGAAAAAAAAAATAATAGTAATGAAGATAAAAAAAAAACTAGAAACAATTGGCTTAGTATGCTTAATGATTAAAAATTAAAAATAACTAATGCTATCGTCTGAACGATTATATTATATTTAAACTTTTTTATCAAATAAGTAGGATTAAAGTAATAGTCAAAATATTAAAAATATAAAAAATTAATTTCTGATATATTTGATAAAAATATTAAATTAATCATTTAATAATTACTTTCTATCTATGTTTCCTTTGGGTGGAATATTATTTTATAGATCAAACTCTCAGTGCTTGTATCACAGATGTACAGTTTATAGGTAACAAAAAACATCGACACCCTAATAGGTATGACAAACCAAAAAAGAAAAAAAGAAAAAATACTATGTTGTATTTGTTGTATTTATATATTGTTCTTTACTGAAGAACACAACGTCCTTTCTTTTTTAGTTCTTCAATTTCTTTTTTGCATTTCTCCAGTTGTTCCTTGTTCTCTTCCAGTTCTCCTTTATGGAGTTCTTCCCGTTGTGTCCTTTCCTGTTCAAAAGCGATCTTCATTTCCTGAAAAGACATGAATGGTCGTTTTCAAATTCAGAAATTGTATGAAATGATCTTTTATACAATATCTTGTAACATGAAATGATGGACTCTATAGAAGCATGGCCTATTGCTAAAGTTAAAAGTTAAGTATTTATTCTACTACTACAGACCTATGCAGGCACCCTTTCAAACTAAGAAAACTCCAATGAACTTTTGAACTGATTTATAGAAAATGAGGTTTTGACACAAAAAAAGAGACCAGAGCAATCGAATCATTATTTAAATTATTTAATTTTCATTAAATGTAACTTACCTGCAAAAACTCCCTTAAAAAGAATTTTTAAATTTTATTTTTAAAATATTTTTTTATTAGTAGTACAGACCACTTCATTACTGATTACAAATAATTTCCAAGCATTAACATGTTTCTTAATAAATAAATAAATAAATAAATAATACTTATTATCGTTTCTCTTAATACTGTAATGTAAACACATTTACTAATCGCTTTATTAGTAATAATAATTATTACTAATATTGAATAATAATGGACTTGTTCTTTTTCTTTCAGGAAAGAGATGGAATACTTTCAATATCTGAGATGACTGTTTTGCGTCCTTCCCTATTACCATAATAGGTTTGCCCCACATGTTAACTGAAGCCGAAATTAATTACAATAATTTCATATTTTCGTGAAAACCTTTAATTTTTTACATTTATTGTCCTCGAAAAGTCTTTTCATTTATTTTTTTCTTCCTTTATCGAATTTCGCCAATTTGGGACCACGGCACTAGCTCAGTGTCAGGGCGAAGCTAGTGAAAGTCAATAAGGGGGACGAGATTCACATCAAGTCCAGGATAACCCTGAGATAGTAAGTCCCAGGGAGAAACGGACGAAACACAGAAGAAAGAAACACCCACGCCAACACCGGGATTCGAATCCAGGTTTCGACACACCGGCCACACGGGAGACCGCCGTCGAGACCGCTCGGCCATGCCAGAACTGCCATTTTTTATTTTAAGAGTTTTCTTTATTTTAGTTTTTAGAATGCTTTTTGGATTCCGTTGTCGCAATCTCGTAGTGTGGTTGTTAGTGAAGCAATAATTGCATCAATCTCAACATCTGCATGTCTTAAATAACCAGCAATGATGATCCTTGAGTCGTTCATCTATAGTCCTTTCCTATTGTAATGGTTTTAATGGTTTCCTATTGTAATGGATTTTTTAGCATTCTTTCCAGTAGGAAACCGTTGTGAGGCTTATGAAATCAGGGTATGTGTGTGTGTGTGTCTACATTTCTTACTTTGGAACCACTGAGTGGATCTTCTTAAAACGTGGTCTTCATGTTCGAAGATGATCTAACTTTATAATTGAAATCTTTTCCTTGCGGAGAAAAAAACAATGGAATCTAAACAATGGATTTCTATCCTATTTCTGTAAATACGTCGTCAAAAGATGTGCCATGGATTTAATATTCATTGCTTAAGACAATGAGATATTAACAGAAATAATAGAAATTATTTCTTTTATTTCTTTTAAATCCTTTTGATATTGCGCCTTATTTTTATCGCTTACTTTCCACGGTAGAGGGACTTCCGGTTTTTATGTTTGTTTTCGTATGATGCCTTTCTTCCACAGAAAAGGAATGATAGTTTTTTAAATTTAGGGAAACTTGATAAAGGAGCCCTACCGGAGGGTGGTTCGAAACGTACATAGTTATTTCCCATTTTTAATCATGTTTGTTATCTATGTGCTATTTGTAGTTGGCATTTTTTATTATCATTGTTATCTTAACAAAGAATATTAAATCCTTAATCCCTTGCTCTTTTGATAAGATGAAAGTGAATCAGATTTAAAAACTTTAAATAAATAATGCGAATTTAATTCAATTTTTTCAGAAAATGAAGAATTTCTACTGTTTGTATTGAGTAGATGTTTGTATGCTGTTTTCACGACTGTTTAAGAAAAAGAAATAAAGAAATGTTAATAATGACATTTAAAAGACAGTAAGCTTTAAATGATGGTTAAAGGATCGGAATAACTAATAATTATGGGTCACGAATTCAAAGACAGTTTCAATTTTGTTCTTTGTGCTTTCAGTAACTTCATCCACAAAGTGTAAATGTGGGAACTCTAAAGAGGTTTTGTCCGTCCGTCCGTCACCATCTCTACAGCCCAAACTATAAGTCGTTCACAGAGGACTCATACGTTATTGTATTGTAGTAAGGGGAGTTGGGGGAGGAAACGAGTTCGAGTCTCGGTCACTTCCTTGTCTGACACTTCCAGCCCAAATTACAAGTCAGAACGATACGATTGATAAGTGAAACAAGAAAAGTTGTTAAAATGAGTGTAAGCGCCATAAGATTATTACTATCAAAAGCGAACGGGTGATGGTGTTAGTTATTTTGTTACAGAAGAAAAAGAAATTTGATTTTTTGAATGGAACGCAAGAGAAAATAAAGTTCCGTTTAAAGGTCAAGAATAATTTTCAAGAGGCGGAATCACTAGTGATTCTACTTTTGGTGCCGAAACCAGGGAATCGGGATTGAAGATGATAATTGAATGAGAATTAAAGTAAGCAGAACTGTGAATTAATTTAGAAGAAACAAAATTCTGAAAATTCGAATTTCGGCGTGTTAGGCTTAATTAGTGAGTGAACTAGTGAAAAATTGTGCTTCAAAAGAAAAGAAAAATCGAACTGTACACTGTATTAAAGACAATTGTTGTGGAGTTAATTCAGAAGAAAGACAATTAATTCTAGAGAAAATATGGCTACCATTAGTAAAGCAAGAGGAGCGATTAGAGGGTCATTTACAATGCTTGAAGACGAAGTAGATGATGACGAAATAGTGGAACTGACTATTAAAGAAGTATTAGAAAAGGTGAAGAACAGATGAAACTAAGTTGAATGAATGTAATAAACTAACGGAAAGTGAAGTTTCTGAAGATCAGGTAGAGGAAGAAATTAATAAAATTATCTCAACATGGAAGACAGGATTAGGGCTTGGAGCTGATAATATCCAGCAGGAAGCGGGCAGAGATCCGGATAATTGGAATTCTACTATAGTTTCTTTGAAGCCAAGAAGTATCCCTGGTTGGAATTAATGGCTGCATTAATAGGAGCCAAATTAGTAAGAATGCTTTCAAAAAGCCTGAACTGAAAGTAAAGTTGTGGACTGATTTAATGGTGTCTGTGGATCCGTGGAAATACTTTCAGATCCGTGTAAGGAGGAAAAACTGCTATCAGGAAGAAATGGAATTCCAATAGCTTGGATCCCCCGAACAGCGGACAACAAGCTTCTGAAGAGACCAGTACAACTCGTTTATTGGAATTAGGAAAGTGTGACTAAGTGACTGTGAACTATCTTGAAACAACAAAAGTTGTTAAAATGAGTGTAAGCGTACGCACCATAAGTTTATTGGTTGTTAAAATGAGCGCCAAAAGATTATTATTGTCAAAAGAAACGGGTAGTTATTTTGTTTTAGAACGAAGAAAGTTAAGTTTTGAATGGAATAAAGAGAAAATAAAGTAATCGTTAGAGATTAGAGAGCAATTTTTAGCGAAGTGGAATCACCAGGGATTCTACAGTGACTTAAGACTTGTACAGAAAAATACACTTTGTCTAACAGAAAGAAGAAGTGGCCGCAAACGAGACACGTACACGAAATATCGACAATAAATGGATTATAAATTGATACTGCAGAGTACGGAGAGTTTGTGGGCGGTAGTGATTAAAATAATCGAATTTTTGTGAATCATAAGTACATTGAATTATAATTACATTCAAAAAGCACATTTTTAATCAGAATTTGCTGTATATCAATAGTTTATGTCAATTTGCTTTATGTATAAATATATTTCCGCTTACGCCGCTGCTGATGTGAGGATAAATTGATCCTAACTTCACAGAAACAGTGCTATGGTTTTTGTATTGACTTTTTTCAAATTCCGCATCACTGTCCGGTTTTATAAAGTTTAGTAATATTAGTTTATTTTATTCTTATATTCTACTCTATTCTAAATTGCAAAAGATTGATCGAAATCTTTGCTCTGCGAAACTCGAAGGGCCAGCTTTGAGTTTTGCTTGTTTGGTATATAAATTATACATATATATACATATAACGCTTTATCAACACCAATAATATCAAATTCCATTTCCAACCCAACGGAAATAACACCATACCACGTGACAAGTACTTGTGTGCGCTTGTGTATGTAACCACACATGCCGTCTTAATTTGGATCGTCAATATTCGTACTAAACTTTTTTTTTTAAGTTCAGCAGTCCGTTTACAAACTTGGAGAAAACGTCGGTGCTGAATTATATCATGCTTCTTCGAATTATAAAATTCGAATAGAGCATTCACAACTTAAACATCACGAACAATACGCCAAATACTACGTCTTGAGTCACAACATTAGTATTAGTTTTTGTTAAAGCCGTTATTCCTATAACGGAAGAAATAAAGTAATTACCTCACTCAATAACTACATATCTAACTAACGACACTCATACTTAATATACTCTAAACATTTGAATAAAAGGAACAAACAACGTGAACCGGCCAGCCAGGACGTCAGGCTTCCCTGCTTTCATTTCACATACGCTGTTGCAGGACATATTATCCTCCGGAATCGCGGCAACATTTGGATACCCGTAATTAGTCTTTTCCGGACAAGGGTGCTTTACTGAAAACGTGTTATTTCTCCTGTTTTTTTTTTTGTTTTTTTTTTGACACACGAGTTAAGCAACACCCTGTATAGATAAAACATTATGTTTTTCATTTTACAATGTTTCGTACCTCATTTTGTCAAAGAAATAAAGATAGTTAATATTGTTGGTTAATATTTACCTCCTGTTGTTGCATTAATGTTTCAATTCTTTTCTCGTTTTCCTCCTTCTCTTTTCTTATCTGTTCTTCTCGCAATTTCCGTTCTTCTTCAAATCTTTCTTGAGCTGAAATTACAGATTTAAGATAATAATTAAATTAAAAAAGCATATCTATTGAATCTCTCTTAGAATTTTATTGATCTTCAATTGGAAGAAATTTGAATGAAAATACTATTGAAAATTGCTAATATTTTTATTTTATTTTTATGTTTTTATTTATTTTATTCACAAAAAAAGAAGAAAAAAATTTATAGAAAAACCAATTTTTTCAAATTAACTGCAGAAAGTTTGACAGTAAATTCACTTATAATCAATCTAATTTTGAAGTTACATAAACAAATATTAAAAACAGATTAAAACAAATAATGAAGATATACTTTTTACTTATTATTAACATATCGAACTTTTTTTGCCTAACGATCGACTGCAGCATTATCTTGGGAGGACGGCAGAAAAAAGAACCACTACTCAATCCGAGATTGCATCTCCAATTTGTTACTTTATTCAAAAACATTTCAAAAATATTTCAATAGATTTACAACAAATGAATCGAAATGTTTTCAAATTTTCAAATTTTTGATTAAACCTCTTGTTTTGCTTATTTAAAAAATTAAAAAAAACAAAACAAAATGGAAGAACAAGAAGGAGATGAAACGCCCTGTATAACGCCGATTGAATCATTCTTTCGCGAGATAGAAGCTCTCCTGAGATGCTTTAAAAAATATCAGGATTTTAGAGGTTATAACTTCTTTGATTTCACGAATTTTGGCTCAGTTGCAAAAGTCGAGCTCCAATTCTGACTTTTCTGCACAGCTAGTAACATTTTGGTAGCAGGATAACATAAGTGAACTTTTATTTAAATCGTTCAAAGTTTAATTTAGAATTTGGCATTTTGATGTTCAGGAAGTTTTCTTGTTGTATTTATTTATTTTTTTACTAAGTTATGATACTTACACTTCTTAAGATCAAATTTTTCGTGCGCTAATCATAGTTAAAGTACAAAGTTGAAGGCGACGCAGTTATAAAACTTTGAACTTCAAATCAAATTTACGTTGAAAGAACTGCAATTCAAATTTACACAACGGTTTCGAATACACAAAGAGAGTATTCTTCTTCAAGTGAGGTGATACAAAGCTAATTACATCAATATATAGAGAACAAACTGCCAGTCAGTCTGGTCCCCCGTCTGACATCATTGATCATCCCGCATTTCAAAATAATAATTTTGAAACAGCAGTATGCAGAAAGCCAACGTTCGCGGTCGTAACTATGAACTATCATTCTTCCAGACCTCTCTCGTTTAAAATAAATTTAATAACTATGTTCATTAGAATAGCATTAAAGTTTTCATCAACAATTGATGCTCTTGATACTGAATTATGTTTTATTCATGTTCTTCTTCATCAGAATGATTTTTCCTGAATTTTTTATATAACGTCATGAAAAAAGAACTATGTTAAGGTATTACAACAACTAGAATATTGAATGTTACTCTAGAAATAAAAAGTATGTATCAATTGATTATCAAACAGAGACTTATGGTGTGCTATGTAAAATAACCGGTAGAAGGGTCAAGGACCGTATAGAGGACCATAAAAGAGCTGTGGTGAAAGAATTTAAGTGTTAAATTAATCTCCTAATTCAAAGGTTACAAAAGACACTGGAATGGTGGAAGAGAGTAAATTAAATATTTATTCTCGTAAAGAACTTGCCACAAGAAATTGGCAAAGATCGCAAATAGCCAACAATCAAAGGCGCGCGCCTCGCAGCTTGCAGAAGTGGTCTCGTGTTGATTGTTGGAGGCGAGTGAGCAGTAGTGTGTGTTTCCCAGCCAGCGAAGATGCTAGAAGTTTTTGCTGTTAATGAATGCGAACGTTTACGACTAAAAGAAGACCCAACCATGAGTATGTAGTTACGGTTATTGCTAACTCTGCAAGCAGTGAAGAAAGACTTTATCTGTCGAAGCAAAATCGTAATATTTTCCTCACAATAATTGGTTATGGGTCAGTTGGTTATGGACTTAGCCACACCGTTCCAATGCGCGAGAGCATTCTCAGAAAAGATGGCCGCCAAACGTTCTGAAACTGCCATGTGTTAGGCTTATAAGTTGAAGTACTGTTTAATTGTTGTATAATTAAACTAAATAAGAAATATCTTGGATTTAAAAAATAAAGGAACATTATATCGGTAAGATGGCTAATTATATGCTACAATTCAACGGTAATAATTACATTAGTTGGAAGCGGAATGTCCAAACCCTACTTCTGAAGGAAGGACTATTGGAGACCGCGAACACGCCGATTAGTGACATTAAATCCATAGAAGATCAGAGCCTAAAATTAAAATTATTAAGTAAGTCCGAAAAAGCAGTCGGTACTATTCTTAGCAGCATAGAAGAAAGATTTAGGTATCTAGTAAAAGAAAGAAATGACCCTAGTCTATTATTGAGGGAAGTTGACACTCAGTTTAATGTAAAGGATTGCTTAAGGATATCTGATTTAAAACGCCAGATATATCTAGAAAATCGAAGATGACTTACCTGAAAAATATTTAAGTTTAAAAGTAAGATTAAACGAGCTTGAAGAACTAGGTGGAAGTTTTGACAATGGTGAATTATGTTGGCTAATACTTTCAGGATTGCCAAGCGCGTATGATTCATGTGCGCAAAATTTACTTCAATTACAGAGTATGTAATTGGCAGAATTGTCCAAGAATACAGACGGAAAAGTAAAAGAATTTCCGGTACAGAAAATGAAGTAAACATGTGCAATAAAGCAGAAGTGACTGCAAATAAACAAGCTAGTAAGGAATACAAAAGTATTGCTTCAATCTCTGTTATTAACATTAAAATTTTCAATGTTTTCAAATCCAATTTAACATAACTAATTCTTTTAAAATTAAAAATGATTTTAGTTTATGCAATGTATCAACAGTTTTGTTTGTGCTTCAAAAAAAAATTCTTAATTATTTTAATTTGTTAACTAGATCTGTTAACTAGTTTATTATTAATTATTTTTATTTATTCTGGGAAGTTTTTAAAAAAGAATGTTTTTTAAAAGAATTTTTGACTGTTAATTTTTAATAATTTTACTTCAAGGCAATTAATCTCAATAAAGTTATTTACTTCTATGAAGAGAAAAAAAAAATCGTTTTTGATTTTTAAAAATTTTTCAATTTAAATTAAAAAGATAATTTTAAAGGTTTTCAATGAGTTTAATTTCGTCAGGTTTTATTTAGTTGTTTTGTATTAGTCTCTTGATTACAATTTGCATATTATATTTAACAATAATTTGGGATAATTTACTATTGCAAGCAGGTATTTCATTTCATTTGTTTACAAGCAGTTTTCAGTTCAATTCGTCGGTAGCGGGATGATCAATGACGTCAGACGGTGGACCGAGAGTGATTGGAATTTTCCATTAATCATTAGGGGAGTTTGTTCTCTATATATTGATGTAATTAGCTTTGTATCACCTCACTTGAAGAAGAATGCTCTCTTTGTGTATTCGAAACCGTTGTGTAAATCTTAATTGATAAAAAAATAATAAAAATAACGAGCTTTGCCACATTACAATTACCGTATAAATAAAACTATATACAAAACTACAGTATACATAAAATATAAAAACGGCATATAAAAATTTATATATAATATAAAAATATATGTTATGGAAAAAATTGTAATACTTCATAAATTACTGAAAATACATTGGAAAGAATAAATAAGTAAATGAGAGAAATTAAAATTAAACAGAATAGTTTTCGTTTCTCTCATTTACTCAGGTTCTGTTCTTTCGAGAATTTAAGCATTTGGTTGATAAATATGGTCTCACAATAACAAAAGAAAGAAAATAAAAGAATAAATTAAATCAAATTCAAGATAATTTATCCAACAAATTTTTCCTGTTATTATTAAACTTTTTAATGTAGAAATATTTTTATCTTGGCTATATTAAGGTAACAGATATTTTACGTGTGTCAATATATCAGAATTAATCAACATTTTTCATTAATTATTTGTAAACATTATGTAAACCAAACACTCAATTATTAAGAACACGGTCCCGTACTACAAGTACACACCACAAAGAGTATTAGAGTCATCCTCACACAAGCTGTACAGGGATCGCCCAATTCACACAGACAAAACCATACACCACAACAGACCAGACATCACACTTGTTGATAAGGTCAACAAACAGACCTATCTCATTGATATTGCAGTGCCTATCAGCATGAACATGCAAAAAACTCACGAAGACAAGATCAATAAATACACCAATCCAGCACACGAGCTCCAGATACAGTGGGGGCAGGATCGAGTACATGCTTTACCCATCGTTCTGTCTGCCACTGGTCTGGTGCCTCACACATTGCACCACAGTCTTCACAAAAACTAGAACTTCACAAAAACGCCTATGCACAACTGCAGAAGGCTGTGGTACTCAACACAACATGCATAGTTAGGAAATTTATGGACACAACCACACATCCCTAATCATTCTTGCACACATCTTTACACTTGGCAGTATGTGTTTTGGTCCTTGACCCGCCATATTGTTTTTGTTGGGGAAACCCATGGTTTGAAACATAATAATTATAATCGTAATAATAATAATAATGGCTATTCTTACCTTCTACTTGTATTTTAATTGTAGTCATCTGATTGTCTGCTTTGATGATCAAAGTCCGTTCAATTTCTTTTTCAGATATAAAATTCAAGAGCACTTCGTCTGCCTGAAATAAAAACAAGAGAAAAAAATTCAGTTAGGATAGTGTACGCTTCAAGAATGTCGAATTTTGATATCGAAGTAACTCATTAAAAACAAGAACTTCATGAATGAACTATTTTTCTTCAAATCTTATCCTTTTCTTTCTTTTTTTTTAATATACAATTTTTGCTGAATACAGTGTTAATAGTTTTTGTCTTTCTAGGAAAGTGACATTTATTATTCTACGCCAAACGAAAGAACGACTCTGACCTTGAACAACACCCATGATCTCTTAATCATTCCAGGATTAAATGTGTATCGAGAGAGAAGATTCAAAATGGCGACTCTCGGACAGAAAAACCGTTGGAAGCCAAACAAAAGGAAGTTATTGCTAACGTTACTTCTTATTTCGAAAAGGCCTTACGACATGCTTACTTATGGCACATCAGAGAAATTGTTTTCGATCGCAGTGTCGTTTTGTTAGATGAGATGTGGGTCAACGAATCCCATAGTGTGTCTTCGTGTTGGCAATCTCAGGGATGCAATGTCGTCAAAAAACCAATTGGGAAAGGTAGGAGACTGATTTTGAACGATTGAAACGAACGAATGAATAAAAATAAATTTTTGAAATTATATTTGATGAGAAATCAGAATAGT
Organism: Thereuonema tuberculata; assembly: GCA_023159025.1. Lineage (NCBI taxonomy): Eukaryota > Metazoa > Arthropoda > Chilopoda > Scutigeromorpha > Scutigeridae > Thereuonema > Thereuonema tuberculata. The sequence continues at coordinate 101,340,550 of JAFIDM010002131.1, forward strand.
TCAAGAAAATAAATATCGTCTTTTTTCCGTAAACTTCAAACTCCCTAAATGTTCACTTTCCCGCCATAAACACTGACATATACAATCGATTCAAATTCTACTATTGCGCCATCAGGTGTCCACGGTCGTTCTTTCGTTTGGAGGAGAATAGATCATTTATTCTGTATGTGTATTTCCCTAATAACTTATGAACCAGTGGATGAAGTATCTTAAAAATTAGTATGATGCATCTTTAAGCCTAGAGAAGACCAAACTTTTGTCTTTGAAATCTTTTCCAACTGGATCCTTGTTGAGAAATTAGAGCGACAAGGAGACAAAAATTCTCATAAAAAAGCATTGGAATCTAAACAGTGGATATCCATCCTATTTCTATTAATATTTCATTGTTTTAAATATTAATAATTTAAATAATAAATTTTAACCCCTTTCAGAAATAATCTATTAATTTGTAGGCCATTTGATATCATTACAGCAGGGCTGCCACTCACTCACTTTTCTCGCTTTTCAGGAAAACCAATCACATTGGAAAATTCACATTTTTTATTTTTTGTTGTGGAAAATTGATATAATTTAAAAGCATTTCATATTTAATTTAGATTTGCTGATATAATTTATATTGCTCATTGAGTTTTTATTACAATTGATAAAATTGTTATCGAATGATAAGATGTTGTCTGCTAACATTAATTTTGTTTATGTATAATAATTTGTTTGATATAGTAGACGTGCCTTTGATAAACATTTGAATGTGGAAAATAGCCATCTTTGATTAGGATATAAGTTACTCAGGAGTCAACACTGCCGATATAAGTACATAATACTAATTTAAGCATGATTATCATGCTTACTTACATATAGTGCACACTTTTTTCCATTGTTCCTTTCGTGAAAATGGGTTGTGCATTATCTGCAAGAACATTGTAAAATAAATGCTTTATGTCACGAACATTTATTCTGTATTCCGCTTTTTCAGTTAAAATTAAATTACGAATAACTGTAGAGATATTTCTTCAATTATCTTGCGTCAAATAATCATTATTTCTGTGTTCTCTGTGTGTCTTACTTTCAACCTCATACAGCGGGTGGTCGGTGGGATTGTTTGTTCCGTGCTGGGAGGATGAATGAGGAACCCTTCTGTTTCTGTGTTCCTTTCCTATTATTTACGCTTTCTTCTGTGTCTTTGGCTCTACATTTATTTTGAAAGGCTTACAGCCGCTATTGTTGAGCTCCCATTTATGTTTGCTATGGTACCTTTTTAACATGAGAGTACTTTTAGTTTCTTATTTATTTCAGTTTTTAGTGGCGCTTTTAGTTTTCATGTTTTGTAAAAGGAGTATCTTTTTTTAAATATTTATGAATTAAGATATTTTGAGTAAGTTTTGTACTTCTCGTGTATTTTGTATGAATTCATTGAATTTGAGTTTAAGATAACAGTAATATATATTCTTGAATTGCTAGGCTAAAAGCTAGCGAGTTGTGAAGTAACTTACTTCACAAACATTTTTTTTTTCTTTCAGCAAAAATATCATAATTTAAAGTGCACTAGGAATGGCGGATGAGCTAAGACTGCATGGAGTTTCATCGTGGGCAAAAATGATAGTCGTAATCCAAGGTTTTTGTGTTATCTGCTGTAGCAAAATTGACTGAAGTTAAGGGTTTCAAATATTAACCCAGCATTCATCCACTTCCAAACATAAAGACAATGCCAGAGTAAAACTGAATAAGCTTCAGCTACAGCTCACTGCTGAATAACAGATCATGTAACATCTAAGCCAATAGTACAATGCTTAAGTTCTGTAGCTGAAGCATGTAAGGCATTATAGGGTCAATAATGACTGTCATCAGGGCCCCCACAAGAAGAGGGTTAGTTGGTCCCTCAGCACCGTGGCCCGGCCGTCAAAGGGACCCTGGCTGAGAGACCAATTTTTTTCCGTTTTTTTTGGTTATCAATTTGGAGATTCCTTTTTTTTTTTAGTTTTAAGGTGACCGCGGCACTTACAGTATACTTGAGGTATCCCTTACCTTACAAAAGTCTGCCCACCCCTGCTGTAGAAGTATGAAATCTTGTGGTATTTTCGCGATATTTTAGTTTAAGAATTTATGATTTTGTTTATAACGTGGGGGAGGGGGGGAAGGCCATGTATTGCATTTGGTACCTGGGCCCGGAATTTGATGTGGGGGATCGGACTGTCATGTGTAACATATCAGCGCCATCATGTTACACGTAGCAAATATATTCAGTGGAATGTTCCCTGAAGGTGTGCCCAGTGATTTTTTTTCTTGGGAGTTTCGTATTTAATCACAGAGGCTCTTGGTCCCCACTTTCGAAGCATAATGCTGGAAGACTTAAATAACGATTACTATATCTTAATATGTATGATGAGACTACTAATGTAGAAGGGATGAAGAGTTATAGGTGGCCCTAAGAGTATGGCCTCAGTCTCAGGATGAAATGGTGATACATGTGCTGGAGACATTTTTCTTGGGTCATGCAAAAGCAGGTGACGTTTTGTCTCACAAATGCAGATCTTCCACTGTCAAAATTGTTGATATTGTCTTGTGATAGATCCAACGTCAACAAAAGAAAGTGTTGTTAAGTAAGGAGTTATCTGAACTTGAGAAGGGTCTAGGGGATGTGGGATAGTGTACTTTGCATACGGTGCATAAATCCTTCTTGAAAGGACTGAAATTGTTTGGTATGGAAGTTCACGAATTTTTTCAGTGCTTGGCCCAGCCGCTAGGAAGATTTCTTTATCATTCAGAGACATGGGTGTACCTGCACATCATTTCAATAAACACCTTATTACAAAATGGCTTACCATTGGAAAAGCAGCATAACAGTGAATTGTCTTGTAAAGATACTTTCAGCAGTACATACTATCCCAAAGGAAGCACTTTGGTCATCAAGACTATCAAAAAAAAAACTTGTCTTTTATGATAGTGCTCAAAAACACTATGTAGTTCAATAGGACAGTATCTATTGAAGAAAGTCCTGTGGTCGACAAAACATTAAGTAGCTTTCGGTCCTGAAGATCGATAATGTGACAAGTGTAACTGATAGTGTATTGTAAAAATAGCCTGTCTGCTGCCTGTGGAAGTTAGTGAAGCCCAGTTGATTGACGAGTGACATATTCTTCAAACACAGTTGAGTTCACGGGAGATATCTCATGAAAGAGAAAGTTGACCATCAAGAGAGTTGATCACTTTTGGAGAAACATTTCAACCAGAAGAACAACACAGAACAAATCTCACCAAGATAACTAAAGCAAGCCTTTGTTTGTCGAACGGAAGTGCTAATGTAGAACATGGGTTGTCATGTTCAGGAAGAACGTTGACAGATAATAAAAGCTGCCATATACTAAGAACTGTAAATGCTTACCTCAATATCAAATGCAGTAGGAGGAAATTTCAAAGTACGCCAGACTTAGGGCCTCAGAATAACTAAAGATTTTTTTGGTATCAGCTCGGATGGCCCATCAAAAATACAGCGATCATCTCAAACAAGAGAGGGAGAAGCTTGAAAAGTGAGAAGCCGCAAAAAAAGCAAGAGGAACAAGAGAGGCTAAGGGAGTGAAGAAAATGGAAGAAAAAAGAAACACTATTAATGAGGAAGAACTGCAGATAGCTAAGAAGAGTGGAAATGAAACTAGGAAAGTAGCAGTTAAAATGTTGGAAGAGGCTAACGAAAGGATAAAAGTGCCTTAAACCAAAATCCTTAATGAAGTTGAGTTCGCTCAAGCTATGCACGATAGTGCACGTGCTTTAAAAAAAAAAAGGAATGTGAAAAGGAGTCAAAGACAGCACATTTGCAGTAAAATCTTGAAAAGCGGAAATCAACTTCAATAACACATTTTTTACAAAAACAAAACAAAACAAAAAATATGACCTTTGAGTGCTTTGCTTATTACTGTAGAAGTCAGAATAATTTCTTTTTAAAAATAATTGATAGTTATTCAGTTCTGTTAACTGTAATTTTTAAAAATAATTGAAAATAATTAAAAAGAATTAAAAATAAAATTCTGTTAATTGTTCTTTTTAAAAATAATTGATAGTTTTTCAGTTCTGTTAATTGTAATTTTTATTGTATTATTATTTGTTATTTTAAATTAGATCTCATCGTACATCTACTTATTATACCATTTATATGCCCTTTAAAACCAGAGATTTGTTTGTCCAATAAAGTGGTGGATCGGGACAAAGGCACGGGTAACTGCATTCAACAAGGACAAAAGTGATTCCTTCTCCTGCTTCTTCAGGCAATATTTTAAATCCCTGCGAAATATCGCATGTAGTGCGATATGCTACTGAAGTTTAGTTAGGCCTATAATAAACATGGCTTTTATGTTATTTTATGTGGAATAATTTTAATTTCGAAAGGACACAAGTGGATTTTTTTTTACAGCTCACGCTGTATTATTCTTAGCACTTTTAGTGCTGCAGCGTTGACATGTCAGTACCCATTTGGGTGAAGGGTGGGCTTTGCTTATAACAAAATTATAATCCTGATTTAATTCAAAGCTCTAAAATGCCTTATTAAACTGTCCTAAATTTTTACAATGTCAGGCTGGGAGGTTTTTGCAATGCCAGTTTTATGTGATTTTGTATAATTTGAAAAGGTAAAATATTTCCTAATAGGTCAACGCAGTTTGATTGTATTCTTACAAAATATTTAAAATATCGTTTTCTTGTTTACAAGTTAGTCAGGAACTTTTTATTGATCTGCATTATAATTACCAAACATTTTAAAAAGTAGTAATGCAATTTTAAAAGGTATGTTTTTACATCTTTAGTGAATAATACAAGCACACTCACTATTTCATTTACTTAGTTTTAGCAACTATTTTCACGAAAGTGCTCCCTTTTTTCAGGCCAATAGTCAGTGGCAGCCATGTTGAAGGTAATCTGATTTCGACTACTTAAAAAAGTAATGCGCATTTAATGGACTTTTGTTTTTCTTCCAAAAAATAAAAATAAAACCACAAAAAAAAAAAACAAAAAAAAAATAAATTTAAGGAAATATATTTCAGAGTTTTAAGTGCTGAGAGTTTCTTATATCATTTTAGGAAATAAAATATTTAAATCCGCATATTTTACAAATAGTACTGTCTATGTATTTAAATGTATTAATGTACATAGAAAAGAAAATTGAAAATCTAAATAAGTAACCAAATTACATAGCAACTACTAACTGTATATGATGCCGTTATAAATGGCACTTTAAACTAGATTGTATAAATAGCCTATCATATCTGTATTATATCGATTGGTTTACAATCGAACCTAGTAGGACTAAAATTCTTCATAAAATACATTACATATGAAACATACACAATTAAGTTACATTATATATTTTTATTTTTCGTATATTAAATATCTATTATAGGCACTGTGTGTATTCGCTTTCTATGTTAGTTTCTTCATCTGAGGATGATATATCTGTATTCCTTACGATGCCCCTTCCTCCATTACATACACAGGTGATGGTTCTTTCAGCTTAATGTCTGGTTCCTTTAACTGCCCAATAACTTCTGAACTAGATTTTTGTCTGATGATATTAACTTAAACATGACATTGACGTATCCGATGAAATTAGGAGCCTTTTCAATAAATCTTCATTCCCAGATATCCCTGATCTTTTTCTAGTACGAAACTATCGGATTTTTTTTTTCAAGTCTTTATTTCGGGATTCCTGAGCTTTTTCGGAGAGTTGTCCAATGGGTAGCAATTATTATCTTTTTACTGCTGATCCATGAAGCAAAATCTTGTCAACTGATGCAGGCATGTGAGATGTTTAAGGTATTCCTTGTATTGAAGATATTCCTTGAATACTTAGTCACAATCTAATTGTTTACACTATCTGTTCATCGAAAGCTTCATAGTTCAACTCGTATTCACAAAATAATTGAAACAGGACTATGCCGCATCTTCTAATTATATCCTCATCTACATCTGTAACGTAACGTAGAATATGAAAAAAAAATGTGACACCTGAGGTCGTTACAAAGTAAAGAAAAAATTAATTTCAATGAAAAAGAATTATTTTTCTCACAAAGTAATAATGTGATCGTTAGATCTCGGTCAGTATGAAGTCCTATGTTTTGTGAGACATTCTTGCCGAGATTCAAAATAACAAAAGATTGCAAGAAGTAGCAAGCACATTTTTACAGACACTTCAAGCTAGATTTTGTATACTTTTTGAAAGCGACGACTAGCGGGGAATTTTTGTTACAGTTAAGTTAAAATTTTACTCACGTTCAGCCGATAAACAACCCAGGAAATGATGCTTCATAACAAAGTAAATTGAATACCAATTTGCTTACAAATACTTCAATAATGACTTTATAACTAATTAAGTTTCTAATATTTCGTACACTAACGTTAAACAAAAAATATGAATCATCAGCGCTGAACAAACTACAGCTACTAAATACACGTCTAACAAACTTTTCCTGATGTAATGATCATATTTATAGGGTTGTAGAAAGTAGGTATTTCCGGCTAATGATCTGGGCTTTTGGAAAAGGAAGAAGTGGCTATTTAAGTATCTACCTACAAAATTTTAGAGGACTACAACAACTTTGAGGAAATCGGACTTTTTTCCTTTGATCTTCATTTTTTCCTTTAGTTAAGATGAAACTAAAAGATGAAATACGAATTAACAAAACTTTTTAATGTAAGCAATGCATATTTATTTTACTTTCGTATATCGTTTTAGGCTAGCTCTATTTGCACTTACTATGAAAGTATAGACATGTGTATTAAATATTTATTTTATTTTCGCATTCTTTTTTAGGCCTATTCTATAATGCACGTGATATATCATAGTGTAGACTATTTTCTAGCCTTATATGCTTTTGCAAGTGAAAATTACCCATTGATATCGTATGTTCCCAGGCAAATTGCGATGCAAAATGTGGTACTTCTAGATCAAATTATTTTCACTGTCTATTTGAAGAATGTATCTATTGAAGAATGAATTCAAAGAGCAAAAATTCTGCTTATATATACGTAAAAGCTACAATTTAGTGTATTTAATCGTTTTAATATAACAGATAGATGGTCTGTCCCAATTTAAAATAATCTTAAAACTGGAATATTTCGCATATTTAGTCAATATTTTTTATGTAAGGGCAGCTGAAGATTTGAGACTATTTTGTTTGGATCCCATCCATCCCTCGAATAAAAAAAAGAAAAAAATGTTTGTTATTAAAATCTAGGGAATTAATAGAGAAAAAAGGCTCTGTAAAATGAAGCATAAAAGTCTATTTTCAGCAAAGCACTTCTATCCTTGGAAATTTTGATAAATTTATGACTTTTAAAGCATAGTTATAAGTGCCTAAAAGACCAAAGGGATAAGAAAATTAGGGTCCCGAATTTTTATCTTCGATACAGTGTAAATCATCTCAGAAGGTAAAGGTTGCTACGATCACCTGCCGAATGGAAATATAAATAATTGCAAAGAAATATTGTTTTACCTTCGTTCCTTTCTTTTGAGTATCAGCATACTTTCTCTTGAGATCGTCTATATCTGCTTTGTAGAGATCATATCCACCAGGACAAAAATATTTGTTGTTATCCAATTTCGTTTTAATGGTGGTATGGAAGGATTTCAAAATATTATTACATCTGGTATATGAGGCATTTTCGTTCTTCCTCACCATTTCATTATAGACATCAATGAATTTTATCTGGAAAGATAAGAAATTTGAAAGAATATGATTAGAAGTCAAAAAATACTAATTTTATAATTTTAATCTTGAGGCAAGAATTTATAGTTACTTATTAATTAATAGCTTTTACTTTTGATGCTAATGTTTTTAATTCTTAATAATAAAATAGCAACAAAATTATTATTATCGATTGAAATAATTACTGTATTAAAATATTATTATAAAATATACAAATATAAACCAATATACAATGGTGGAAAATGAACACCCTTCAGATAGTGAATGGGAAGCATCGCATTTGCTTGTGGTTCTGGTAGAGGGCAGTAAAGGCGATGATCCAAAGCAGCGCTGAGGAAGAATTAGGAAGCGAGTACTGGCCGTGAACAAAGTACAGGCCTCTATCAGCAGTTCCTGATATGCCACAACAGCGCCAAAGTGGTGGTAAACGTTGTAGACATGCCAGGACGGCGTAGGTGAGCACAGTTTGTGCAGTTAAGGAAGCTTGAGCGGGTGCGGATTGTTAGTCTGCGGGACTAGCTCTACACAATGGACGTGAAGTGTCTGCTGTGCATCAGGTTGGCGCTGGTAGTCCGAGGAAGATGTAGATGCTCGTCAGTCTGATTCCGGATGGCACCTGCACTAGAACCTGATGGTATAACGCATCATACGAGCGGCCATCATACAGCAGAACATATTAGGACCAGTATCGCACCCAGGGTGTCAGCTAAGACCAACTGTAACCGTTTGATGGAAGCTGGACTACGATCACCGGTGCTCTCCAGACTTCCCCTCAAGCCTCGCCACCTTGCAGGCCGTCTCCAGTCGCGCAAGAAGCAGCTAGAGGGATGAATGTCGCAGCGTTGTGTTTAGTGATGAGAGCAGATTGTGCCTCGGCGCTAGTGATGGTCGTTTGCGCGTGCGGCGTCGGTCAATGAGCGGTACCTGCAACAGTGTACACATCGTCTGGCATCATGATATCCAAAGCCATAGCCTACAGTGAATGTTCGCCTCTGGGTTGTTTTACAGGGAACATTGAGCAGTACAGCGTACATGGCAACCCATTGTGTTAACATTCCTGCAATATCAGGGAGATGTGCTCTTCCAACAGGACAAGCCCGCCCACACATCGCTCATGCAATTCAACGAGCTCCCTAAGGCGTTCGTCAATTCCAATGGCCAGCACGATCACCAGACCTCTTCCTCATTGAGCATGTGTGGGACTCGATTGTTTAGCGTCTGGTGCGGTCTGCAACACCGACAGCAAACCATCGCCAACCAGGTGGAATGTGCGTGAACCTCTATTCCTCAGGATGACATTCGGTACCTCTACGATCGTCTCCATGTGAAAGTGCAGGCCTCCATTGCTGCTGGAGGAGGGTACACACACTGCATCATCCAAAATCACAGAGCGCTTTATCTCCCAGGAAAAGAAGGTTGTAGAGGACCTTTGGACCTTAAATCACACTGTAATAAGGAAATGATAAACCTGAAACAATATTTCTTTACAAGAGCAGAATCATTGAATTTTCATCAAACAATTGTTGCTTCTGACCACTCATAAACACCGATCTGTTTGTCACATGGATATTTTACCTCGATTGTTACTAAGACAAGAAAGGATTCACTACTAGAAGTCTAAAGTGCTTCTTGTAGATACCCCAAGCACTTGAAAGGGCCAACAAGGAATTTTCGGTGTATTGGTTAAAGGATAGGTGTCTGTTTGCTGTAACAGAAGGATTTAACCATGCTATTCAGGACCAAGTGATAGCGACAAGCAATTATAAGAAATTTATTTAAAAATTGGACATATCCGATAAATGCAGAATATGCCGAAAAAATTCTGAGACAATAGATCACATAATTGCAGGATACTCCAACCTGGTAAATACAGAATACCTCAGTAAACATAATCTCACTTTAAATATAAAGCATATGACACTGGCTATAAAAGACAGTACAACGACAATCCGCTATTTGCCACAATGAAAGAACTGAAGGGACAACTGAAGGGATCAATGGAAATCCATCGGTATGGATTTAGATTTTTTGCTAACTTCAAGTAGATCCTGCCATCAGTATCTCTTCTATTAACTATCATCAGTAATTTACCATTTACTTTTACTGCTAGTTTAAATAATGAACTGTTTAAGTGATGTTGTCACAACCTACGTCATAGTTCAAAGAGCCCGTTGCTAAGGTTTCAGCAGTTACGGCCAAGCCGGTGTTTATAGAGGTTTTTCTTTGAGGAACAAAGACCCAAAAAATTTTTTTTAAAAATTATCAGAACGCATTTTTAAGACTTCAAAATGCTCACCTTAAGGCTTTCTTCCTCCTTATTTTTTGATAAAATATCAAACACGAAAAGCTGTAGTTTTCAGGTTTGTACTGCCATACTCACATTGTACCCGAGCTGCTGATTAGCGCACATAAGAGTCGTTCTCCAATACCAAAGTTTGTTATCGAATATAAAATTATTTATTCTTCTAGTCTTAAAATTGCGTTCTGATATTTTTAAAATTTTTTGAGCCTTTTTTTCTTTTCAAAGAAAAAAAACAAAACACCGGCTTGACCGTAACTGTTCGCAATGCTAAAACACTAGCAACAGACCATAGCAACTGGCTCTTTTGGACTGTGACGTAGGTTGTGAGGACACACTTAAACGGCATAACTCTCATCAGGCGGTAATTTTTCTAAAAACTTTAATTCTTATAAAATTTTAATT
>JAFIDM010002131.1:101350951-101362244 GCA_023159025.1 Thereuonema tuberculata
CAGGCGGTAATTTTTCTAAAAACTTTAATTCTTATAAAATTTTAATTTTGTGGCATACACCTCTTTTTCACTGAGTCTGTCAATTCAAAAAACAAAGACCTGAAAATTTCAAGTTTACTGTTACTAACAACTTCATTGGAATTTCCGGGGTGGTTGATGTGAATTTTAATCAAAATAATGGTTATTGATAAACTTGAAAATGTCCAGTATTTGGACGAATAACAGAGTAGTGCAAAATAAAAGATTTTTTTTTTCTTTACCTGCAGTTTTTCTCGAAAATTCTCAGCATTATCGAAGATTACTTTATGAAGAAGTTCTTTGCCAATTTCTTGAGATATTTTGGTATGTTGTTCAGTAAATTCACTGTTAGTTAATGGGAATTCTAATTGATTCATTCTTTCCTTGTAAATAGTTATCCCTTCTTTCATTAACCGTTCATTTTCTTCTTTGGCGATGATAGCATAGGTGGGTTGAATACAAATCGATTCTCCCTTGTTCAGTATATCAGTGTACTTCGTCACCAACTGGGCGAAAACTGAAAATTAAACAAATAAATAAATAAAACTATATTTTTACGTTGTAAAGAAGCTTGTTTTTTTTAACAGTCATGATATACTTTAACTATTCTTTTTGTGAATAAATTTTAGTTTAAAAAGAATATTACTTTTTTCGAATGTATACAGTAGTATACAAAATGTTCACGTAAGAACTTGAAGCCTTCTGTCCATAAATCATCCTTTTTTTTTCTTTTGAGACACCGCAAACAATGATGCTGTTAGAATTCCCTTATTACAAAATACAAGGATCGTTGCATATAAATTTCGTTTTTAAATTGCGTAATGTTAGTTAATGTTTAAAATCAAAGATTTGTTAAATATAAAATGATGTTACAGTGAACATTTATAGATATCATGGATTTAATAATAATTGGGTAACAGTGAAATATTTCTCTCGGTATTTTACTTGTTTTTGTTTCAGTTTGTTGCCTGATTTCAAATTTGTAATTACTTTTTCTCAAATGTTAACGGTTCTGTATTTATAACGATTTTTTATTTTGCATGTTTTCAAGCTAAATCAATCAGCTGGCTTTCAGGACAGCAGAATGTCCTACATGAACCTTTTGTTGACAGGAAAAATATGTTACTAACACCTCTCCACATTAAATTGTGAATAGTCAAGCAGTTTGTGAAAGCTTTGGACAAATGGTCAGATGCTTTGCAACATCTTCGCTCCATGTTTTTACGTTTATCTGATGCAAAGGTTTTTGCTGGAGTATTCAATAGGCCTCAGGTTAGAAAGATACTGGAGTCCACGGATTCGAAACCAAAAATGAAATCTATCGAAAAAAATGCCTGGCAAGCATTTCGTGATATTGTGCATCGCTTTCTATGCAATAACAAGAACACCTCACATTATTTTATGCCCACCCAATACTTCTTTTTCCAATGCACATAAAATTCTGAAAATTTAAATATGAAATTGTGAAGCGTATGGGATTTATATTTTCTTGTTTTTAATTTTCAAAACATTTTATAATTAAATTAAAATTCAAAAACAGTCAATTTTGGGGATTTTTTTGAGATTTTACTCGGTATTTTCAAATTAAAAAAAATTGATGAAAACATGAAATGATCAAAAAATTCGTAAATTGTATTTAAAATATTTATTATTAGGAAAATAGTTAATTTATAAAAAGAAATAAAAATTATGTTTTTTTAAAATTGTTTGAGATTAAATTATTTTACTTTACTTGCTATCAAACAATCATAATAAAAACGTTTTTATTAAAGGCTTTCTGAAAATTCATTTGATGCTGTTCGTTTCCAAAAATAAATTTGTTTTAAAGCATTTTTTTCTAGAAATAGGTTTAAATATTGATAAAAATCCATTTCTATAAAAAATATCAACCATGTAAGTGCATCTCACCAACATTTCTCCTCCCCAGCTATACCTAGAAAGTCTACCTTCAGCCATCAAAGCTTCTCACCCAATGAAACTAATTTGGTTCTTTCTCTTTATCCTTTCAAATTTATTTATGTTTGAAATAAAATATCTAAGTTTTATCAGTCTGACGAAGGACAGTTAACAAATAATATTAAATTTCAATGTTAACGAAGTATGGTACCTTGTTTTCACTATATCTAATGATACCACATTAAGTGAAGGCATAGTTAACTGTTTATTTTCAATTTTCAACTTTCACAAACGATAGATAGTGAGAAGATGGAACGGAAACCGGTCCTATCAATATATTAAAATCCAATTATGTTATATTAAACAGTTTAAGCAGATGCACGGGTTTCATGAGTGATTTTTTAAGGATAGACAGTGCATGTAAAAGATTAGCAGTAATTGCATATATGTTCTATATTTTATTTATTTTTACTGGATGGTATAACCGCACTTACATTATAATAAATTGTATGTGCTCTTTAATTTTTTATTGTATATAAAAATATCATAAATTTAATTTTGAGAACCGGTTGATTCGGATATTTTGCTGTACTATATTAAAACATTAATAAAAATTATTATTATTATTGTAATATCTACTATCCACTAATTTTCAATTCGTTTCAATCTTAAAAATTTAATTAAAATAATTAAAAATTGCAATACTTACGTCTTCCGTCGACTGCATCTGATTTCACAAATATCTTGGGATGTGCTATTCTTAGTATCAGAAGCCTCAACTTGCTTATTCCTGTTTGAAAATCAGGAATTTCTGTTCCGTATTTGTAAGGAACATCGGGAGAAGGGAGAACCTTGCAACGGCGGTTGTTAGGCGGAAACATTTCATTGATCTTTTGAATCTGATCGTGTTTTGTGTTTGACTGATCTAAGGCCAAACAGCTTTTGCCTGCTCTTTTAAGATATTCTGTTGTGGATTCCTCTTCTTGAAGACAGTCATTTAAGTATTCATCTTCCGTCACCTGCTTACCGTGCAAGACCATTTTGCTCTGGAAATCCCTGACCAGAACAACGATTTTAGGAAGGTAGTGAGGAAGGTTCTGGATGTCTTCAGGTCGCTGATCGTTAACATGAATAAGTTCTGCAAATCCTACAAGACTTCTATTAGGAGTTAAAGAAATAAATACTTTTTTCACAGCTTTTGGAAGACTTAACATTAGCCTTATTTAAATTTCAGATAATTTATATTTCAGTGATGTAATATCCAAGATAGGAATATCATTACATATAGAGAAAATACAAAACAGAATGTAATTTTAAACATCCACAAACGTTTATCGTAAAACGTCATCTTCAATAAATTCAAAATAAGATATACTAAATAAACTTCAATATCTTCAACAGTCATTGAATCTATGAAAGAATATAGTAAGCACAATAACAAAAAAGCTAGGTTGTACACATTAGACATCGAGTCTATGTACACGAATATTCTTATCATAGAGACTGTAAAAATTATAGATTCCAAATATGATGATGTTATCAAAAACAAATTAAAATTGGACAAAACTCATTTCCTAAAATTATTAGAGTTAGTGTGTAATAATAGATATTTTAAATACGGAGATAAGATGTATAAACAAAATAAGGGCTTTCCTGTGGGTAGCCGATTTCAGGCACTATGTGTAATTTATTTACGAATTAGTTTGAAGCGTTTTATGTTAAAAAATGGAAAGGTGCAGGTTTCCTTTATAGACATTACGTGGATGACATTTTAGTAATTTGGGAGGGCTCAAAAAGGCAATTTTCTGTTTTTCTCAATTATTTAAATGACTACCATGAAGACGTAACATTCAAAGTAGAAGAAGAGAAAGATAACAAAATTAATTTTCTAGACATTACAGTGATAAACGATAAAGCCGGTTTAACATTTGAAATTTATAGAAACCATACCAAAGTAACCATATTTTGAATTTCTTATCTAATCACTGCACTGCTACCAAAAAAGGTATTATCAGAGGTCATTTAAGAAGAATTACTGAAAACAGAAATCTTTGGAAAAATAAAATTCAAGAGCTAAAAGACAGATTAGTAATGAATGAGTACCCAATTGATTTTGGGGAAAAAAACCTTCAAAGAATTTTTCAAGAAAAACAAAATATCAATAATAGATTAATTGTAAGTAATAATAAGAAAAATGATTTCAAAAAGTGTTCGATTTTACCCATGGGTATAAAAGTAAATAAGAAATAAAGGATTTGTGTAGTGATAATGAGTTAAAATTAGTTTATTACAAAAACAACACAAGAAAAAGATAAATAATGAAGATTTATTCTCCATAAAATGATAATTGTGTATGCGTTGCAATGTAGGGATTGTCAAGGTATCTACAATGGAAGCATGGGCAGGAGTGTTAAGGAGAGGGTGCAAGAACACGTACGTGCCTTTAACAACAAGAATAAGAACATATCTGATTGGGCCGATCATTGTTTGCTAAACGGACACAATCCAGACCCACTTATAAAATTTATTTATAACATCCAAGATGAACAAAAACATTTAATGTTAGAATCTTGCCTAATTAATTGTTGCAATTGTTGCAACAAGAACAGAGCTGTAAAGTGAACGAAATGTCATTATCTATGTACAGAAAATCTTTGATGAACAATATGAGGTTAAAAGAATTTTTAAATTTCAAATAATCATTTGTTAGCAACCGATTATGTTATTATTATTACATTTTTGTAATGTATTATATTTTGATCGTTTTTTGTGATATGTTTTCATTATTGTTTATTACATTCTTTTAGTTATCTGCAAACTTTCTTCGATACAATACTCCTAATATTCTGTGTATTTTTAGAGGAGGTAGGTTACAAGACAAAAAGGTTGCTTTTTTGTGATAATTCTTACCTGACTTTTTAAAAAAATTCTTTTTGAGCTTACGAATGTCGTTTCGGTAAATTCTAAATAACTTTTATCCTTGATAAAAATCATCAATTGAATTGTTTTCAAGAAAATTGCAGATGTTATATTTTTATTGGAGTGGAGAACAGAGAGACTTCGTCTCGCTTCAGTAAATGTATTCGTTATCAATTAGTCTGCAGTTGAAGAATAGTGATTTAATTATAACAATAACAAGTTTTCCATAATTTTAACAAGCTCACATTTTTCAAATCAATAATGTAGAAACTTATTCTTGAAAATATTTGTAGATTATGATTATGTGATAAACAATGTAATGCCGAAGATGTAATAGACATCATATTTTTATTCTTTATTAGATCATGCCAATTATATAATTATGATCTAATAACTAATATATATAATAACTGTATTGGATTGAACCGAAAGTTCATAAAATGCCTTCACTTCAACAGTAGATGGCATTGCGGAGCGTGGCGTCTCGTTTTAAATTTTATAAACAACTTTTGGAAAGTTCTGTCAGTCACTGCATTCTCTTCATAAGTGACTAATATTTTTTTTTGGAGGCTAAAATGCGAAAAAACATGATGAAATACTGATCTTCCATTTTCAAATAATTTTCTGAAACGATTAGTTTATTAAGAACTTATTAATAAACAATACAAGAATACAGCTACCGACGATTGTAGTCTCAACTGATTATTGAAGATTCAGATGATACATGCTACGAATGAGAAAAGAACCGAATAAATTTTCGGTTCAACTCAATATTAAACCTCAACTATAACTTAAAGTCAATATCAGTTCGCTATCGACAATGGCATTATTGTTTGCTTTCTTCCTCATAGATCACCTAACAATAACACTGATTAATCTTTCCATAATAACTTTGATTATCATGCTTTCTTCCTCTAAGGCATCATAACAATAAAATTTATGTAATCTCTCTTTCTGCTAGATAATTAGATTGATGCATGCTTTCTTTCTGCTAGATCATCGTAACAATGAGATTGATGCATGCTTTCTTTCTGCTAGATCATCGCAGCAATGAGATTGATGCATGCTTTCTTTCTGCTAGATCATCGTAACAATGAGATTGATGATTGCTTTCTTTCTGCTAGATCATCGTAACAATGAGATTGATGGTTGTTTTCTTTCTGCTAGATCATCGTAACAATGAGATTGATGGTTGTTTTCTTTCTGCTAGATCATTGTAACAATGAGATTGATGGTTGCTTTCTTTCTGCTAGATCATCGTAGCAATGAGATTGATGCATGCTTTCTTTCTGCTAGATCATCGTAACAATGAGATTGATGATTGCTTTTTTTCTGCTAGATCATCGTAACAATGAGATTGATGGTTGTTTTCTTTCTGCTAGATCATCGTAACAATGAGATTGATGGTTGTTTTCTTTCTGCTAGATCATCGTAACAATGAGATTGATGCATGCTTTCTTTCTGCTAGATCATCGTAACAATGAAATTTGTAGTGAATTTATCAAAAGTAGATTTGGTTGTTTATTTTTTTTTTCTTTTCCCGATCTGTTTTGTTATTTTTTTTAATGTAAGAGTGATATTTATAATGCCAGTGGATTTAGATGTTTTACTATGGCGCTTTCAGATGTTGTAAAATCTAAATACGAGATGTCGCTGCATGCGATTAATTAGTGCGTTGCTTAGCGACAAATGGCAGTTTGAAGAAAACGTTTATCATGTACTGTGGTCGGTTCTGATTTTCCGCTGATAATTTATGAGAAGAGATGGTGGAAGCCGTAAGATATTTTCGTTTAATACGAGTAATCGGTATTCTATCTATCTATAATCAAGTACAAATGAGTAACATATATTTTATTATTTTATAGATCTCTTAGAAAGACAGCGATCTTGGAAAGGTAGCGGCATCGGACCTTATGTGGCGTTGTTGCTAAGGAGTTACGCTTTAGGTCGAGCCGAAATCGTTTATGTGACTCGATGAGATTTTACCGTTTTCATGGATGTAATATGGAATCCAATTCTAACAAGTGTCACATACACAGGTCAGGGAAAAACGAAATGATGGCGGAACAGGCATACCAATACCAACGAAAAAGTCCTGTTGGAAAGACACACGGAATCGAATGTGGTCTTCCATGCGAGATACTCAGAGATATATAAGGCGGAGTTCCATGGTTTGCTTCTGACAGGTAGGACAGACTTCCTTATTGTAATCTTCGGTCCATGTGGATAAGATTCGGCAGCAAGGAATCCGTCCGGATTATTTGAAGAAACCTAGAGAATATTTCTGAACTTTGGGGACTTTAGTAGGGAACAATTGTAAACGTTCGTTAGGTTAGGTTTACGATTACATGCTACGAACTGTTTAGACATTAAATTGTATTTAGGGAATTTCTCATACGTAAGATTGTAAAGTGTTCCTTTATATGTTGAGAATATTCCGAAGAGAATTATTTAATACACTCAGGTATTAAGCCATTACTGTAGGGCAGGCTAATCAAATTGTTGTTACACAGTTGGTGTAATTTAGATAATAAATAATTCAGGAGTCAAATAAGTTAATCCAAGCGAAATCTATATGATTTCTATTTATGTGTATATAATTTACACTGATTAGTCAACTAAATTTAAATAGTAATTTTGTTGATATTTAAGTTTTGATGTCTTGTAATATTAGAAGTCAGGAAGTTTGACTTGTACATTTGTTGTTAAAGATGACTTTTATTTAATTTCCATAACTAAGAAAAGCTTTGTAAATATCCAATATAAATTCTTGTATTCCTTGAATGTTTAATTATGAAATAAAGAAATATCTTGATTCAGATTAACAGCCCTTTTAATTTCAGATTATTTGATTTTACACTCTGCTATGTGATTTAATAAAACTGTTATGGGCCTTTAATAATTCTAATTTTATTATTAGATACTATCAAAATTGATGGTTGCTTTCTTTCTGTTTGTTCACCACAACAATGAGATTGATGCACAGTATGACAATGAGATATGCATTCTTTCAGATGCTGTAATAAGAATATTGTTGCATGTTTTCTTGGGGTTCTCCCACTTCTCCTGCACTTCTCCCACCATTCTTTCTCAGTCTTTCTCTCCGTCTGTCCTTATTTCCGTGGGATAGCAAAATAGATCACGGTCGCGGTGCTCGACTTTTACACTCACCACATTACATTACATTACTTTGTTTCTATTATGATATTGATATATGCTTCTTTGTTAGATCACCATATCAATCACATCAATGCTTGTTTGATGTTTCTTAAAATACCGCAATAATTGCGTTGCATATTTTCTATCGATTAGATCATAATAACAATGAAGCTTATTTATTATCATTCATTGTTGCAGGAACATAATAAAAGATAAACATGCATCAATAACTTCGACAATGTTTTACATAAATTTTACAATAAATATAAACTAAGAAATTCAAGCTTTATGTATCTGCTGTGTATTTGATGCACCGGTGAGGCTTGCATGTACCAATGAAGTTGAAAGCTATGCTGTCGGCAGAGTACTCTGCCAGTAGAGCCACCCATGGCAGACAGGTTTCAATGAAGGTGCCAGACTAAGTGTTGGAGGCGGAGGATCAATTTGGATTGACAACGGCTTCAGCAGTAGGTCAGTGTGATGCCCTTAACGGTGTTACACATTGTATATTGCCAGAAGAAATGCCTGGCAATATACTTCTGATTATGCCAAGAAAACTTGATGGAACGTACAACTAGGGAAATCGACATAGTGCTGGAAGATGTGCCCTGGGTCGGAAGGCACTCATCAAGCTACTGGGGAAGAGCTTTTGGCTGACTTGAGTATGATCAATACTGTGATGCATCAGGAATAAAGCCGCAAGGTCCTCTTGGTGCTGATGTTGTTTGGTCGAAAGGGAAGATCAAAAGCTGTAAGGACTTTATCACACTAGGGACTTGGAACGTGCGAACCATGAATCAAGGCAAACTCGACATTGTCAAATCCTTGGACTTGCCCTTCTTGGAATTAGCGAATTGAGATGGACTCAATCTGGACATTTCAGGTCGAATGGGCATTGGGTCTACTACTCCGGTAATGACCAATCGTAGAAATGGTGTGGCTTTCATTCTTAATAGAAGACTAGCTGACACAGTTTTGAGCTACAATGCCGTCAGTGACAGGACCATCACAATACGGCTGCAAGGGTCGCCTATCAATGTCACACTTATGCAGGTCTACTCTCCAACAAAGGATGCGGCAGAGAAAGATATTGAACTTTTCTGTGATCAGATTCAGGAGCAGGTCGATCGAACACCTCCGCAAGACTTATTCATTGTCATGGGAGACTTCAATGCAAAGGTGGGATGCGGCAAAGTGGGAACTATAGTTGGCAACTTCGGACTAGGTGAACAGAATAAAGCTGGTGAAAGACTTATCGATTTTTGCGCTTCAAACCAACTGTCAATTATGAACACTTTCTTCCAGAACCATAAAAGAAGACTGTACACTTGGACTTCACCTGATGGCATGTATAAGAACCAGATCGATTACATTTGTGTCCAACGATGTTGGAGATCTTCAATTGCCAATGTTAAGACAAGACCAGGAGCGGATTGTGGATCAGATCATGAACTATTGATTTCTAAGATTAGAGTAAGGCTTCGAAAACAACATAAACAACCGGTATCACCGAAGTTTGACTTAACTAATATTCCAGAAGCCTTTTGGCAACGTTTACATAATCGATTCTCACTATTGGACACTGACGAGAAAGAGCCTGATGAACTATGGACACAAATTAACACTGTCATTGTTGACGAAGCCGAAATGTCCATAAATAAAAGACAGAAAAGATCAGCGCAACTGTGGATAACTGGAGAGACTTGGAAGATCATAGAGGAGAGGCGGATGGAGAAGGCCAAAGGCAATAAGCAAGCTGCATTCGAGATCACGAAGAGACTAAAGAGATATATGCTCAACGACAAGGAACTTTATTACCAGAAGATGTGTACAGATATTGAATGTGAACATATGAATGGTAAAACTAGTCAACCATACCTAAAGATCAAAGAGATTCGTCGCAAATTTCAACGAAGGGTGGCTATGTTGAAAGATGCTGGTGGTATTAGGCTGACTGAGCCAGAAATGATTAAAAAAAGGTGGAAGGAATATACAGAACAGCTCTATAGGAACGTTGATACAGAGCCGGGAAAAATACATGTTGACTACGACAAGGAATCGAACATTCTGAAAGATGAAGTTGTCGCAGCAATAAATCTTTTGCCAAATAATAAGGCTCCTAGATGTAACAATATCCCGATCGAATTGATAAGGCAATCTGAGGCTGCGATTGATATCATCACATATGTATGCCAACAGATCTGGAGAACGTGTAAATGGCCCAAAGACTGGACAAGATCAGTGTTCATTCCCATCCTGAATAAAGGAGATAATACAGATTGTGGAAACTATCGAACGATTGCACTGATATTTCACGCCAGTAAGATCCTGCTAAAAATTATCCAAAGAAGACTACAGCCCTACTTAGATAGGCAGTTGTCTGAAGAATAAGCAGGTTTCCGGAAAGGCATAGGAATGCGAGACATAGCAGACACGAGATGGATAATGGAGAAGGCTAAAGAGTTTCAAAAGGACGTCTTTTTGTGCTTTATTGACTACAGCAAGACCTTTGACTGTGTAAGTCATATGAAACTTTGGAAAACATTGGAGGGTATGGGTGTACCGGGCCACCTGATTTGCATGATAAAGAACTTCTATAAGGATCAAGAAGCAACAGTCCGAACAGAGTACGGCGATACAGAATGCTTCAAAGTTGGAAAAGGTGTTAGACAAGGCTGTATTCTTTCACCATTCCTGTTTAATCTCTACGCAGAAGCCATTTTTAATAAAGCTGGACTTGTTGATAAGGAAGGAATAAAAATTGGAGGTAGAGTCATCAACAATCTGCGATATGCTGATTACACCAAGTTAATATCAACTAGTCTGGAAAGAATGAAAGATCTTTTGAGATGTGTCCAACGAGAAAGCGCTAACATGGGATTCTTGATCAACACCAAAAAGACAAAGATTCTGACTACGTCCGTGTACCATGGGAACATTATGGATTTGGATGGCTTTAAAATGGAGGTGGTAAAGGACTTCAACTTACTCGACAGCATGATCACCTCCGAGGCAACTATATCACCGGAGATCAGGAGAAGAATAGCTATGTCAAAGTCAACGATGAAGTCACTGGATAGAGTTTTTAAGTCAAAAAACATCTCTCTAACGACCAAGATAAGACTTGTATAGAGTCTGGTCTTTTCTGTGTTTATCTACGGATGTGAAAGTTGGACGACAAAGATACGAGACAAAAGACAGATTGATGCCTTGGAGATGTGGTGCTGGAGAAGAATGTTATCGTTAAATATTATTAAACATCATAACACCAGAAAATAAATGTCAAACTACATTTATTAAC
>JAFIDM010002131.1:101368098-101397716 GCA_023159025.1 Thereuonema tuberculata
GCATCTTATCCTGAAAAGTTGAGCTCTCTAGTATTATCCAGCCCGAAGCTATGAGGGTTCGATAATACATAACCAGACCCTCCTTTATGAGGGGTTGGAAGGTGAAATTTACGGATTTCATAATTTTTTTGTTGTTTGTGTGCTAATCCTAACCTGCATACCAAATTTCAGCTTTCTAGGACTTCAGGAAGTACCGTAGAGGTTTTGATGATCATGAGTCAGTCAGTGAGTCAGTGACGGAATCGACGTATTTTAGGTATTAATAAAATCCAAAGTATAAAAGCTATATAAATGATACTTAGTGTAATTCATTAGTCTGCTAACTGCATCTTATCCTGAAAATTTGAGCTCTCTAGTATTATCCAGGCCGAAGCTATAAGGGTTCGAAAATACGACGAAACACTTCCAGAAAAGGTACGTAGTGCCCTTCATGCCTTCGGCTCGTCTTGGCGGGGGCACTGCCCTGCCCCCAGATACATCGTTCGATAGAACTTTCAAATACCAACATTTTCTCAATATAATGTTCTTTTCCATCTTTTATACTTTTCGTTTAAATTGAGAAAAAGTCAAAATTTGATCCTTTAAAAGGCGTCATCTTGGAAACCAAAAACTTTTTTCGAAAGATTTTTGTCGCATTTTGTTTGTCTTAAAAAGCTCTACATTTTATCCATTTACACGACCAATAGTTTTGTCACAAAACTGGAAAAACGTAAAATCTTATGACAGACAGAATAACGCTTTTATAATATAAGATAACGTGTCTGAATATAGGAATACATTAACAAACGCCATGAACACACAGATAAAATTAAGTAATGTGTGCAATAAAATTTGATAGGTTTCATTGACGAATCCATCAATATCCTCTGGCGAATCTTCTGAAGTGGATCTATCTTAGAACATTCACCTGAAGATTCATCAATGAAACGTGTCGTATTTTTATTATACTTATTAAGTAATTTTTATCTGTGTGTATTCATAGAGTTTGTTAATGTACAGTTCTGCTTTTTAATCAATAACGCCTCTTTTTTAACCGGTAATTAGTGATATCAGTGCTTTTGACTTCTTGCCAATTACAAATAGGGGATGAATTTTCTAATGAATGACTTTTCGTGGCCCAAAATGTTTTGCCTTTGATGGTGTTTGATTCTTTTTATTAAAATTTGTTGCGAATATCTTTATGACAAGTGGAATATTGTGATTGATAGATTTACCAATTTTATGGCAGTCAGGAATTACATATTTAGTCGGAGACATTAAGGGGGGTTTATATAGATCTAAATTGTTAATATATGCTAATATATGAGCTCGAAATAAGGTATTGTGAATGATTGATTTCTTATGCACTAGGCCTAGAGGGTGACTGGAGTGAAAATCCAAAGTTATGGAACAATTTATATTCTAATAGACTTTGATGGAATCTTATTATAGTGAGGTCTAAATAATTAAGAGAGTTTTGGTTTCAATTTCAGTTATGAATTGAATCCGTGAAAATAACTATTTAACTTATTTACTAACAAATCGATTTGTTTTTCATCCATTATCAAAGACACATCATCAACATATCTCATGTGTAATTTAAGATGATAAATGCTATTAGAAATGATAAGAAATTCTAAATGATTTTAAATAAATGTTGGCGACTGTAGGGCTACTGGGACATTAGGACAAATTTGTTTATATAATTTATTTTGAAAACTGATAATAGCATTACCTAGACATAATATCAAAGCTAAAATAAATTCAGAAATAAGTATAGTATCCATTTTAGATTGCTCTGTTAATAAGTTAATGATGTAACATGCTAGATTAATTGTATAAAAAGAAACAAATCGAGGGAAAACATTTCTCATTCTTGAAGATAGCAGTTTCTTGAAATTTTTGAATGGCATCAAAGGAGTTTTTAATACTAAAATTTATTTGGTTTCTTGTCAATTCCTTTCAAATGATAGACTAAAAAATCTTGATAATGAGGTAACAGTGAGAGTTTCGGGAGCCCACTAATCCAAGAAGCTATTAACATTTAGTTATCAAACAATTATCCTTTAAATATGATTTTGAATTTCCTTCAAAAACTTCTTAAATCTCAGAATTGGACAAAAAATTGTTCTTCAAAAACGATAATACGACGAAAACTATTGTACAGTATAGTATAGTATAGTATAGTATAGTATAGTATAGTATAGTATAGTATAGTATAGTATAATAGGCTTCAATTTCTGAACATCTCAGATTTTCTCTTAAAAAATTTCATTTAATACAATTTTCAAAACTGTAAATAAATGAAGTCATTTAATGTCTCCGACTAAGGTTGTAGTTCCTGACTGCCATAAAATTGGTAAATCTATCAATTACAATGTTCCACTTGTCATAAAATATATATAGATATGTCGCAACAAATTCTAATTAAAAAGAATCAAACCTCATGAAAAGTCATTTATTAGAAAATTCATCGCATATTTGTAATTTGCAAGAAGTCAAAATTGTAAGCGCGATATTTAATTACCGGTTAAAAATTAAAGAGACATTATTGATTAAAAAGCCATAATAATATTATCTTTAACTGAAAGCATGAGATACCGAAAATCACCGACCTTTTCCCAGTTGATTGTTTGTAATAATTTCTTGGTGTTATCTTGTTCTCATTTGTAAAGATACAATAGAAAAAAGATCAGTTCTCATATTTTTCTATTATATCTTTGAAAACAGATCACCAACGATCCGCAACATGTAGATTTGTTTTTGATATAAATTCTTCTTAACCTACTTAAGTATATTTTTTTAAATCCCATATTCCGTATTCCCATATTACAAACCCAATGTCATTTCAACAATAAATAAAAAAAACCTCTTTAAAAAAATAGGCTTCTGCATATTCTGACACAAAGAATGTATTTATTTTAGTAAAAGCATTGTTTATTTTTGAAAGATAATTTCCTTATAGTGGCCCTTAATTCATTGCAGCTCTGGGTTCAGTTAAAACGGTTGTAAAAACGGTGTCACTGCTACATTTCTTCCCTTTTGTTTACTACTATTCACAACGCCATCACGCATGATTGGTAATGACTAACTCACTAAAATTTCATAAATGACAATCAAATCCGACAATCAAAGAATGCCTATAAATTTTATTGGCGATCAAAACTACATTGAAAACTTTTTCTAGGTCAGGTCAACCCTTTCCTACACCACAACCCCATTTGGAACCAGAGGATTTAGCTTCATTTTGAATGAAAAAAAGAAACAAAAACACTTTTTTCAAAGGCATTTAAGCTATTCCAGAGATTAAAGCAGAAGCCGAAGGATATTCTTCGAGCAGTTTTAACAATGCTTCCAGAACTTCATCGTAATAAGCGATGATTATAATGAACTATTTTGAACTTGTTTGGCATTACTTTGGCATTGATAAGTTTTTGCAATTTCTGTACCGTTTTTTGTAAGTCATACTTTATTTATTGATGGTACTAAAGCTATAAATTTTCAAGAACATTCTTTAATTCTATATACCTACTGTTTGCTATACTGCTTTTAAATAATAAATTTGCTTACCTTTACGTCTTGTTGTCCTTCGGTGTCCATCAACAGAAGAATCTGATCTTTTTTTTGTGGATGATCCATTCCCCAGATCCAGATTCCTCTTGTGGTTCCATCAAGGTTGTCTTCATACTTAAAACCTAACCAACGAACAAAAGTGGCCAAAGCCAAAATTCAAAAAATCTGAAAACTTCCGCTACAAATAATACAATAGGACTTTTTGCTCAACCTATATTTGCACATAGAAGTGAATGATTTAGATATTATTATATTTGGTAGCAAACGTCTAAGGTTTCTAACGCCTTTATAGTAAAGATTTATATTACAATGCTGCTTTATAAAAATTTCGCACTTTCGTCTTTCAGCAAGATTAATTTATTTCCTAAGATGCTGAAATTTTCTATGGTTTTTACTAAAAAAGGAGCTCCTTATTGATTTTGTCACATATTGGGCAATTGTGTTATAATAACATATAAATATGAGTCAGGGGTAAACTTTTCCATTACAGACATGTGAGGTCACGGAAGATAAGCTCCTGGCATTTCTTAACCAACGGACTAGGGGGAGGTCGAGTTGGTCAGTCCGAGGAAAGAAACCCAATACACATTCTACCAATGGCTGGCTGGGTTCTAGAACCCTTTCAGTGTGGAAAAATCCCCGACTTCGGTTCCTCCAGCCAGCAGTCAAGCACATTATTGGGCCCGCTAATGTATCTATATAAATAAAAATGTAAATGTTCGTTTGTTCAAAATCTTAAATTTCCGAAAGTTCTTCACCGTTTGCTTTGAAATTTTGACACAAATTTTGACACAATTTGCATTCGAATACGCGCACATTTTTCTCTGACAGTTTCTTCTCTGGATGTGTCCTAGGGTTCAGCAAATCTTCTGTAAAGTTTCTTTTCCCGGGGATAAATGCGAGATATACAGGGTATTGCAAAATTCGTATGTAATATCCAAACCACGCATAGGGGCATGGCTAAGGATCACTATAATCCAAATGAACCTATGTCCGGAAACGCCCTATTACAGCGCTAGGTGATCCTAAAGTCAGCCTTTCTAAGAGAACATATCCTTTGCCATACCGTCCGAAATGTTTTACAGGTGAGCCCACACATTGATCTTGGGATGCTATTTTTATTTGTTTCAATTTTAAGCGGTGTTACGCAGCATTTGGGTAATTATTTACAATAAAATAAAAACAACAAGATAGAAAAAAAAAATAGGAATAATGGTTGTAGTAGACGAGTCCGGTAGTGACGCTCGGTGACATAACAGCAACTAGTAGCGTATAAAAGGCAGGCTCGGTCTCAACTGTATATCAGTATAGTTCGCCGAAACATGTATAAGTCAAAAGATTTAGACGACTTCGAACGAGATATGATCGTGGAGGCAAGAAGAGTAGGTTCCAATAATTCGGAAAATATGAAGATCCTCGGCTTTTCTCGTGCAACAGTATCGCGGGTGTTCACAGAATGGCAGTTGGACCATCGCACATCAAACAATAAGCGCAACAGTGAACGGAAAAGGCTTGTGGATGAAAGAGGCGACTGGAACGAATCATCTGCGGCAACAGAAATACAACAACTCGACAGATTGCAGCTGACAATGCAGTTGCACCAAAAGGCATATCCGAAAGCACAACACGAACTGACCATATCCCTATGGTTTAACAGCAGGAGACCAGTAAAGATGTCTTTGTGATAGCAGGAAAGCGCACCTGCTGTGAGCGCAGAGCACCGCAATTGGACATTTGATGAGTGGAAAAAGGTCGCTTGGTCCGACGAGTCTCGCTTCCTTCTCCACAATGCTGATGACAGGATGAGAATATGGCAGCACGAATCCAAGGACCCGCCTTGTCAAGTGACAACCTTACATGCGGATGGCCGTGGAATAATGTCGGGGGAATGTTCTCCTGGGGCACACTTGGTTCCCTAATACCTGAAACATCTCTTAATGCCATGGGCTATCTTAACATTGTTGCCGGCCAAATGCATCCGTTTATGGCTACAGTGTTCCCCGACAAAGATGGATACTTAATAGGACAATGCACCCTGTCACCGTGATCGATTGGTCTCCGATTGGTCGTAGTGAATATGACTCTGATTTCCCCTTGCTTCATTGGCCGGCTCAGTCACCTGATCTCAACACCATCTATCATTTGTAGATTCCTAGAAACGCCATCATTCAATGTGAACCAACTAAGTGCTGTTCTTATGTCAGAATGGGCCAATATTCCTGTGGTACGGTTCCAACACCTTATAGAATCTAAGCCAAGAAGAAGCCAGAGAAGGACCAACTCGTTATTAGTATGGTGTCTCTAATAAACGGGTCACTCAGTGTATACTATTTAGTAACTGAGGAAGTGTTTCCTTCCAATTAACAAAAATAATTTTTTTTTCAGAAATCCTGAAAAAACTGAATCCTTCTTTTCTTCAATCTTCCTTTTTCTTGTTATTTGCTTTTTTTTTTAAAAAAATAATGATTTTTTTAATATTTACTGAACTACACATACTAAACTATATATTTAGAACACCAATGGTAGAGATTTTTTTTTTCATTTTCTGAAAGAAATAATTAAATACACATTATTTACTTTATTTTTAAATCTGATTAACTTTTAATGTACTAAATCTCGGGCAAATATCAAAAGGATAAAAATTCCGATTTATATTCATTGTTTAATATATCGATAGAAATCAAAAGTTTCACTTCTTTTTTTTTTCTATTGTTTTTTTTTATCAACTTGAAGCGCTTATTTCTCGACAAAGATCCACACGGAAAAAAAAATTTAACGTTAGATCTTGTCTTAAGTTTTAAGAAGATCATCCAGAGGTTCAAAAAGGGATTAGAGAAGAGATAAACACTGACTGATTGATTTGATAAGCCTCATCTTCCTAGAAAAATTCGTCATAAAAAGATGATAATATGAACAGTATGCAGCAAAACAAACGATACTGAAATATTTGTCTACAAAAATGGTTTGTATGATTATATAGAATACAAACAGTAGAGGAAGCTTGCGGTACATGGAAGTCAACATCCACGTTTTCGGAGAGATAGAACTTGTTGGTTATGCTGTCCGTTGCTTTGCAGGCAGTACTCGTAAAGCTCACAGAGGTTCTTAAACGTATCCTTAAAGACAGGTTGCTTCATTCCTCTGATGTACGCCACAATCTTGTGACGTAAGTCACCAATGTTTGCCGATGGATTCTCTCGGTAAATGCTTCCTTCAGCATAATCCAAATGTAAGAGTCCGATAGTATAAGATCAGGTGAATGAGACGGATATGGGAAGACACGATTCGCAAGAAGCAACTGAAGCGTGTCCCTCGCTGTGTGACAAGTGACCCCATCCTGCTGTAACCATCGGGTATGAAGTGGCAGGTTACGTACACGACAGATCTCTCAGAAATGGTGTGAGAATGTTTTCTCTATGTCGCATGTGGTTCACATTCACAGGACTTCCACGATCATCCTCTACAAAATAAGGGCCTAAGATGCTATTTGCAGACACTGCAAACAATTTTATTACATGCTCACTATGAAGGGTTTCTCCACAATGATGTCTGGCCGTTGAAATCCCAGAAAGCGGGTTTTCTGTCGATTGATGAATCCATTCAAATGAATGTGGCTTTCATCGGAAAACCCGACATTTGACAGGAAAGCTTCATCATCGAACGCCATCGCTAACATCGTCACACAGTAAACGATTCTCGCGTCCTAACGTCGTCCGGTCTGTATCTTATAGGCAAAATCATCAATTTGACCATTCGTCTCGTAGATGTTTGACTAAGATTCAGTTTTAAGGATGTTCGCCAGAGACTTCGTTTAGGTAATAGTAACATCTGCTTGAGAAGCCTTCCTCGGATTCGCATTTGTTGTCACTGTAAATGGACTTCCGGTGAAGCCTTTGAGCTGAGTCAAAACGATGCACGTCGAACGAAATTTTTAATGGCGACTAACCTAACCATGTTTATGGTTGGTGATTTTTGAAACTGCTTCCGAAATGCATTTCCAACGTATAGCAAACTTGTCTATTTGAACGTTCAAATCACTGTGAGCGAAAATAATACTCCACAATAAAAAAAAATTCCTCCTTTGTTAAAGCCATTTGAACCAAGCTTCAACCAACGTAAGCATACTGTTACGTTTCCATGACGACGCTCGATCAAGTGATCACATGGTTCGCATGAGCAACAAAGGCTTCTGATTTTCAGTATCGTTTATTTTGGCGCATACCGTATTTACGTGCGTGATAAAAAAAAAGTTATTGATTTCCAGCTAGTTAGCTGGAGGAATATTTCTATCCTCTTCAAAATATCAATAAAGCTTCTGAAGCCGTACTGGCGTTGTTGTGCGGTCTCAGGCGTCGGTCTGCCGTGCGGCCTGTGTGCCGGTACCCGGGTTCAAATTCCGGTCGAGAGCATGCATGTTCATTTTTCTTCTTCTGTGTTTCGTCCGTTTCTCTCCTGGGACTTACTATCTCGGGATTATTTCTGGACTGGATGTGAATCTCGTCCCCCT
Organism: Thereuonema tuberculata; assembly: GCA_023159025.1. Classification (NCBI taxonomy): domain Eukaryota; kingdom Metazoa; phylum Arthropoda; class Chilopoda; order Scutigeromorpha; family Scutigeridae; genus Thereuonema; species Thereuonema tuberculata. Next base: position 101,376,158 of record JAFIDM010002131.1, read on the forward strand.
TCTGCAATTTCCTAGCCTCACCCTGACGTTGTCGGATAGGGCTAGCCCGTGCTCCACAGTTGGCCAAAGTCGATGAAAGGAAGGAAAGCTTCTGAAAAGAAAGTATGACATTTCAAGAAAATTGTGGACATATTTAGAATTTGCAGTAAAGTTTCAGCCACTTACAAAAGTAACGTACGAAGTCTTGCTACTTCACTTGAACATTTTTCTTCTCTTTGTCCATTTATGTGTTTGTACAAGGATCAATTTTTAATGACTGGACAGATTTTCTTGCAATTTGGTACGCAGCCTATTTATGAACCAACTTAAAGCAAAAGCCCATTTATTGTGGTCTGTATCCCTCCCACCCATTAAAACTAACCACCGCTTAACGATTAGACGGATTTCTTTAAAGTTTGGTTCGATACTTTTTTAATCTTGAACATAAAATGTTTCTTTGATCTTTTTCCTCCTCTCCTATGTAGTTCTTAAATGGATCTCCCAGCGCTGCGTGTTCAGTTCCCCCATATTTGATGGGTAGCTGAATATAAAGTGTTTTCTTGTGCAATAATTTTTTTTCATATTAAATAAGGACCTTACCTTCCTCTCTTCCCATGAATTTATTCAGAAGATACGATTTCCCAGTTCCCGTGGGTCCAAGAATGGAAACAACAGACATTTTCTTCTCTTGTTCACTCAACCATTTCACAGCATCTTCGTTTATTTGCAGTTTTCCTGTTTTGGAATCCTTCTGAAGCAGTTTCATTGGGCGTTCAGTCAGAGGTCCAATTCCTCCAATTGTGGCTTGCGCAAAAGGAGCTCTCTGCTGCTGGACTGGATAAGTAACTGTTCGAGCTAAAGAAACAACATTTAAACCAATTAAAAACATGAAAATATCATTATAAATTCAATAATAAAGAAAAAATGTTTTAATTCAATGCAATTAATACCAAATAATTGAGTAAAAAACAACTTAAAGTACATTTTTAAAAATTTATTATAAGGCCAACACACGAGATATTTTAAAAGCATAAAATAAAAATTAACTACGTTTTGGCCCGAACCAGCGGCCATTTACAAGTAAAATGACAGATGATGGGAGACTCTAAGGAAAACGTAGTATGACGTCAAATCGGAGTAAGACGTCACTATGGCCCAGCAACGACCAAAGATGCAAAGTAGGCAAAATCACTATCAGGAAAGGGGTTTCGCGAACGTTACAAGACATCTTGCAATGGCGTCCATCCAACCACAACAGAGAAAACTTTGCATGTAAAAAAACAAAGAAAACAGATAAAAATATAAAAACAAAAAAAAAAGGGGGGGGGGGGAAGATGATGGCGACCAATACAATACACTAACAACTCCAAGGGAAATTATATCTAAGTTTTATCGAATCCATATTCTGATATAGTTTTACGGAAAGGGTATCGTTATAACAGGACGAATCCATTAATATAAAAAATGACTCCTTGCACTTCCTAAGCATGCTATCAGGCTCATAACAAACGACTTTCGAGCCTTCGTAATTTAACCGATGCCCGTGCTCCGCCATGTACACCGCAGTTAAGTAATTTGTATTCCTATTGCGGACAGCCAATGTATTCCTATTGAGGACAGCCAATGAGTGCTGATATACACGCTTACCAAGAAGCTGTCCCGTTTCCCCTATGTATCTACAGGGAGCGTACAAACATCGGAGGGCATAAACGACACTCTTAGGATTCGCGGGACTCCTAGGGAAAATGGTTGCATGATCAGGAATTGACACAAATATCTTGAAGGTTAAAACTGTTTTGGACAGCGGATAATAAATATTTCGCAATGCCCTGGCCACATGCCTGTTAACAAAATCAACATGGGCAAATTCATCGTTTTCCACGTTACCGACGCTGGAATTTTGAAGTCCTTTGCGATTTGTCCCTTTTTTCTACCTTTATCTACAGCCTCTAAAATCTCCACCTGTTTTTCGATTGTCAACGCGTTCAACTTAACGCTCACTATTTTCTTTTCTTTGGAACTTTCCATTTTTGAGACAACTGGCGATTCACTGACACGTTTTATAACTTCCCTAACGTTTTTCTCCGACTAACTTAACCATACGCAGTAAATTCTGAACAATTTAGAATAACACGCCTAAGCAACAATGTAACAAATGACTGGCGAGACATAGTAGCGCACACTGGGCGATTTTTCCTGAAAAATTCATTTTTTACTTCGAAAAATATTCGACAAAAAGAAAAATAATGATATTCGAGACCAACTTAAAACTCCAAGTTTAATTCAAGAAATTCAAAATTACCAAAAAATTGGCTTAAAACTACCAAATAATTGGATAAGATTCCAATTTTAATTTTGAAATATAAACCAAAGGAAAAAGTGACAGAGGACGACCAAGGAAAGATGGAAAGACCAAAATCATCTTCAGAGCTAGGAACAGACAATCATTGTCTATACCTAAGATGTTCAAGACAAGACAAGACAAGACAAGACAAATATTCGACTTAACAAGATTTTGAGTGACAAACTCTTCGACATAAGAATTAAAATTAAAATTAGATGAATATGTAATATCAAGGGGAAAAATACTTTTTCGACATATCAAGGTTTTCGAGATATCGAAGTTCGACTTATCGAGTCTACTGTATATAATTTATGTTAATCTGTTTTTGACAGCAAATTGTGTCTCCAAGTTAGCAACTTATTCACTCGAAAATGACTTATCAGTTTTATGTCGAAATCTGGTCGTGTAAATTTTCTAATTTGTTTAATTATGAATTCAGCAGGCTTTGTTATTGCATGTAAATTATGGACAGTTCACGTAAAAGATTTTGGATTAATTTAAAAGCTAACAATATGTATTGTAGAACTTAACCAAATATTATTATCAGAATTATTATTGAAATATGCTTGAGTATAATCTAATAATCTATTATTTGAAAGTGAATGAATTAAATAATTATGAATAATTATGACGTCACCTATTAATGCTATAAAAGAGGAAGCGCAGCCTTGCTCTGCGCAGTGCGTGTAAAAGTAATATTGAAGTGAGTCATGACAATTAATGTTCCCCTTCGAGAACACCGCCACACGCCACAGTGGAACGGTTCAACCAACGTCATTAGCCAGCCCGAGGAAGCGTAACGCATCATGGGAGAGAGGCAGCGAATGGAAAAGTCCGAACGAATGCAGCGCAATTTGAATGGACGGATATGAATCCAAAATACAGGAAAGTGCAACAGGACCGCTATCACCGAGTTCAAGTGTGAACTTCAGACTGTGAGTAGAATTTACTTTGCTATTAGTGCGAAGAGCGAATCGAGGAAACAGAGTAGATTCAATTAATTTGATAGACAGGTTCATTAGTGCAAGAGGGAACAGCGTGTTAAACAAAGAAGTGAATTCGAATTAATTATTTCGAACAGCGTAGTTAAACAAGGAAGAGAGTTTGAACTAAACTAATTTCCGAGCAGCGTAATTGCAATAATTGAAAGATATTATTATTGTGAAAGCAAGGAAATAAAATAATTTCAGTGCGTCGAAATTATATTGATATTCAGTTGAATATTTTGGATATCGAAGATAGTGCATTTAATATATATTGAAGAGAGATTTATATTATTAAATATAAGAAATATTTAGTGACACCAATGCTTCGTTATTATACAACTATTAGGAATAGTAACTATTAGTGTTTCAATATATTATTATTATTAAAGTTAAGAATTACGTTTGTCGAATTGACAAAGTTATTATTATTTACTGTGCGAATTATCGGGACGATAATTCGATATCATAAAGTGCTAAGGAAAGAACCAATTACTGAAGGAAAATTTTCGTTCGTAGAGAACTTTGAAATTATAGACTTGCAGAACTTTATTGATTCATCTGTTATTCATTACTCTTGTTTCAATACAAGGACATTTACTTTATTTTAGAATCATATTTCTACTATTTTATATTTCAATAAAATTATTGAAATATACTCAAGTGTCTGCGTGTGTGTTTATTATTAAAAAAAAAAAATTACTATCTCTGCTACATATAACTATAAATCGTCCTCATGTATATTACATCCGTTAAACGAAACCTTATGAGGATACTTTTACCAAATTTAAAAAGATAAGTAATTAAATCCCTCGTCAAAAATTGATTATCGAAAAAGTCAGAAAGAAGACTATTTTCATTAACCTTATTAATGAACCTTACAGTGAGCGTCCTTTAAAGGACTGGTTGCACTGAGGACATAATGATCCTTCTTACTCATTAGGCGAGAATTACATCTGGGCATAGGTCAATTTAGCTTTCCTATCCATCTCTTCCTGGAATTCTCATATATGCTCTGACCCAAAACAATTTAATCCTGATGCCAGAATAATAAAGATTTTTAATGGATACAAATGCATCTCTGGCAGCCAGAGAGAAACAAGAACAATGAACAATTGACTGGAGCGCCGCTTAGAAGTCAGAAATGGTGACAGTGTCAAAATCGCAATCAGCCCCAGATCTGAGCACATGGAAATAGCAAAAGAGATGGCACCTAATTCCGCCTGATAAACGGAAGAACCGTTTGAGAGGCGTTCCTTATTACAGGTATTACCTTTAAAAGTCACAGAGAAGCCAACGAGTTCATCCATTTCCGAACCATTAGTAAACACTATAGTGTCAAAGGATGGAAAGTTATCATCCCAATCATTAGCACTAATAGGATCGAAGTCATTCGGGTAAAGCTCAAATGTGGAGAAATTGTTCCAAGTATCAGGGTTGGTACTTTTTACACATTTGTTTTAAACATTTGTTTAAAACACTAACAAATAAAAAAACTAGGTATTTTAAACAGTATTTAAAACACCCAGTTTTTTTATTTTAAACAGTGTTTAAAACAGTTTAAGCCCATGATAAAAAAATAAAATAAAAAATATCGCCGTTAACTGGGTGGAAAGTTTTGGGTGGCAAAATAAATCCCACTATGTAGAAACTGGTGTCTCACTTGTTCACGGTCACAGCCTCATCAGAGAACTGATGACAATATGACTGATTACAATACAATATTCTTTTTATTCTTTTGCTTTTCATTTATTCTATAAATGTTTTATGAAATTATGTGCAAAATGAAAAAAAAAAAAGCAATGCTTTTTCGCAAGATTAGTTTTAATAAGCTTTTTAGTCTTAGCCTATTGTGATTTCTCTTGCAGTCCATGATTGTAGGGAAAAAAAACTGTTTAAGGCAATTTAAAACATTTAAAACAAAACAGAGTTTTAACATATATAATAAAAAAACTATAAACTACCAGATCTTAATATGGGGGTTAATATAAGTTGAGATAGATGGAGAATTTGCAGTCATTGAACTTATGTTTTCACGTCATTTGTGCAAGATGTGGAGTTCTTGCAATTTATGGCTAAAATGCTGTCATGGTTTTTTTTTCCTTTGCTTATTTTATTTTTGGACCGTGCCACGTTTTAACTGCTTCAGAGTTTCCCTTGCTTGTAACTATATTTGTTCTTTACACATTTATTTGTTGTTGTTTTCTTTGTAACATATTTTATAAAGTATCTTCGGTATCTGGAAATCTCCTCGGATAAGCTTTATGTTTCGTATTTTTCGTTTACAGACGGCGTGGGGACGCCTTGGCTTCGCGCGCTTTCTGGAGTCGGTCTTCTATTAGGCGGCCAATTATGATGCATACTAGCCGATAAATACCAACCGTGTTTTACACAAAGAGAGAGTAGCAAATGAGCTGTAGCGGGATGTTGTAAGATAGGAAGTCCGCGTGTGAACGTGGACGGGAGGGGAAGATTGCCGTGGCCGTCAGTAAGCGTTATGGACTCTTTAGCCGAGCCTTCGTCTTCGATGAAGCCCAATATTCCGGATACCGAGCACGGTGACAAGTAGAAGAAAGAATTTTGAAGAAGACATAGTGAATGATTGCTGCGGATCAACCCCTTTTTACTGAAGGAAGAAAGGGCGAAGCACGTGCCCAAACTCAGTGATAAGAGGATACCTGCAATTGCGACGCAATATCGACCTGGACTGCAAATTCGTCAGAGCGTCGTGCTTCGGCAAAGCAGATTACCTGCAGTGCGTCGGAACGGAAGCAAGGACTGTCAGATTCGCCAAGGAGGTATCTCACGGTTGAGTGAAGTGTTTTGTGCGCGTGTGCATCGAGAAAATAAAAGTACAAACAGTTAGTAGAAATACTTAACTGTTTCTGCCGTTTCAGAGTGAACTTAAAGATCTAACTGTTTATTTCTCTACGAATCACATACATGAACTACTAATATTAACTAAAATCTCGAGATAGAACTTTAGCCTAGACAATTTTTTTTTCAGATTTGTGTTTAAGCCGATGTTAAGTCGAGTGAGAAGGAGATTTTAACTTTGTTAAGACTTTGCTGAAATCTTGTTATATCGTTAACACCAGTTCAAAGTTTTATTTTCTTTTATCAACATGTATTACTCATCGATAGATGACTAGACTTAAGGCATTATTTATTCCCATGATTTTCAACTCCCCCCCCCCCCCACTACAGGAGTATTTGAAGCCGTCACGCGGCTGTGTTTTTTTTTTTTTCCGTGACACAACCTACTTCTTTGTCAAGTGCTCGTAAGTAAAGTGAAGCTTCCCTTTTCTTATATTTTCTTATTTATCTAAGACAAATTGCGTTGGAATTAATTTGTTTATGTTCTCCTTTATATGACTTTTGGTATTTGTAATCTTTGATCTATGCGAGATTAGAAAATATATATATATTTTTTTGTCCTTATTCTTCCGTGTGAATGTTTCATTCGTTAGTGGGTCGGGGAATGGAGTTTTATTTGGGCCCGGCAGCTTCTTTCCCGACGGCGAGTTTCCACTGCTATGTTAGCTTTTATTTTTTTTTTTTTATTAGTGGTCATATTTCCGTGACAATGCCCGAACATACTGCAGTTAAATAAACGGAAATATCATCTTCAAAAGGAATATTTAAATATTCAAAGAGAAACTTCGTGAAACTTGGCATTTATGTTCGAAGGCATGAATGGAAATTATGACATCAAAATGATCCTTGTCCAGAAATTAGCGCAAGAATGTGATTAAAAATTCCAATAGGAAACCACTAGAATCTAAAACAATGGATTTTTATTCTACTTCTGTTAATATCTCATTGTCTTAAACATTGAATATTAAGTTCTTAATTAATTCGAGTGATTTGATACGAGTAAAATTATGGAAGGAAAAAACAATCGACTTTCTTTCTTTATGTTTTCCTTCTTCCAGAACTCTTTATTTTTAGTCAAATCAAAGCGAGCCCAATTAATGGATCTCTAAACAATTAATACATCATTGTTTCAGTTATCATCTTCGTGAACTAATTTCGGGAAAATAACAAACAATAAAACATTCAAATCCCAAAATTCTATTATCTTTTATTCTTAAATGGGTACGCCAAGTTTCGAACAGATTCATCCAATGATTCAAAAGTTACTAAGAAACATTGACCTATTTCAAAAGCCTCTTTTCTTTTTCTCCAAAAACTGGATCATTAAGAAAGCAACTATTAAGAAGAAGGAGGCTTCATATCTCTTCGCAACTTCTTGTTGTTTTCAGGAACTTTGATTTTAGATGGATTCTGTTAATACTGAATGAAATACAAACTTATTAAACAAAAAAACACCATATCTCCATAACATGTAGTTTATTTAAAAACTTTTCGGAATTTTCGGGATGATAATATGCCATCCCTTCTTCAAGCGAAATGAACAATAAATTAGGAATAACCAAAAATACAAACTAGTGATAAACGTGAACACACGTTGAAACAATTCACAATTGTTTTTACAATATGAAATAGCAATTATGCTTTTTCATTACTTTACAATTTTTGTTTAATAAACAAAGATGAAAAAGAAGAAGTTAAAAGAAGAATTTGGAAATACAAACTTACTTTTATCTCTTGTGTTTTGAGGATTCTGTTGATCATTTAAACTCATCTTAATCATTTCCTTAGGATTCATGACTGAGAAAAGACACTTTGTGCTGATTCTATTTCTGGGTGAACAATTGATTCTAAGAACTCATGAGGAGGCACTTCCAATAAAAAGATAAGATAAAAACATAAGACACTTCCAATAATAAGCAGTGTTTAGTTGTGGTTTCGATTTGGTGCGGAAATGGAGGGAAAAACCCCCATCAAAAGTGTTGTAATTCGCTTTCTTTTTTTCTCTCTCTCTTGAAATGAGTCACTCTTCTTCCGAGCACTTTTCAAACCTAATTGTTTCCAATTATTTAATAAGATTGTTAAGCAGAATAAGAAGACATTGAAAGAATTTAAAACTTTCCTTCAAAACGTTCTATAAAACTAATGGTTAATTTACGATTCAACTTAAATTACAGATATATTGGTTTTGGTCTCTGCCATCCCTCAAAATGAAATCCTTCGCTATTACGACGGGACTGAGTTTATTAAAATCTGGGACGTTTTTTTAATTCTGATCCAATACGAAAAATTTAAGTACAGTTATTTTGGTCTCCATCCTGTCTTATTCTCCTGCATCATATACATAGTATGTCAATTAATTTTTATTTATGCATTGAAACTTCTTTACAGACGATATTTCGAGAACCTTCTCTGGAATTCTTCAAAAAATAAATCTAATAAAAGTAATAAAATTTCAAGTACGCTGAGCATCACTAATCCAAAAACAAAGCAGGCACACATGATTACAGTAGAACCCCGGTAATCCGAGGTAATTGGGGCTGATGGTAACTCGGATTACAAAAAACTAGGATTTCACGGAAAAAAGAAGAAAAAAAAACTAACAATTTTCAACTAACGAATCAAATTTAATTTATAATAGATATTAAAGTTACAGATACATTAACAATGTTACCTGGTTACATGAAAAGACTCTTTATAAGCATTTACAACTTTAATAAAACTGTCGAACGAACCGATCACAATAGCAAACAGACTGATACTGACTGGCTGCCCTGTGTGACCTTGGACTCAACCTCACATCGGATTACACGGAATCTCCGATTACCGGGGCTCGGATTACCGGGGTTCTACTGTATTCAAATAATGTAAAATTTAATGAACATTAAAAATTAAAACATAACACGACCTAGGTTTCGGCTTGAAAAGACAGGCCTTCTACCAGCTGGCCTTTTCAAGCCAAGGCCTAGATCGTTTTATTTAAATTTGAAATTATTTGAATAAGCAGGTGTACCGGCTTTGTTTTTGGATTTCACACACAAATATAATAAAAGCTTTGGATTTAATGATAGGCCAAACATCTCAGGACCACCCTGTATTTACAGGTATATATTTATAAATTAAAAAAATTCATTTGATTTGAAAACAGTAAAAAATAATCAGAGTTAAATAAATTCCAATTCAAAATGAGGATTTAATTTATTTTTATCAGTATAATTTTACTTTATTTTTTCAATAGCTATACTTTCTTTAAAAATGGTGTCCTTAGAATTATTTTTTTTAAAATTATAATAGCTTATTGTAGAATGTCAAGTAATTTCAGTTACAGTAGAGCCCCGATTATCCGCGGAATTGGGTGGCAAGGCACCGCGGATAGTAAAAATCGCGGATAACCTGAAAAAAGACTAAAAATCAGGTGTAAACAAGAAAAAAAAATATTTCAGCATAAAAATTACGTTTTATTATACACAAAACATAAAATGCAAAACTTTTAAAATATACAGTATAGCAGAAACCTTTCTGCAGAGTTAGAGCCTGCCACTCATCCACAAATTCCGAGAAGGCCTGTAGGATTACGAAGCACAATAAACCTGTCAGTAATTTTCGACCTTCGCATTGTAGGGCCTATTGTACTTTCCCTGTTGTTGGCTTGGATTAAAATTGATTTTTTTGAGGTTCGTAATTTAAAAAAAATGTTCGCGGCACTCGCGGATAATCGGGGCTCTACTGTATTTGAAGAAATTAACTTAAACGTATAGAGTCATTATTTAGTGAAATTTTATTATTTTCAATCAAATCAAAGCGAGTCCAATTAATGAATTACCTAAACAATTAATACCCATTGTTTCGGTTCTAATCCTTTTTGGCGATAATTTATGTCATCTTCGCGAGCTAATTTCATGAAAATAACAAACAGAATAAAACATTCAAATCCCAAAATTCTATTATTTTCTGTTCTTAAATGGGTACACCAAGTTTCAAACAGATTCATCCAATGATTCAAAAGTTACTAAGAAACATTGACCTATTTCAAAAGCCTCTTTTCTTTTTCCAAGTAAGTAATAGACTCACTAAGACGGCAACTGTCAAGAAGAAGAAGACTTCGTAACTTCTTGTTCTTTTCAGTAACTTTGATTTTAGATGGATTCTGCTAATACTGAATGAAATACAAACTTACTCTTATCTGTTGTTTCTTGGGGATTTTGTTGATCATTTGAACTCATCGTAGGCATTTCCTTAGGATCCATGACTGAGAAAAGACACTTCGTGCTGATTCTAGTCCTGGGCCAACAATTGATTTTACGTAAGGTTAATACAGGATGCCATGACATTTAGGAGAGACTTTCCAGTGAAGCCACGAACCAATCAAAAGCAGTCTTCAGTTGCGGTTTCGATTTGATGCGGAAATGGAAGGAAAAACCCTCACGTGTTCTTCGTTCCATCCTTTCTTTTTTCCCTTCTTCGATGTCATACTTCCAGCACTCTTACTTTGAATACACGGAAGAATTTAAAGTCTATTTTCCTATAAAACTTTCTACGTAATTTGATACATTGTTTACTTATGATTCAACCTAAATTATAGACACATTTGCAGTGGCGTAGCAACGCCTTTGGGGGCCCGGGGCGGGAGTTCCATTATTCCACAAAAAAACAAAAAACGGGATCTCCAATTCAACAACCAAAAAAATGGGGTGAATGGGGCCCCTAGGCTGGCTGGTCGGGCCCCCTAGGCCAGGAAAAAAAACGTTGTGAATAGGACTAATGATTTTAAATATGAATTCGTCTCGTCGTGGGGCCCCTCCCTTGCGAGGTCCCGGGGTCGTCCGCCCCCCGCCCCCATGCTACGCCACTGCATATTTGTTTGGCATACATCCTTCCCATCCATCCATCCAAAAGGATCCCCGAAATCCTTCGCTTTTACGACTGGACTGAATTCATTAAAATCTTGGACGTTCCTTATTTCTGATTCAAATTGAAAAAATTAAGTATGATTATTTTGGTCCACCCGTCCATCCTTAGGACTCACCCCCTTCCTGGATGATCAATTCCCACTAGGCAATCGATTGCTAAGCGTAATTCTTATTCATTCATTTAATTCTTATTTATGCATCGAAACTTCTTTACAGGCGATATTTCGAGAATATTCTCTGGAATTCTTCAAAAAGTAAATATAATAAAAGCTTTGAATGTAATGATTTCGTCCAAGGGTTATTCCATGTCAAGTCATCCAGGCCATGTCACCCACTACCTAGTTGAGAACTGAGATTTTGTGTACTGCTATTATACTTAATTTCATGAACTTTTGCCAATTTTTATTGCTTTATATACGTTCTGTTGGTAATAATAGCAGAAAGTTTGATGCAATTTGGTACTTCAAAGCGAATTGTGAAAATTTGAAAATTGGCTGCAGTTTTTTCCCTGAATATGCGTTGTGACATGTAGTTTATGAAAACATAAAAGAATTGGCCGTATAAAATTTTTTTTAATTGTTTTATAATTTTTTTTGTTTTTTTTTTGGTTAATTTAAAAAAAAAATTTCGACACTTGCTCTACTCTGAAAATCCTTGAAAAAATTAGGAAGTGATTTACAAATAGTAAAGTTTTGTCACAAAAAAAATCATTTTGTAGAAATGAATTGTTCTTACCAAAAAAAAATCGTGAAAGAATTGGCCAAAAAAAATTTTATAGTTTAATGTTTTTTTGGTTAAATTTCTAAAAAAAAATTTGGATACTTGCCCCCATCTGAAAATCCTTGAAAAAATTAGAAAGTGATTTACAAATAGTAAAGTTTCATCACAAAAAAAATCAGTTTTGAGAAATGAATTGTTCTTACCAAAAAAAAAATCGTGAAAGAATTGGCCATATAAAATTTTGTAGATTAATTTTTTTTTGGTTAAATTTCTAAAAAAAAATTTGCCCCCATCTGAAAATCATTGAAAAAATTACAAAGTGATTTTCAAATAGTAAAGTTTCCTCACAAAAAAAATCAGTTTTGAGAAATGAATGGTACTCTCAAAAAAAAAATTGTGAAAGAATTGGCCAAATAAAATTTTGTAGTTTAATGTTTTTTTTTGTAAATTTGTAAAAAAAAATTGGACACTTGCCCTTCCCTCTGAAAATCATTGAAAAAAATTAGAAACTGATCTGCAAATAGTAAATTTGCTTCACAAAAAAAAAAATCAATTTTGAGAAATGAATGGTACTCACAAAAAAAAAATTCATCTTGAATTGTGAAAACATTTTCATTCAGCCATTAACATTCCCAAAATATCACAATAATAGAAATACTGTTAACTACTCAAGAAACATTAACAACATAAGTGAGCATAAAAATATACAAATGTAAAAAAAATTGCAATATAAAACAAAACTACAAACTATAAAATATACTCGTACATTATATAAGATCTGTATCTGCATTCAAGTTCATTTGGAAATATATATATGACAAGATGCTTTAATGCTTCACATTTAAAATTTTTTTGTATGAGGACCACTTTTCTTCCACCAATCTCGAAGACTTTTTGTTTAGAGAATAAGTATGGCCTGTTGCTGTGGTGATTTCAACTTCAAATAGAATATGTGAGAATGGGACATCACAAACATCATTATCAGGCCAATAGAAGGACGTGGATGGTCCATGAGGATGCATGAACCTTACTGTAACATCTCCTTCTACACCATTCACTTTCTCAACAATCCCCAGATACCAAGAAGAGTCATATACAAATGCAACATAGCAGTTGGGCTGCACAGAGCATAATGGCATCAGTGGCGGAAGTGCAGAGAAATCATGAATGATACTAAAATCAGTATCATAGCTTAGCCTTTTTGCTCCAATCTTGGTTGGTGATAGTGGTATAATGTGATGCATAGATCATGTTCCAGAAACAGTTTTTGCACTTTGAAAGCGTGGGAAAGAAAATTTCTGACTTGAACCATTTCATCTTTTGAAACAGAGAACTGAAATGCCTTGTAGGTTTTCCCGACAGAATTCAAATACCTGCGATACAGTAAGTATTTGATCTTTATATAGTCTTTGCAAACTTGATTTTGTGACAAGTCTTTTGACAGTGCCACCAATACCATCGGAGGAAGATTTGCCATGGCTGGTTGCAAAAAAAAGACCAGCTGCACTTTATATTGAAATCGTGTTCATGGTAGCAGATATTTCTGAAATTCTTACAATTTTTATATTGTGCAGCACATCCGTCAGAGAAATATTCAGCATAAGCAAGTGGAATTTCAGGAAATTCAAACTTCAAAAAATTCAATACAGTCTTCTGAGTCTGATACACAAGAGCCACATCATGTTCTAGATCATCAGAAATGATACAAAAATTTTTTGCTTGCAACTGTTGTAATATATAACAACAGTGTGAAGAGTGCAGCTACCATTGTTCCAATGGTACCCCTGTACTTCATCTTGAACAACAAAATGGAGATTTTCACTGAAATCCATTAAAATTAACACTGATCCTTCATCAAGAGTTTCTTTCTTCATTTTCAGATAATCAGACTGTGATTGAGCAATAAAAGAGTGTGGAGTAAGTGTTTCAATTTTCTTAATTAGTGTGTCGCAGAATTCTGATAGAGTGGTGATTTGAACATTTAAAGTCATTCTATCAGTTGATACCCATTGACTGTACTGAACCATCACATCAGGATCATAGTCTTCTATTTCATTTTTTAAGTGTGTTTGAAGTAAAGAACTGGGAAGGGGGGGGGGGGCATTTTTTGCACAGAAGGAGCATACAGGCTCGGTTATTTATATCATGTTACTGTTTTCATTAGATCATGGTATGTTACTTCATTAGATCATGGTATGTTACTTCATTAGATCATGGTATGTTACTTTAATAGAAATAGAATTTAGAAGCAATTAACATTTTGACTGTAAGTGGTGACACATACGGTAGGTGTTCCTGATGATCCTACGAGTATACACTGTTTTGGTCGAAGAGATTCAAATTTTGAAAATCCTACTTTGTCTTCAGGATACTTTTTTTTATAGAGAGAATACATTTCAGCTAAATTACTTAAAACAAGACGCTTCTGTTCATATGTATTTTTTATGGTGCTCATTTTACAGGTGACATGATAGTCAGAAATTATCAATTTAATTTTTTTTTTAATATAGTGTTTTTTCTACACTTCCCATCATTTCTACAAACTGATTTTTTTTGTGTGACATAAAGAAGGATTTATAATAATATTGTAAAATTTTCAAAGGAATCTATGATGGAGCAATACCTTAAAAAAAATACAATGCCCAGGTAACGAATTTATTTGAAAAAAATTATTTACATTTTTTTTCTAAAAAAAAACTTATGATTACTCAATAAAAGAAGCATGAACATAAAAATATAAACATTCCTCTTTAATTTAAAAAAAAAATCAAGGTTCTACTGCAAAAACTGTAGGAACTATTGCATTTTTAAATTATCAAGGAGCTCGTCCATGGAACACCTGAGTTCCTGGATCCATATAACTTCTTGAGACCATTACTGAAAAATTACTTAACCTGCAACATTTAAATTTTGGAAATGTTCATATATCTAGGTAAACTTCAATTATACAAAATTTCAAAGTTTTCTGTGAGGGTGGGTGACATTTCCTAAAATTTCTGGATGATTTGATATGGAATGACCCCCAGACAAATGCTTAGTATTAATTATAAATATTTTCGTTTTTGTAAAACTCTATACATGCTTATGCTGTATAGATGCTTATGGAAATCCTACATTAAACTCACCTGTATCATTGATTGATTTGTGATAAGTAACCTCACCATTAAGATAAGAATTTCTTCAAACTCTTCAATATTTCATCACTTTAAAGTGAAATCAAAATATCCGTGGGTTTATTTGTTTTTATTGTTTGTCAGAGCTTGCAAATGAAATCAAAAATTATTTGTAATGTTTTTCGTTAGCCTAAAAATCTAAATTTCGTTTTCGTTATCTTTGACATCATCAATAACGAATAGAGTCCATACGAAAAAGGGTGCGGAAATGCTGTATTCAGATGTTACAGAATGATTAACACGTACATAGGCTATGATGAAGCCAATGTTAGCTAAGGTGTTGGAAGTAACGGAGGAGGATCAAAAGCTTGGCCTGTCGCTTCCCGTTTCTTTGGGGCTATTTGAAAACGATATGTACACTATATCCAGGCCCTATGAAAGGGGGGTCCAGCCGGAACATTGGTCCAGGGCCCGAGAGCTACAGAGGAGCCCGTGACTGAAGGACCATTTAAAAAAGGACCGTTTTGCAAGTATAAGGGGGCCCAAGTGGTAAGGTGACTAACCGTTTAAAACTTTTTTTTTTTTTGGTTGAACAGATAGGTTTATACCCCTGAAACCCCTGATAACATTTTTTTTTTCAAATTATTTGCGTCCTCCTTTTCATTTTAGAAAAAAATGGTCACCTTACAAATGGGTTTTGTATCGCCTTAAAAGATTTCTCTTGTAGGCCCTGACTATACCAAACATTGTGTGACCCCGTTGTGAATGGGTGTACAACGATTCAGGATAATCCGAGCGTGTTTGAGAGTGTCCGGCAATCATCACGACGACGGGGAGAGGCTTGTACTGATGCTGGCGGAGTCCATTTGGAACACAACTCCATAGTCGTAAACACACATACTATTCCACAATACCTTGACAATATCCAAACGATAGAAGACATACACAAAACTCTGTATTACGTGGGTAAAGGAAACCATTCGGGCACTTGGGATCAAACAACAGCACATATCTCCTGCTGCACGAGATAGTTTGAAGAATACAGACAGTTTAAATAAGACTCTTGAATAAGAAATAGTGACACAACATCAACCTATTGCTACACCAGCTCTAGTCTAGAATATAAGTTAGAAAGAAGATCTGAGCGGACGTGAACGTTGAAGTAGTTTACTTAGCATTACTGAATTTAACTAAGTTGTATAAAATGATGCTTTAAGAAGATCCAAGAGGACGAGCTTGAAATACAAGTATATCTAACGTTACAGGGTTTATGTTATGGAACGGAAGAGTTCTTAAAACCGAGCAGACGAGCTCGTTGTAAATAATTACTTAGCAAGTAACTAGAATAGCGAGATGAACCAATAGTAACTGAGGTGAACCAAAGATTGAGGGAACGAGCTCTTTATACCTGTGTAGATAATTTGATAGGACATAAGTTAATATAGAACAAATGGGTTCAGAAGATCCGGGCGGACGAGCCCGATGTAAGAATTAAGTTAAATAATATATTTCTATGCTTACTTAAGTTTCATTTAATTTATTTTGAGAAGAATTTGCAAGATTAGTGTACAGAATATTAAATAGTCATTTGTACGTGTATAAGATTTATAAACAACAATCAAGGATGTTTAAGAATTTATTTGATCATTATCCAAAGAATTGAGTATGATTAAGTTTAAGGAATTGATTCTTCGAAATGTTTAAATACAGTGTTACCTCCTTTAACGGACACCCTGAATACCGGACACCTCTAATTAGCGGACATTATTGCGGGTCCCAGTCCCTTAAAATAGGACATTCCATGTTATCCACTCCGAATAGCGGACACTATAAATAGCGGACCGTTACTTTAACTGTAAAAAAAAAAAAAAAAATTTTTCGATTAACATTTCGACAAACACATCATGGTTGTATTTACATCGGTGTCCCATACATTGATACATTGTATCGTTCCCCCCCCCCCTACATTGGTACATTGTATCTGTGTTCCATGATTCAATGCACGAATCTGAGGTCCTTTTTTTCACTGCAGTTGCTGTAAATATCAATCCCTCGTAAAGCTATCCTATAAACGTGTTGATTAAATTTAGTGCGAATTAAACTGGCGTCAAAAAGGAAGAGATTGGCTCTGAAAGAAAAAATTGATGTTCTTGAAGTTCCTGAAAAAGAAAAGCTGAGTGTGCGTTGTCTTTCTGAACGTTTTAAAGTTGGAAAAACTCAGATAAGTGAACTTTTGAAGAACAAAGATGAGATTAGAAAAATATGAATGGTGAATTCAAACGAAAACTCGAAGAATTTGAAGTTTCGTAAAATTGAAACAAGCAAAATCGACGAAGTGGTCATAAAATGGTTCCGCTCTGCTCGTGCAAAGAACATTCCTGTAAGCGGTGTTTTGCTTCAAGAAAAAGCCAGAGAGTTCTGTCAAACTTTAGGATTGGACACGTTTAAGGCATCAAATGGAAGGCTAGAAATTAATTTTCTATATACTGTAATTAATTTTGTCACTGTTTTAAGTAAGACAAACGGATTAGCACTCATTTAAAAAAAAGAATATAGTAAATAATTTGCAATTGTTCATATTCACTCGTATCGCAATGGTAATTGTAGAAATTTAATTAAGATTGTACGTAATTTTTCATTAAATGACATGCTATAAGCTAAAAAATGAAAAAAAGATAGTCTTCCCCAATAGCGGACACCTCCCAATAACGGACGAAACTTCCGGTCCCATGACTGTCCGTTATTTATTTTTCTAAAATTAGCAAGGTGAAACGCTACTCTGCCCTATTCATTCATACTAATATCTTATAACATTAATATAGATTGGTATAGAAAATAGATAATATAATTTTTTTGTCACAGTGAACTTATTTTCTCTTTGGGGATTTAGTCCATGTAGAAAAATGTATCTGATAGCATATATCTGTTTCAGGTCATATAATGAGTTCGTGGAATGCTATAAATTATCTTTAGTTATAAAGTTATTAAGAATGCTGGTAAAGCAGTCAAGATTGAAAATGAATTTCTAAAATTCAAGTAATATTGTTAATGAAAGCAAAAAGCAAAAATTCACGCGCCTCCTATTTGAGAGCGTCTTTTTGAACAGCTAAAATCTTCGGCGGCTACGCCCCTGAAAGCGAGGCTTATTCAACAATCCTCCCATCCTATAACTTAGAGCAATTGGAATGATCTTCTTTAACGTTAGCATGTGTATTTAAGAACGAGGGATGTTCTAATTTTTAAATTAAAAGCTTTTCCATGTGACTTCTTTTCGAGAAACTAAGAGTATAAAAGCGATTCCTATAGAAAAGAATTAAATAATTAGAATATGAAATATGGATTATTATATTATTTCAATTAACATTTGCCTTGAACGATTAATTCGAATCCTTTAACTCCTTCATTAATTAGTACGTTGACTGATTAGATTTAATGTAATCCGAAGTCGACAATTAAGTTAGTTTAATTTTAGTTAGTTTTGTTAGTTTTTAGTTTTCACTCCCTCTCTATGTGTCAAACTTTGCACAAACCTTTCCTTTATTTTGGAGACTATTAGACACTGGATTCTTTGATCCGTTTCGATATGAGCAACAAATCTATATATCATAAAATCTTTTATTTCTCTGTCTGTCCGGCGCAGTGCAACAATGAAAAACTGTTTTCCTTTTGCATTGTTGCCAGGAAGTCGACAAATGCAAAATGAGCATTGTTGAATTTCAAAATGTTGCGTTCTCTCCGTCAACAATGGCACGCGCTATCAAATAATGAGTTCATTCAAAAAGGAATAACATATCACTATTTGCTCAACTATTCAACAAATCATAACTGCTTTCATTGGAATCGATTCTTCTTGGATTATCCGTGCTCTTAAATAACAACCAATATAAATTCCTAACCTTATTTACTGTAAACTCAATTTACTGTAAATTCAAAGAATCACCAAGCCAAATTGTTAACAGTAAATAAGGTTAGAAATTTATAGTGGTTGTTATTTAAGAGCATGTGCTGATTGTATATTTTGGAGCGCAATATCAAATAATGAGTTCATTCAAAAAGGAATAAAATATCACTTTTTGCCATAACCGCTTGGAATCGATTTTTCTTGGATTATCTAATACTTACCAGGGGGAGACAGGGGGGTGGCCTAGTTACTTTAAATTTCAAAAGACTGTTACCAAAGTGTCACAAAACTCACTCTCAAAATACCAACCGAAAAGGAAGCAGCAATGAAATCATTAATTGAAATTAACTGAATAAATTAAAGAATATTTAAGAGATCTAATTCTAATATTTCAGCAATTAATTAAAAAAAGGGATTTTTAATATTTCAGGTTAGTAAATGAAATTAAGTTAAAAAAAAACCAATGTAGTAACCAATTTGTTAATAGAATTATTTTTTATTATTTTTATTACACAATTCATTATAAAAATTCAGTTTCTTTTAATTCAGTAAATTAATTTCACACTAGCATGACTTTTTATATTATATATTTTATTATATTCAGCTTTAAAAATTAACAACGACATACAAATGCATTGTTTAATCATAAATATTTGAGTATATTGTTACACAGAACATTTATAAACAGAATTTCATAAGATCACGATACAGGACCTCTTTTTCTTTTCAATTCTGAGGGTTATATCAAAAACAATTTATATTATTACTAAATTATTTTTATTTTCTTTGTTATTTTAAATATATAACGTAACAATATGAAGAAACACCTTAATATTAGATATAGAACTTCTTAAAATAATAGGGTTAATATAAATTATTTAATATTGTATGCAGCATGTTTCGGAGCAACGTTTTTATTGCATTTTTCAAGAGAATAATATTAAAACAATATAAGAACATACTACATCAAATTTCAAAAATAATTAACAACAATTCTTACGAAACAATATAACAAGATAAAACTGTAAACTGAATGCTAACAAAAAAGTTTTCATTAACTTAAATTAAAAGATTACAAAAGCTTTAAAAAAAACACACACACACACAGAAAACCGATAAAGATATCTGTATGGTTTTTTTTAAAGCTTTTCTTATCTTTTAATTTAAGTTCATGAAAGCTTTTTGTTAACATTCAGTTTATAGTTTTATCTTGTTATATTGTTTCTTAAGAATTGTTGTTAATTATTTTTGAAATTTGATATAGTATGTTCTTATCCATCCATAGTTTTCTGTCCGAAGACAGGTCCAGTTCTATGGAGGTCTCACATGGATCTCCTAGAAACACCTGAGGAAAGATACTGGGGATGGTTTCCCCTTTGCCTGCCCCCAGGACGCCATTAAGGAATGACGTCAGACCGAAGAGAAAGTGAAGAAGAGGCTGGACAACACAGGAAAGGAAATTGAAACAGCCATGCCACTGCCGGGATTCGAACCCAGGTACTGGCGCACTGGTCGCCACGGCTGGCCGCCGCCGAGACCGCACGACCACGCCAGCACGGCTATGTTCTTATATTGTTTTAATATTGTTCACTTGTATTTCACTTGAAAATGCAGTAAAAACATTGCTGCGAAACATGTTGTATATAATACTAAGTAATTTTTATTAAAACCTATTTTTTTATGAAGTTTCATATTTTAAATTGTTTAATAAAGTTTAAAAATAAGTAAGTATTTGTTGAAAAATACACTGTAATAACAATGGCTACTTTTCCATATAAAGAATTACTTAGCTACACAGTCGCAGAATCTTTGTAATTATGTAGGCTATAATTTTAGGTTTCCATTGGATCCAGCAATTCACCCGCTGCTCAGACTCAAATACAGTGATAGACTTTATAGAAATTTTAATTTCTATTTAGAAAATAATATGTTGTATTGGTTGTATTTAAATATGTGATTTACAGAATAGTACAAACTCCTTCATTTCGGCTGCTTTCTAGATCGTCAATTCTGTTTTCATATTCCTTCAATTTTTTTCTTTGTTCATCCAGTTGTTCTTCATAGTGTTCTTCCCGTTGTTGTCTTTCCTGTTCAAAAGAGTTCTTCATTTCCTGGAAATAAAAAAAAAATAATTTTCAAATTCGGAAATAATATGAAACGATCTTAATAGACGTCGTAACATGAAATCGTGAATATTATAGACGCAAGATCTAATGCTTAAATATACACTTAAAGCTACAGGCATATTGTGATGATTTTTGTTGGTGTCCTGGTTCGTGAAATGAAGTAGATTAGATTGAAGCTGGATCTAACTGTGTTCTGTTTATTCAGGGAGAGCAAGGGCTTTTATAGTGTGTTTACAATGACCGGTCATTGGCTGAGGGCTTTAACAGTTCATTGGGTGATTTAAAATAACATGTGATTCATAACTGAAATTAACTGAAGATTTTAAATTACAGGAATTATGGGAACCGTCAGCCGTTTAAATTCAAAAGTAAACAAACAGAAAAAGATCGTTAACGATTATAATTTGAAATTTACAACTGATTAGATTATAATTGATTGGAACAGTAAAATACATATAAAAGTAAATAGGATAAAGTAGAATAAGCAAATTAATTATAGATATGGTTTTAAAAGTCATCACAATATGTAGATACACTTTCAAACTACAAAAAACAAAGAGGATTTTTGAAGAATGACTTAAAGAACATGAGGATTTTTGAAGAATGGCT
>JAFIDM010002131.1:101406356-101426456 GCA_023159025.1 Thereuonema tuberculata
TACACGACGACACATGCAGGAAATGCCACACTAATGAGACGATCGACCACATAATATCAGGCTGTCCCTTTCTCTTCCAAACCAGACTATCTCCATCAACACAGTTAGGTAGCGTCGATCGTTCATCAACAGCTAGCACACAAATACTCACTTATTAAGAACATGGCCCCAAACTACAAAGCGTATTTCGAGTATTCCTTACAGAAGCTGTACTGGGACAGCCCATTAAACATACAAAACCCTACACCATAACAGACCTGTCATCACACTTGTTGATAAGGTCAACAAACAGACCTATCTCATTGATATTGCAGTGCCTATCAGCAAGAACATGCGGAAAACTCACGCAGAGAAGATCAGTAAATACATCGACTTAGCACACGAGCTCCAGAAGCAGTGGAGATAGGATCGAGTACGTGTTGTACTCATCGTTCTGTCCGCCGCAGGTATAGTGCCTCACAGCCTCAGGACTTCACAAAAACACTTATGCACAACTCCAGAAGTCTGAGATACTCAACTCAATACGCATAGTTAGGTAATTTATGGACATAATCCCACATCATAATATCCCTTTCGCACTTTTTTACACAAGGCAACATGTGCTTTGTCCTTAACCCACCAAGTTGTTTTGCGGAAATGTAAGGTTGAAACTTTCACAGAATAATAATAATAATAATAATATAATAATACATTATCTACACCCAAAGAATTTTCATATTACTGTTGTTGTGAATTCAAATATACAGTCGGACCTCTATTTTAAGAACTTTTACGAATTTCTCTATTTTTGCGAACTTTTCTTTGAACCAAGAACATTTTGTTAATTTCTTCGTAAAATAACCTCGAAATAGCGAAGTGCATTTTCTATTTAACGAACTTTTTCATGGTACCTATTTTTTTTTCTCCTTGAAATGTTTTTATTATTAATATTCCCTTAGAGGAAATGAAAGAAATGTGGATACAGCTGAGGGAAAAAGAAGAAATTAACGATAATGTGCTGATTGATGATTATCTTTCACTTGATTTTGAAGTTGAGACCTCGGAAAAACTAACTGAATCGGATGTTTTGGACAGTGAGAAAAATAAAAACAATATTGCGTTGAAGATGATGAAAATGGAAATGATCATGATGCAGAAATCAAAAAACCTTCGTATGATGAAATGCCAAAATCATTTGAAACAATCCGACGCGGAATACAATTTGAAGAAAATACTGAAGGGGTCTTTGGTGGATTGCAAAGATTCGAGACGTACTATGATCGAAAACACTTTTTCAAAAAAAAAAACTCAGACAAAATTTATTAGTAAAATTTAAGTACGCATGTGATAATATATGCTTTATGTCATTAAAATTATTACTTTTTTAATAATATTTATTGTTTATGTATTTTAAATCTGTTTTATATAGTTTAAAGTAAGTCTAAAAGGTGAATCTCTCTTTAACGAATTTTCCATATAACGAACTTTTTTTCGGGATTTAACGACTTCGTTACATAGAGGTCCGACTGTAGTTATAAAACCATCGAGTTATACTTGTTCATAAGCCTAATATCCAAAAGATTCTTATTACAATTACATGTAGCAATGTTCCCTAAATTTTACGAAAATATTGTCCATTTTTATTCTATTAAAACATTTTCTATTCTATCTAGGAACACAATTGACACGCACAATTTACGCAAAGGATTCGCACCCCGAGCTGTCATCGTGAAGAAACTGGGACGGACCGTTTCGCACTTATTAGTGCTCATCAGCCAGCCAGACTCCACCGATAACATGCTCAGGAGGTGCGAAACTCTAGGTATCCCGGCTCTTGCTCCCAAGAGCGGGACCTCTCCCCAAAGAAATACAAAACAAAAATTAATAAAATGAGAAAATACAATTGCGCGTGTCAATTGTGTTCCTAGATAGTTCATTCCGCACGTTAAAGAAAGGTTAATAATATTTTCTATTCTATTTTCTACATAAATGATGCCACACTTTTGCATTGTTGTTTTTATTTTTGAAATAATAATAATATGATTATTAGTAGTAGTATAAATAAGTTGGACATTTGCTGTGACTTAAATGTTTACACAATCTTACGATTTTGAAATGTTTCCTAAAGGGCAATGGCCAAACTGTATGGGAATTTGTCCCACTCTGTATAGTGATAAGATAAATTCCTATACAAAGATCTCCTTACATAGGACATATGTTATTATTACGACTCGTCGCAATTATTCGTCCGTTCGGAGTTATATAATTCTAGATGCGACTTATCTCGTTGACATCTTTCTTCCAGGATGTATTAATCAATTATCATTTAATAATTATTTTCATGAACAGTAAGTATTATTGTCATTTATTATATGTAAATAATTATTATTTACTTGAAATAAATGATAATTATTAATTACATATAATAATTATTAACAATTTGATTAATTGATTTTGGTGAATGTGGGTGGCAGGGAAGCTAACCACCTACAGCCAAGCACCACCCGCATGTAGGTGGTTGACTTCCCTGCCACCCACATTCACCACTGTCAATCACTCAAAAGTCAATCTAGGACTAATAATTGAGACAAATCGTAATAATAAAAAAATGTTCTATTGATGGAGATCTTTTCCCCTTACGTGTATATCTTATCGCTATACAGGGGTTTCCAGATCTGCCCATTCTCCTTTGGGAAAGTATCTTCCATTTTTATTTAAAACATTTTCTATTCCTTTATTTTTTGCTAATTTCTTTATGTTATTATTCGATTTATTGTCATTATTTTTTATTTGTACTACTTTTTCTTTATTTGTTTTTATTTTTTATTTTTTTATGTTTCTTTTAAAACACAAATGTGGCCATACTGTTCAGTTATTGTTTTTATTTTATAAACAGTAATTATATTAGTGTTATAATGTGTTTGTACATTAAGTATTTGCTCTGTTGCGCCATCCTATTTGTCTGACTTTGAGGGATCGGCCGACAACAAGAGATAGTAGCATCATGCGTGACTCGTAAAGAGTGATGACGTCCCATCACTGTTTCTTGTAATCTAAGCATTTTCTTAACACACTTCCAGTAACTTTAGCATTTCCTGTGCGTATCAGCAACTAAAATTCGGTATACAATAACTACTTGAGGTCCCGAATAAATGATAAAAATTTCAAGGGAGCTTCGACCTAACAAACATAACTATGTGAGCGTTGTACCCATCGTCCTGCCTTCCATTGGTCTGGTGTCTCACACCGCAGCCTCAGCGTGCTAGAACTTCACAAAAACACTTGTGCACAAGTCCAGAAGGCTGTGATACTCAACGCACCATGCATAGTTAGGAAATTCATGGACATTTCACATATCCCTAATCCCACCTTGCACACTTTTTTACACTTAGCAACATGTGCTTTGATCTCTGACCCACCGTCTTAGCTGGGGAAACCCAAGTATAGAAACAATTATAAAATAATAATAAGAAGAATAATTGTAATCGGCTGTCTGGACAAACATGTTTCTGGTAGTCAGTTAACAATGTCTGATTATTAAGAATAGTGTAGTCTTTATGTCAATATTTGTAAAAACTTAACTTGCTAGTTTCTCTCCTGAGAACAATTTAAGATTTAATTTAACTGGAGAAAATTTCTGAAATCAGACAATCATTTTTGTTGATATACCATTAAATTACTCTTTGACCAACATATACTTTTTTTTCACAAAAATACAAATGATAGAGAGAATCTATGTACTTTGTTTTCGTCGGGTGCCAATTCGGATTCAAGATATTGCAATTAATGATTCAGATTATTATACTATTGAAGAGTCTAGTGGAAAACGAACACGTGCAAAAACAATATGGATTTTGATTTTTTGCTATCTATGAAAGATCCTGCCTAGTATCTATACCATTAACTATCATCTCCAATTTACCATCTAGTTTCACTGCTATAATAAATAATCAAAATTACAAACAGACACTCTCTCCACACACAAATTTCATTTTTCTAAAAACTTGATTTCTTATAAAAATTTTAATTTTATGGCATAGGCCACTTTTCCGCTAAATCCCGCAATTCAAAATACAAAGACTAGAAACTTTCAAGTTTAAACAATTAAACAATTCAAGGTTAAGCTGTTAATAAATAATTTCATTGGGATTTGCAGGTTGGCTGATGAGAATTTGGAGAATAAATGGGTTATTGATAAACTTCAAAATCACCATGTTTGGACGGGCTACAGACTAATGTAAAACAAATGAGTTTTTTTTACCTGCAGTTTTTCTCGAAAGTTCTCAGCATTGTCGAAGATTACTTTACGAAGAAGTAGTCTGCCAATTTCTTGAGATATTTTGGTATGTTGGTCAGTGAATTCACTGCTAGTTAAAGGGAATTCTAATTGGTTCATTCTTTCTTTGTAAATAGTTATTCCTTCATTCATTAACCGTTCATTTTCTTCTTTGGCGATGATAGCGTAGGTGGGTTGAATACAAATCGATTCTCCGTTGTTCAGTATATCAGTGTACTTCGTCACCAACTGGGCGAAAACTGAAAATTAAACAAAGAATAAATAAAACCATATTTTTAAATCTGGAAAAAAAAGCAATTGTTTTGTTTTTTTGACAGTCGTAACCAGTGCCTTTCAGAGGTCGATAGAGATCCGGGCCATTTGACTTTCTGACGTCCCGTGTAGATTTTTAAAAATGCCAAGTTATTGTTATAAAAACGTAAAATTTAAATGATCAAATTTATAAAAATATAGAAATGGTTACAGAACTCACAAGAAAGAGACATAACATACGAGGGGAGATCGACAAGTAACGCACCACGTTTTTTTTACGGAATATTATTTTGGTCCGGACGTTCAAATTGTGGACATTAGTTAGTTTGAATCTTGCGCTGTAGAGAGCAATTGCTCGATCAAGTGTCGCCCTGGCGGAATGAGCGTGAACTACTGAGTAAAGATGGTGCGTTTGCTAGCATCGTCGACTTGTGAAGAGCAGCGAGATATATTTCGTTTTTTGTGGGCAATACGAAAACCCCCGAGTGAAATTCACAGAGAAATGTTGGAGATGTATGATGCCGATTGTCTGGATCGTAGCAACATCTCCAGATGGTGAAGGTTCTTGGAAGAGGGCCGAATAAACCTTACTGATGAAACGCGTTCCGGCCGACCAGTGACCCCTGCAACACCATCCAATGTCACAGGCATTGAGGCGGCAATTCGAAACGATCGGCGCATCGCACTGCGGACTTTGACACAGCAATTCAACATTTCTTACGGCATTGTGCATGACAGATTGAGATTTCGGAAAGTCAGTGCGCTCTGGATACCCAAGATCTGTCAGATGTGCAGAACGATCTCATGCTTTGACCACTTGGAGCGTTACGCTGAAGAAGGTCAAGAGTTTCTGGAAGGTGTACTGACTGGTGATAAATCTTGGGCATAACCACTACACGGCCGAAACAAAGCAGGCGAGTATGGAATGGAAAGATTCTGGGTCTCTGCCATCGAAAAAATTCAAAATCACCCAATCCGCGAAAAAAGTTCTCGTGACGGTGTTCTGGGACATGCATGGCGTACTCTTGGCGGAGTTTCTTCCTACCGGGACCACTATGAATGTCGCAACTTATGCTAGAACATTGACAAAGTTGCGTCGCGCCCTTCGATAAACGCACTAACAGAGACGCTGCAAATGTCAGACTTCTTCACGACAATGCTCGTCCCAATGATGCGGCTTCTGTTCTTGAAAAAACTGAGAAATTTGGCTGGGAAGTGCTTTGAGATCCACCGGGAATACTTGGAGAATGTGACTCACCTAGCGATACGTATGTCATACTGTTTTGCAACGTAAATCCTAGATTTTAGGTTAACTGGCATTTCCGAATAAATGTTCATGGGTTGATTTTGTTACTTCTCTGCCAGGAATCACGTACCGAAATTTGTCTCCATATTTTGGCATCATCCTAATGATATTTTATATATATATATATGGGTTACATAACGAGAAGTAATAAATGGAAAGAAGGTGAAGGTGGGAATGGGTAAAGGGACAAGAAGGAAATTAGGAAAATAAATAATTGCAAAAAATTAAATTGAATAAAGAATGATTAAATATATACATGCATATATGGTAAGTATATATAGTAAATTATATATATGGTAATGGGAATCCTTTTGAGTCAAGCGACCCTGGAACAGCTTTTCGAGCTTATTAGGCTCTCATCTGCCAGGGCTACTCATTAAGCAAAAATTCAAAAGGCGTACAAATAGAAACGAAATATATTCTTAGGATCACAAGTGAACTATCAGAAACTAAAGAAAAAAAAATAATAAATTGTGAAAATTTATTGTATTTATCATTTTCTCATGATAATTTGATTTCTTTTATTACAACCAATAGGGTTTTTTATTTATTTATTGTTATTACTATTTTCTTATCAAATTGGGAATGATAAATGTAGCCTTCCACCACTTCTTTTTAATGTATATATTAATTCAATGATAACAAAGTGACGTTTGATAGTCCATGGAAATATAATAATTAAACCAAAAATCTATTTAGATACAATTTTATTTGTAGATGATCAAGTGATTCTTCATCATCTGAAGATGATCTACAATAATTATTATATCATTTGATAGCTAAATATTTCAATATGGAAATTTCACATCAAAAAACCAAAGTTATGGCCTTTAAAGGCAAAAACCCAGTCAGAAATAAAATAAGTTTAAATAATCAATCAAAGTTTAAATAATAATAGAACAAGTTAACTACTTCTTTAAATCTCTTCTTCTGCTTATCATAATTTAAATAAATACTACTTCTACTCTCAGGGGGTAGAAACACCGATGGAATTCGATGCCGGAGGCGAAGCTGCAGGACTAGGACTATCCTGGGCAGGAGTTGAACGGATTCCGCGGCGGGGTTGGACCCGACGACGCAATGTCTGTCTAATATTGGGCTGCGGTAGGTTGGCATTTTTCTGCAAATCTCTTCGGTGCTACTCTAAGTGATTGGCAAGGGCTCCCCATTAAAATATATATTTTTAATGTTATGAGAGTAGAAGTAGTTTTTATTTAAGTTAACTACTTCGAATATTTAGGATTTCATATAATAAACAACGAAGAAATAAACATTCAAAATAAAATATCTAACTTTAATAGATCACTGGATATAATAAATCAAGTTTTCAAACCATCTCTCGTTCAAAATCATACAAGACTATAAATTTATAAAAGTCTCGCAGACCTAGCAAGTCTAGCAAA
The DNA here is from genome assembly GCA_023159025.1 of Thereuonema tuberculata. Taxonomy (NCBI): domain Eukaryota; kingdom Metazoa; phylum Arthropoda; class Chilopoda; order Scutigeromorpha; family Scutigeridae; genus Thereuonema; species Thereuonema tuberculata. Next base: position 101,413,594 of record JAFIDM010002131.1, read on the forward strand.
AGTCTTATGGAAATGAAGCGTGGACATTACGAAAAAAGACGAAAGTATAAGAGCAGCAGAAATGAGATACTTGCGACATACAGAAGGATATAAAATTAGATCTTAAAAAGAAACAATGATATTTTGGAAGAACTGAATCAGAAACCAATAAATTGAATGTATCCACAGTTGTAGATACAAATGGAAGGAACATGTTGAGAAAATGGAAGACTCTCGAATACCAAAAACCGATATTAAAATACAGACTAAACGGGAAGAGATCTGTTGGGAGACCCTAGAAAAGATGGCATGAGATCAAACAGACCACCAGATCTAATACAAGATAGGAAGAAGAAGCAGAAGATTATTTTCTTTGTTGTGAAGGTGAGTTGCCCAAAGATTTGATTTCCACAATTTATTAAAGTTATTGCGTATTTTCGAAAGGAAAATCTAATCTATCTATCTAATAGCCTTTTAACAGCCCACTACAGGACGAAGGCCTCCTCCAGACAGCTCACTGTCTCGGGGGGGGGGGGTGAAAGTCGTAATCTCCCACGCTGACTTTCAATTGCGGGTTGGGAGATGCATTTTAACCCTAACTGCCAGCGGAATAGGCGGAAACGGACAGAAGTAGAAACAGAAGAAGAAAGAAGAAAGAAACATCCATGCCACTACCGGGATTCGAACCCGAGTACTGGCGCACTGGCCACAACGGCAGACCACCGCGCCGTCTAGATCGCACGGCCACGCCAGCAGGGCGAAAGGAAAATACACTATTGAAAATACGTTCTCCCCTATCTGAACAGATACACATATACAGTCGGATCTCGATATAAGGTCACTTTTCTAAAGTTCCGGTTCATTGAATAGGAATTCTATGATATTGATTATCGGATATATGGTCAGGTCTTAAATACCATAATCGCATATAAGGTCACTTTTGTCTGTGATTTCAGAAATTTTCACGTGTCTGTGTTAGATGCGATTTTTTATATTCATAAAAGTCGGAGCTTGATGTCAAACACATGCATTTCAAATTGCTTTCGACATGCTGGTTTTCAATTTTCTACAAATAGTGTGGCTGAAATAACAGATGAAGATGATGAAGACGGTATTCCTTTAGCTGTGTTAATACAAGATCTCAGAAATCGTGGCTGTGCTATAGAAGGGGAAAGTGAATACGTGAGAATTGATGATGAAATTGCTAACACTTCTCAAGCTTCGATTACCGAAATTGTTTCGGAAGTTTTAGATTCCAAAGGAGTAGAAAGTGAGGATAACGACAGTGATACTGAAAGTGAAGCGGTGACACAAGCAGAAGCGCTCAGAGCATTAAATGTCGTAAGACATTTTTTTACGAGCCATGAGGGAGCTGAAGAACATTTTCAGAAACTACAAAACTTAGAAAACATTGTACAAAAGACGAAAGCAAAATCGCGACAGTCCTGTATGATGGATTATTTTAAGTAAGGTCAGTTGTACATCAGTACTTTGCTTGATCATACTAGTAGGGGAGAAGGTGGTAATATGGAACAGGGTTGTAATATGAAACAGCAATTTTTGTGCAAGTAGCTGCTGCTATCATCCGGAAACCGCTCTAATTTCTATCGCTGGTGTTCCTTTTAGCCACCTAGAGGTAGATAACTTCAGTATTTCGTTGTGTATGGTTATGAGAAGAAGTAGCGTGTTTTCGTAAGCCTGAAAGTTTTTACAGGGCAAGATTTAACACTATTTCTGATACTGTTATTAATACGAATGAGGTTTTGCTTATATTGTTTATCATTATTAATTAACTGAACTATAAAATGATGTATTCAGTACTTAAGAATTAATATTTTATTACTGAGAATGGATCAGTCAATTTCCATATGGCGACTGGTGGTAATATGAAACAGGTGTTCCATAATACAACCTCACGATGCCAAGAAGCAAATTAGGACCTGAAAAGAAGGGACTAAGGCAGAAATGGCGTCAAGAAGGTATGGTAAATGCAAGAAAACACCAAATCAGCAGATTTTTGCTCATGAAAGACTTGCAATTTTTAATTGAGCGTTTTCTTTCAATTATAAAGTGTTCAGCATTAATTTTTACTTTTTCTCTGTAGTTTCTATATTTTCTATTCATGTGAAGGAAAACAATGCATTAAAGTATCAACAATAAATGATTTTTTTATTATAATAGCAATAATAAAGAAGTATTGTTGCATTTTAACATCTGTTTCATATTACAACCCCAGTTCAACAATTCATTTTTTTGCATAATGTTCTAAATAATTGTACCTATTCAAGAGTTTTAAATATTTATTTAAAAATGTGTGATATTTATCTCACACGATATGTATACTAATGCTACTGACGATTTTCATACATTAGAGCCACTTGAAATTCAAGATTTTGTCAAAAATAAAAAAGGGGTCCATATTACCACCACCTCCCCTACTATTTGTATACAACTTTATTCCGAATTAAATTTTTTTTAAAATAATTTCTTTCTGAGTCCATTAATTTTAATTGGTTCAACAAAATTAAAAAATTATAATCTAATAAATTGATATTTTTGTACGTATTGAATTTTACCAAGAATTGCACTATATTTATTTATTTAGAAATGCGTATGAATCGGTTATAAGATCTAACCGCTTATAAGGTCACTTTCGCGAGGTCCTTATATCGAGATCCGACTGTATTTTATTTCCACGTTTTGACGATTTTTCCTTATACTCACGTTGTTTTTCCTGCTTTTGCGACAAACTTTCCAGAGCTTTCAGGGCATAGGTTGAGCTACAAATACGTATCAAAAAATTCGAAATCTGTTCATGGTTTCAGGAGGCGGGCCTTAGAAGTGGGGCAAGACCTCAAAGTTAACTGTCGTAAATATTTAGCTTTTCAGCTAACTTTTGAGCTAGATACCCTTAAGGACTCGGCTGGTTTTGTATTTCAGCCAAATCGTATCAATCGTTCCAAAATGGCGGCCGATAGAAATTTTAACTTTTTGACGTTTTTCCTGTATTGAAACCCTTTTCCTAACTTTGTTTTTACAGCATTTGCCACAAACTTTGTACAGCTTTTAGGGCATTGTTGTAACTACAAATAAGTAACAACAAAGTCGACATTTGTTCACGGATTTTAAGACGGCGAAGTTTAGTGGGACGTGACCTCAAAGTGGTGTCGTGGAGAACTGCTTTAAATTTTGGGATTTTCAGCTAAACTAATCTTGACTTCGGATGACTAAATATCAAATTTTGGAATTAAAATATTATTAATAAATACTATTCACAAATCTTAAGGCGGTTCACCTTTGGGAAATGTACTTACCGCGATAGAATCGCGACAGAGATATTTTATTTTGTTGTCTTTCGTTTGTGAGAGATCATTTGTAATCTTAAGGTAATATATTACGACACAACACACACACACATACACACACATATATAGATGAGGCTTATGTCTGTGTGTGTATGCATATGCGTGCATATATATATAAAATCTAAATTTCTCTATTTATTTTATCCAATTTAATTTTATGAAATTATTTATTTTCTTAATATCCTTCTTGTCCTTTACCATTTCCACGTTCATCCTCTTCTCTTTTATTACTTATCATTATACAGGGTGCTTCGAAATTCCTATTACAAACTCCCAGGGACCGAGCAGATAACGTTTTGAATAGGAACTCATGTCTGGAAATGCATTCCACCATAAGCAAATAAAAATCAATTTACACTTGCCGTTCGAGATCATCTCGACCAAATATTCGGGGAAACATGAATAGGCCGCGATGGCCCAATTGCCTGGCCTTCACGATCGCCGGATTTAACTCCACTCAACGTTTTTCTGTGGGGCCACATGAAGAGTCATATTTACGAGACTCCTATAGAGTCGGAGAAAGATCTGCTTGCGCGAATTCTGGCTGCTGCACAAGAGATTCCACACACAATAGGTAGTCTTGAAAGCGTGTGCCAGAACATACTTCGCAGATACAATTTTTGCAAGTAAATTGGTGATCGCCACATTGCCACATGATTCAACGCCTAACAACTGGAACTTCAAAACAATAATGACACCGGTTTCATGATCTCACATAACATGACATTGAATAAAACATCCTCTCCGTATAGGAAAACTGGAAACATGTTTTTATTGGAATTGGCATTTACGTCAGTAATGCTCTTTGATCCAGCAGAAGCTAGAATATATATTGTTATGCTAATATTGCTAATATGTTATTGTTAATATTGTTAATATTTGTTGATATTGTTATGTTTTGATTTGTTTTGCTTGTGGTGCGATGCGTTTCCGGACATGGGTTTCTATTCAAAAAGTTATCTGTTCGGTTACTTTACAAGCCCTGGGAATCTGCAATAGGAATTCCGAAACACCCTGTGTAACCCCGAACTCCTTAGGCTTCCCTCATTTTATTTTTTTATTTTATATTATTATCATAAATTTAAATTTCAAAGCCAATTAATAGAGATATTTTGCTATAGGGAATGTACTGTATTAATACGTTAATAAAAAGTTATTATTATTATTGTAATATCGACTAACCACTAAAGTAATTTTCAATTCATACCAATTTTAAAAATTTAATTAAAATAATTAAAAATTGCAATACTTACGTCTTCCGTCGACTGCATCTGATTTCACAAATACTTTAGGATGTGCTATTCTTAGTATCAAAAGCTTCAAATTGCTTATTCCTGTTTCAAAATCAGGAATTCCTGTTTCGTAATTGTAACGAGCATAGGGATAAGGGAGAACCCTGCAAAAGCGCTTGTTAGGGGGAAACATTTCATTGATCTTTTGAATCTGCTCGTGTCTTGCGTTTGACGGTGCTAAGCCCAAACAGCTTTTGCCTTTTCTTTTGAGGTATTCTGTAGTGGATTCCTCTTCTTGAAGACAGTCATTTAAGTATTCATCTTGCGTGACTTGACGACCCTGGAAGATCAGTTTACTCTGAAAGTCTCTGACTAGAACAACGATTTTAGGAAGGTAGCGAGGAAGGTTCTCGATATCTTCAGGTTGCTGATCATTAACATGAATACGTTTTGCAAATCCTACAAGATTTCTATTAAGGGTTAAGGACTGACTACATATATAACAGTATATAAAGTCCAATTTATAAAAAAAATATGTAACAGCGAAAATATTTTTTTTTTTAAACTAGAAGACTTGAGATTAATTGAAGTTGCAGGTAATAGGCAACATAGGTCCTGAATTTTGAAAATTCTTATCGAGTTTATGATCGTCGTTTTAGTACAGTCAAAATAATTTTATTATTTGGCAAAATCACCAAAATCAGTTGAAGTGTTTTCGAGAAAATTGCGATGCTATATTTCCATTGGAGTAGAATTATCAATAAACAGCATAACAATACAACTGTAAACAACTTGTAGTTTCAACTACCTAAGTTACAGTTGATACGATTGCACGAGTGAGAAAAAAATCCGAACGAACTTTCTGTTTACCTCAATATTGGAACTCAACTATAATTTAAAGTATATTTCAATTTGATATGTAACAATGGCGTAGGTCTGCTTTCTTTCTCTCAGATAATCTAACAATGACCCCTGATGTATGCGTTCTTTCTATAAGATCATTTTCCTTCTATAACATTGTTGATTAGCATGCTTTCTTTCTCTTAGTTCACTATAAAATTAACAATAATGAATTATTTTTTCTGTTAGATTTTCATAAGAGTGACTTAGATCACAGTAACAATAAGATTGATGGATGCTTTCTTTCTCTTAAGATACCGCAACAATTTTGTTGTATATTTTCTATCGATTAGATAATGGTAACAATGAATCATAATTGTAACAATTCATTGTTGCAGGAAGATAAGCATCATTAATTTTTAGCCACCACCTAATAGTCTACATAGAGATGAAATATAAACTAAGAAATTCAAGCTTATCCCTTAAGCTTTATTTATTAAAAAGTGATTTCTTAATGTTACTGTGATCTAAGTAACAACAATTTAAAGACTTTTTTGTTATAAAGAAAAGGATACCCTAACTGTCTGATTAAATCACTTCCAATTTTCTTAACCACGTTGAAAATAATGACGCTACTTAAGAGCATTGTTAGTAGCGCTATTTCAACGTCATAACATTCATCTCTCTGGAAAAAAAAAAAGAAACAAAGAAATGAAATAAACATTTTAATGTCAATTATTATAAAAACTAATAAAAGTAGTATTTTGAAGCTATTCTTGCAATATAAATTAAAGTAAGTTCAGCATTTTAATTTCCACATCATTGTTAGAAGGAGATAAAATTTAATAAAACAGATTTAATATTCCAATTCCGATGTTTCTATTATAATTAGAATTGTAAATTTCTGTGAATATTGAAACGGAATATTAGTCCAACATATCGGTATAATTTGGGGGTACCAATTTTCCTCTTCACAGCAGTTAGATAGGGTTATAAGGATGTCAAAAAACCATGATTGCCATCTCAAAGTGGTAGCTAATAAAAATGGCGGCCAATCCAAGATGGCGGATGTTGAGTTTTAAAAAATCAATGTATCTCGAGAACTATTCATCCGATTTCATTACTGTTTTTTTAAACTAAAGTTCTACATGAGTGCTTCAACTTTTGTCATATGCATTGTTTCGGTAAACTCAACCGTTAATTAGTAATTAAAGAAATATTGAAAATTTTCTGAAGTTTTTTGTGATTTTTTTTGTTTTAAATCGAGTTTTTACAAAATATCTTGTACATTAGGAAAAAAAGGTTCAGATGAAAGATGTAGTGTAATAAATTATCTTTAATTTGATGTATTAAATGTATGGATCTGATGGCTGAAAGCACGGAAACATGAATTTGAGTTTATTTTCGTTGAAATGCACCGTTTACTAAATAACAGCGTACAGAAGTAAAAACTTCAGATATAAAGCTTCAGAAACTTATGTTTCAATAAAACCAACCGATTATTAAGTAAGGAAATATAGAAAATTATCTGATTTTCTTGTTAATTTTTTTATTAAAAGTTTACAAAATATCTATAGTATATTTACATAAGAAAAAGCCTCAGAGAAAAGAACAATTTAAATTATCTTTAGGGAAACATTACTTTAAACGGTATAACATCTAAACAAAAATTAAAAGTAATCTTCTTCGTCACTTTCAGAAGATTCGTACAAATTAAAATCTGCGATATCTTCTTCTTCTTCAGTATTGTTTTCATAATTTGACAGTATGCACATGTTTGTTCACTTTAAGTTGTTAACCATACAAGTACAGAATGGAATTTGACACGACTTTGAGCAAATGCAACTTAGGAGTTCTAACACTGCTTCAGGTGCAGGTGCTCCGGTCATCCAGTTGATGTGGAGCATATCGTCTTCATCTAGCATCCATCCATGATCCTCTGGATCTGGTATTTCAGGAAAGTTATTCAAACATCTCTTCCTAATAGCTGCTTGATAATTAGCTCGTTTAGAATGTGGACTTAAGCAATTTCGCATGGAGGAAGTTGAGCTGAGTCTACTTGACCTTGTCGACTGTGGAACATGTGGTATCTTAGTTCGTTTATGTTTTCTATTTTGGTGTTCCTTGAGTATAACTGACTAGTGAACTGTTGGATTAAATCGTGGTCAGAATTCGAAGGTGTAAATTCACTCCCAAGCCGTGAAAACAGCAAGCTAAATTCTGTATTTGCTTGTACCAGTTTAAACGCTTTTAGCTTTCCTTGCCCAGAAAACGCACTCACTATATCACAACCTGTCCAAGCATGTAATCCTGGCAATGCTAATTTCATACTACAGCTACCGACAGATGTTAGTTTTTTATGTCTATCAATCTGATTCGACCACTATGTCCGCATTTTATATACAGATTGCTCTGTACGTTGATGCTGGATGATGCATAAAGAGCTAGAACCAACACGTCTGTGTCATCAGATACACTTATTACATTTGGAAATTGCGTAGCAGCATTCTTTATATGTAGCATCATATGCGTATGTGCTTCTTCTTGAGAAGAGGCAAGTTTTTCCACTTCATGAGACCCACTGCCAGTTATTTTAATACACTTGTTAGAGTGAGTAACGTATAAAGTTATCAATCTTTGTCCTTCTATTTTCTTCTTGGCAGTTATCAGCAAGAAATATTGTTAATTTATTTTCACTGTCACCACTTTGTAGGAGACATCTCCATTTTATGAGTCTATGACCGCCTTTAATATTCTTGAAATGTATTCCTGCTCTGAACCTCGACTGTGGCGTTCAACCGATTTTATTGATTTGTCTTTATAGGTGTCAAACACAACATTAATTCGAGTGCTGTAGTATGCTGTGTTTAAGACTTGATCGAGGACTGCATCAGATAACTGATCAAATGTTCTCTTAACTGTCTCAAAGCTGATGCACAGTATTCAGCAGTTATGTAGTATTTTTCCATACCACCTTTTTTTAAACTGAATCGTTTTTTATCTCCTGAAGTTTATGTATCTTTGTTGACTGTCTCCTCCAGTGTTTGATCTACAGGAATACGTGAAAACGGGTTTTGGCTACCGAGTTGTACACAAAACCCTCCCTCTTTTAAGTGTTTACTAATTTCAGAATGAGTGTCAGCCAGATTAGACATGTCTTGCATAGTTAACCGACAAGTATCGTGCATAGTTAATTTTGTCCAATGCAAAACACCAGGGAATCATTTGTTGAATACATGCCATGTAAAGAAGGCAGTTTCCTTTTCTGTTACTTCTTATTAATACAAGCAATAGTTCTACCATATCTAAATATGTCATCCAGAACGATGAGTAAGGTCCATTTTCATTCCTCAGATACTTTACATAATTTTCAAATAGTTCCATGACTTTAATGATTCTAGAATCTTCAATTGAACTTTTGAAAGTCTCATTGCATTTGTTGTCACGGAACTTTTCTATAAGCATGTCTACATTTTCCATTTAAGAAAATATTTCAGAAAAGTTCATTTTCAAGTGATCTACAAATTGTTGGTAGATGAGTCGCATGAGCGCTTCGTATATACACTTATGTAAACGAATTCCAGGATTGTACTGCTTAGCTTGAGGACATTTTGGATGGATCTCTGTGCAATACATCCTATTTCCACTGCTATATCACCAAGCCGAGCATCTCCAATAGTTTACCAATGATAGAAAATAAATTGCATATAAAATGAAATCCACCCATCATTATGAAAACGTCTTTGAAGGTTTGTGGATGACACCAAACAATTTCCATAGCTTTTGCAAAGATAGCTTGGTCTAGCATCAATGTAATCATTTCTAACTGATTTGGGACCTGATCTGTAAACATTGTCTTAAAGTGTCATGAACAGTTGACATGTCTGTTGCAGGTTTGTTTACACACGGTAAATATGCAACAGTATCACCTTTAATTGCAACATTGTTTCTTATCAGTATATTAAATCCTGTCTATGAACATACAGTCTGACATTGTTCATTGCGCAGTCTACTGACTACCCAAAATAAGTTCTTTCGTTGTGCATCCTTAACATTTTCAATGCATACATGTAGAAGTTCAACAGTAGTTACTGCAGTAGGGTTTTTCCTTTTCCCGACTATGTAATCTTGTACACACGGGATTGTCATCAAGATACTCCGTTGCTTTCCCTTGATTACTGTTATTACTATATTTTAAAACATTAAAATAGCTCCTCCGTCAATCTTTAAATAAATAATAATCAATAAACAAATAAATACCATACATGATGAAGTATATATTTATGTTATTATTTACTTAAAATTGTCTTAAAAATATTAAAATATATTCAAAACTGTATGTTTTTCAACGCTACAACTTCTATCTGAAGTTTTTTCTTCTGTACGCAGTTATTTAGTAAACTGTGCATTTCTACGGAAATAAACTCAAATTCATATTTCCGTGTTTTCGGCTATCAGATACATACATGTAATACATCAAATTAAAGATAATTTATTACACTATATCTTTCATCTGAATCTTTTTTTTCTAATTTTTTTTTTTATATAAGATATTTTGTAAAAACTCGATTTAAAACAAAAAAAATCACAAAAAAATTCAGAAAATTTTCAATATTCCTTTAATACTAATTAACGGTTGAGTTTACCGAAACAGCGCATACGACAAAAGTTGAAGCACACATGTAGAACTTTAGTTTAAAAAAAACAGTAATGAAATCGGATGAATAGTTCTCGAGATACAGTTGAGTTTTTAAAACTCAATATCCGTCATCTTGGATTGGCCGCCATTTTTATTAGCTACCACTTTGAGATGGCAATCATGGTTTTTTGACATCCTTATAACCCTATCTAACTGCTGTGAAAAGGAAAATTGGTACCCCCAAATTATACCATTTCCTTATATTTGGCTAGCTGGCCAATAGACTATATATCTTTACTATTTCGTTTAGTTTCCTAGGAAATTTTCCTAATTTTACAGTTCATGTTAAGGCTTTTAATTCTTTATGAACATTTTTTTTATGCTTGTCTGCTTCTACACTAAAAACTCGTTTATCCAAAAATCTGGTTTATCGGAAACGATTTTTAGCATATTTTAAAAATACACAAAAAGATTTTTTCATCATTGTAATCAATATTTAATGGAGTACACAACCGATTATGTTACTATATAACTCTATTAACAACATTATTCAGTAAAGTCTATCAATATTGAAAAGAATCCAAAAATTGTTGTAGCTTTACATTAGTACTGTAAAAATATACTATAATTCTGAAAATAGTTTTAACGACCACTGTATGTTTGGCGAGTGAACTGCATTGATTGCCGTGACTCTCTACTAATGTGCAGTGCATATTTAATACAATATATTCCAGATTTCGTTTATCCGAAACGGGCGCGGTCCCATCAAATTCGGTTAAACGAGTTTTTAGTGTATGAGCATCACTCTAAAACAGCTGGATAGATTTTCTTAAAATTTGGAATTAATTTACGGCCCAACTTCAAATTAATTTATTATTCCTTCGAGCTGTGTTAGCAATGCTTCTGGAACTATCTTTATCGTAAGAAGCATTGGTTATAATTAACTAGAGACTAGTTTGAGCTTTTCCTGCCATATGATTACCTTGGCATTAGTAAAATTTTTACGCTTTTATATCGTCATTTCGTAGTCACACTACAGTGATCAATCAAAAGATTAGGACCACCCCCGGGGATATGCAATGAACCGGTCCTACTGATGCACAGCGGCATTTATGGTAAGATAATAGTGGGTATGTAACAGCTGACGTCGAGGTACGATTAGTATTTGTTACAGTGAACAAAGTAGTAAAGCAAAGGATTTATCCGACAAAGATCAAATTGCGATGTCAGACGCCTTGTTCAGAGCATTTCCGAAACATCGATGCTAGTGGGCTGTTCGCGATCATCAGTAGTCTATTAAAGTTGATCTAAAAAAAGGCGAAACAACATCGGTAAGGCGTGGGTCGCATTGATGCAAGAGGTGAAGGTTGGCTGTCTCATCTTATGCAAAGCTACAGAAGGGTACTGGGGCATAAATCCTACAGCTGCAATTGTAGTGATAGGGTTAGTGTGTCAGACACTATTCATCGGACACTATTGAATATAGGGTTATGAAGCTGCAGAACCCGTTACGTATCTATTAACAGGTGTTCATCGCCCAAAGCGTTTGGTCACGTGAGCGTAAAAATTGGACCACTGAGAAATGGAAGGCCGCCTGAGAAATGGTCAGACACATCTGCAACGTGTAAGAAACGAAGCCTTTACATCTGGAGGTAGTGTGTGACAAACAAAGGAAGGTGGAGGGAGTGGGATGGTTTGGGCGATTTTTCCTGGGGAACACTTGAACACATCATCCCTATAATAGGTCTCTATAATAGATCCCTGTAATAGATATCTGATAGATGTCCCCTGCCTGAACATTGCTGCTGATCAAGTAACATCTCTTTATGACGACCATGATCCCTGATATCTTCTGTCAACAAGACAGTGCTTTAAATCATACAGCTGGATTATCAGGGAATGGTTCACAGAATATGATGAAGATTCCATCTATTACCATGACCTCCAAGTTCTCCAGACAAGAATCTAATCGACCATTTGTAGTCTGAGTAGGAGAAACATGTTCGTGATGTATCACCACAACTACGTAATTTGCAGGAACTGAAAGATCTACTGGTGATATCGTGGTACCGCTATCATAAGGCAAAATCTCATACAATCCATGCCTCGCCAGGTGAAGAATATTTTGACGGCGAGAGAAGGATCAACATCATATTAAGTATGGGGCCCTAATAGTTTGGCTGATCGGTGTGTTTTGATGGTGCCAAAGCCTACAAAGTTTCAGAAATATTCTTTCATTCACAATATTTACTGTTGCCTATATTGCTGTTAATAATAAATTTGCTTACCTGTACATCTTGTTGTCCCTCTGTGTCCATCAACAAAAGAATCTGATCTTTTTTGTACGGATGATCCATTCCCCAGATCCATATTCCTTTTGTGGTTCCATCAATGTGATCTTCATACACAAATCCTAACCAATAAAGAAATATGGTAAGCCAAAATTCAAAGGTATCTGAAAACTTTCTCTCCATTAAGCTTTACTACCTGGCAGACTAGGTTGCTATAGCAGCGAAAGGCGGACTTACCATCAGACTGACACCATACCAGATCCTGGTTAGTACATTACTAGGGGTGGTGCGGTGATTAATGACCATTTAGTGTATGTACTGTACATTGTAACTGGGCTAAAGTTCTTTCCACTTAACAAGAAACTTCTGAAAGAACTTGTGATTCTTTTCTTTAATCTTCTTACTTTTTTTTTTTAATTTATGAAAATAATATTTTTTTTTTGCAAAAGTTTAACATGAATACAAATACATGAGAAATAAAAGAAAAACGAACCAGACTAAGACTAAGAGTTCACTG
>JAFIDM010002131.1:101434770-101451753 GCA_023159025.1 Thereuonema tuberculata
ATTATTCCTGGATGATCAATCCCTATTATTCCTGGATGATCAATCCCCACTAGGCAATGGATTGCTGAGAGTAAACAAAGTATTTCACGGAAACTTTTTTATAGGTAAAATTTAGAGTCCGTCTGTGGAATTCTTCAAAATATAAATATAATAAAAATTTTTGATATTTGCTTAATGTCTGTAATTATTGCATGAAAGGTTATTACGAGTGTGGTTTGAAATTTTTGAAGTAGTAATAGGTATACGCTCTGGGTCTGGTACCCAATGATAAGGCGTAGAGGAACCTCAATCTCCGGCGAAGGTTGGGGTTTTTTCAACGTTGATTTCTCCTCCAGACAGGTCCTATGGTCCACCCAGCCCTCTGTAGAATGGGTGCCGGTTATTTCCAGGGAATAATGGGTCCGTTTTAAAGGTGGGCGGACGTTGGGCTTATTACCTGACTATCATGAAATGCCGGAAGCCTTAAGCTACCCGCACACGAGGGAGCTTTTTCTGTGCAACTCGAGGAAATTGAGGTGCACAGAAAAAGCTGCATGCGACTATCAGTGCGCAAACGATGCAACATTGTTAGCGCCGCCGTGCGGACAACAAACGAAGCACACTACGAATTTGAATGACATCACTGGACATGACGTCAAGGATACTGCTGTGATATCGTTCCAAAACTAAATATTTGTGATTTATTTTAAACATATGAGAAATATTTTTATAATATTATTAGCCGGTATGTAATCGCAGTTGATGGCAATAATGCGATTCACGAATAACAACGACCAACAGCCAATAATAATCCATTGCTCACTGAAACAATGACGTCATGTGGCAGTTTCCGGAAATGGTGAATGAGCGAAACTCTGCTTGCGATCTGAAATATTCAAAAAAACTAGGTTTTTGAAACGTTCTGATACATTCTGCCGCATTAAATTACTGCATTTACATATAAACTGTATTTATGTGTGAAAGAAACTCGAAATAATCTGATATTTTTGCTGTATTCGCGATTCGCCCATCTGAAGCGAAGGAAAAATGTTTCGACGCCATGTTTCTTCCTTGAGCATGACGTCACGCCTGACGTATAAAAATGCTGCACTGTGATTGGGTAATTCCATGCAACTTTCCGTGTTGCACCGCCGTTCTGTGAAGCTTTTTTTCCATGCAACTTCCATGCAACTTGGCCCATGCAGCTCAAAAAACCGCTCTAGGCATCAAGTTGCACATGCAACTCGGCCAAAAGCTCCCTCGTGTGCGGGCTACTTTAAAGGTCACATTGTGTATACTTACCTTTTAATAAGTATACCCTTACCTGTCGATCACACAGTGTGGACGAGTATGCAAGTCTGGGGGAGAGAATATTTCAAGAGAAGTTGAGTGGAGGGTACAGATGAATCTAATCCTTTTAAGCTGGATTGAGTAGTATCGTATCCAACTTTAATAAAATCAGTTCAGCCATTTTAAATAGGGATTTCGGGGTCGTTTTTGAGGAATAGAAGGGGTGGAGACCTAAGTAAAAAAAGTACATAATTTTTAAAGTTGGATTATAAATAAGATGCGTAAAAATTTTTATGGAGATCTGTCGAGTCGTTTTAACATGATGCTCATATAAACAGATAAGCAGAAGAAAAATGTTCCAGTTTGATCTTAAGACTTCTTATGTTGAGTCAATAATACAATATAAAACATATTTTAAATATAAACCAAATACAAAAATAGAGCGTAATTAATGCTTTTTTTTCTACTAGAAGCATTCGAAAAATAATTTTATTGTAAAGTATTTTCTTTAAAGATAAACATAGTATTTCATGAAACCTCGACAGAGACTACTTCCGACGTCGTAACACGTCTCGTTTTACTCTCGCCAATTCTCTTCTTTCGTTTTTCAGACTTGATTTCATCAGCAATATTCAAAAATTAAAAGAAAAGAAAATCATGTAAAGATTAAAAAACAAAAAACAAAAAAAACAAAGCGCAGATAAAACAGAGAATTATTATTATTTATGTTTTAAAATCCTGTGAATACCAAACTTTTAAAATATTTTCTTCTCATGTAATTCGGAGCAATCTCAAACTGAACTCTTCAGGGCCTTTTTCTTTTTAAGATATTTTTGCATTGTATTTTTTGTTATTTTTCCATTTAGTTGGTTTCAATAAGAAGTTCAGTAAGAACTTAGAGCCTTCTTAGCTTTATTTTAATTTTGAATTTTAAGATTTTTATTTAATCGCGAAAACGATAAAAACGAGAACTTTACATTCACTTTGAATCATTCTCATTGAATTTACATTTTTATTGACATACTAATATCTACTAATGATAAATATTATATCTATTACAGTACAAATATTTGTTTTCATAAAATTAAATCCGCATTATTTTTATTATTACTATTATTCTGCATTATTAATTTAAAAAATTAAATCCGAATTATTTATTATTATTATTATTATTATTATTATATTAATTTAAAAATTAAATCCGAGTTATTTGCTTACATTATCTAAAGCTGAATAATTTTAATCATACGAAATCACTCGCGAAATAATGGATTAAGGAAAATTATTCATTGTTGAAGAGAATGAAATATTAATAGAATTACGATTGAAATCCATTATTTAGATTCCTACTTTTTTTTGGCGGTAATTTTTCGACAAAAACCCACTTGGAAAAGATTTAAAATTTAAAAGTTAGATCATATCTAGTCTGTAAATAAGCACACTAAGTTTCCAGTGTGATTTAGAATTTATTTGGCAGACGTTGTTACATCGCTGTGACGAGTTGCTTAGTCACTTTTTCAGGAAAATAGGTTATAAATGATAAAATAAATAAAAGATAAACATACCATTTTTTGTTGTCTGTTGATCATTTAAATTCATTCCATTGAACCCATCAGAAAAGTTCTGGTCCATGATTGAGAGAGCGGTAGAAGCAGAGCCTTCCTTCCTGGCGAGGAGTTTAAACTGAGAACACGAAGGAAGTAAACCCCAGTGCCACCTACGAGCCAAATAAAATGAACTAAAAGTTTCGGTTTCACTTCATTTCGGTGACTGGGAAAATCCCGAGCAAGGTCATCGAGACGCGTGATTCGCGATGCTCTTCCCCGTTCAGGACATTACTCACACTCGGGTTACTTGTGTTACTGCCCGCCAGGGTACGTCGAGCCACCCTGAACGGTCCAACAACTTAAAACCATTTACTTTTGTTCCATTTCTCCGAATTGACTCTTAAAATCTCAATTACAATTACACGGATTTCTTTAAAATTTCATACATTCGTTATTTATGGCTCAGCTTAAAAAGTAAGAGATTAATTATTTTGAAGTTCCACCCACACCCAGTCCTCGAAGTACTCAGTCCTTCTCACCCCCCAGATGCATTCTCACTCCCCTCCACGAGCGTATACTTACTAACGAAAATAGAACAAATTATACACTTTGCTAAAAATAATCCTACAAATAATATTTAATTTTATTCTTGTGGATATAAAAATGAATAAATATTTCAAATCTTTTTCATTTCCACTCTTTTTCATTTCATTTACACTCTTTTATAAATTTTTTTGAGCCTTTGAGATGTTGTGTGATGTTATTATAGAATTGGCCGCGTGGTTGGCGATGTCGCTAAGACACTGGCCTCTCACCTCTGAGTCCCGAGTTCGGTTCTCATGTGGGTTTCATGATGGTGGACGATCCGCGCTGGGCAGGTTTTCTCGGGGTTCTCCCATTTCCCCTGCACTTCTCCCACCATACTTTCTCAGTCTTTCTCTCCATCTGTCCATATTTCCGTGGGATAGTACAATAGACCTCTGGTCGCAGTGCTTGGCTTCTGCCACCCACCTTCACTACCTACATACATATTATAGAATTTGTCATTTCCGTTATAAAATAATTTAAGGTCCTTTTGTAATTTCTTGGTCCTTTAATTACTTCGGGAATTCCCAAAAATTACTCTGTTTTTTTTTGTTGTCATAATGATTGAAGATATTTTGATGATTATTGTAATTAATTATTATCATCTCAGTTATTAACTGAACTGAATTCTTAATTGAGTCACAATATTGTTCAAGAAATGTTATGAATTTCAGCCGCTAGATGGCTCCACTGATTTTATCTGACTCACTCCATGTGTTAGGGCAGTGGTCGGCAACCTTTTGTTGTAAAAGGGCCAAATATGTTATGTGGGGATTACTGCGGGCCGCACTTGGGCCAAAAATTTTAACAATCAAAAAACAAAACAAAAAAACAAACGGAAAATCTTACTTTAACAACCCCTCCCCCCCAAAAAAAAACCGGAAAATCTTACTTTAACAACCAAAAAAAAAAAAAAATTCCAACACGCCCCGCGGGCCGCACCAAAACGCTTCATGGGCCGCATGCGGCCCGCGGGCCGCGGGTTGCCGACCGCTGTGTTAGGGGATCAATCCTATTTTTTTTTTTACTGAAGTATTGTACTTTTAAAGCAGCAGTGGAAATGGTACCTCCAGAAACTAAACTAAAAAAGCAAAATACACATTAAAAATAAAGTAAAGGAAATTCTTGTGCTGCCCTCTGTATTGAGACCAAGGTGTTCACAGTAACTACTCCCAACTGATGATCGCCAATTTAGCGAGAAACAGCTGTTTTGGGATGTTACTTGTGAACACGGTCTCACCCTTTTAATGTATTTACATATTTTAGGCGCTTATTTCTTTGTTTATTGTACTTTTTAACAACTTATTTTAAAAACAATTAGACAAATAGACAAAATAGGAACCAGAACAAAAATGGAATAGCTCAACTTACAGCTCAGTAATAAGTTATTGATTAAGAGTTCTAATTCTTAAAGTTCCATTTGAATATTTTTCTTTATTTAAACAAACAAAATTTTAATGTGCCTAATTTAATATAAAAAGTGACAACCAAGGAATATGACAACTACTAAGACACGTGTGAAAAAGAAAAGGGATTCGCACCCCAAGCCATCACCAACAGGAATCTGAAACGGCAGTTTCGATCTTATTAGGACTCTTCAGCCAGATTTACCCTCGGTGATGAGCTTAGAAAGATGCGAATCCTCCCGATTGTGCCTAGATTGCGGCAGGCCAAGGATTTAAAATTCTTTGTTTTTGTGTGTGTGTGTGTGTATTTTTTATTGCTGTTTGTTTTGTAGGGTTCCACTTCCGGTAACGATAGGGGGAAGGGGGGGGGGAGGTTAACCTTTCGCAACTTTTCTGAGCCTATCACCGAGGATGAATCAGACTGACGAGTCTTCACAAGAACGACATGGCCGTTCCTGATGGCTCGGGATGCAAATCCTTTTCTTCTATTATCTCTCTTAAATATCACTTTTTCTTTTTCGTTCTTCCGTTTGTCTGCGCATCAGGCTGAAACGACTGGACTGATCTCCATATTTGATTCATACCTTATTTACATGGTCCAATTTAAAACATAGGCCCTTTTATTTTAGTCTTAACTCCTCCCATCCTGCAAAAAAAATGATCACAAAATACCTCTCTAAAACGGCTAGACTGACTTCTTCAAAATTATGGATAAGATGATTAATTATAGTAGAAGTTAGTACTAATAATGAGACTATTATTTCAGTTTTCACTCCAATCCCAGTCCTTGAAACAGATCTCTAGCGCTGCAAACTTCGCCAACATTACATCATGAATAGCTGAGCGAATATCTAGTATAAACTTAATCATTAATTAATTTCTTTTAATTTACATTTTGATAACTACTGGTCACGAAGTCTTCCAGATGTAATTTAAGAATCGTGGGCATTTTCTTACATTTCATTTGTGGCGGCAGTTGTAATGAACTTTAACTAAATTGTTACTTTAACTGGTAATTCATAGATGTTTACGTTATTGTAAATATCTGTAATAAAATTGCTATAAACTAAACACATTCTGTTACTACGAAGACATTTTAAGTGTGCAGCTTTAACTAAGCTGCATATGTAAAATCTCTTCGTGGTAACAGAATGTGTTTATTTTAAATAGTTCGTCGTCCAAACCCTAGCAGGAAGTCTCTACGGAATGTTTACGATCTGTGATAAGATAGGTAAAGGTAAAACCTATCAACAGATGGAGGGGAAAACCCGAAGATTATTGAACGGCTTCCAACTTGGCTTCGAGCCAGTTGAATATGTGGCTGCTGCTAGAACAGGCAGAAAGAGGAGATCAAATGTTGCATCCATTCAGTATTCAAATTCCAAAAACTTCTGTCGACTAGACAGTTAGTCGGCAGAAGTTTAATTAATTAAAATAAAATTAATTTAATAATTAATTAATTTAATAAATAGAGTAAAAAGATACAGTAAGGTCTAAATCAATAGGCGTATATTCTCTGCTTATCTCGTATGATGTGCATCTGTGTGTCAATCTAATAACTTTTGAACCACTCGATGGATCTTCTTGAAACTTAGCATACACATTTAAGAAAAAGAGAAGTTCGAACTTTTATATTGGAAATATTTTCCAAATGGATCCTTGTCGAAAAGTTACCGGAGGAAAGCAATAAAAAGTTTCGTGAGAAAAAAAGCATTGGAATCTAAACAAAAAGCATTTCTATCCTACTTCTATTAATACTTCATTGTTTCAAACAATCAATATTAATCCTATTTAGCTAATCCATTAATTAGCGTGTGTTTGATGTGACCAAAGTTAATCGGATTTCGACAACTTGAGTAATTAAATTGGTTTTATTATTTCGGAATGAATTAATTTAAAGAATCATTAAGCCGAACGCGCATTGAACCACGTGTCCGTATCCCGTAAACGGACAAATGACGTCATTCCGTAAGACGTCCGTCGATTCGTGACGTTAAACTCAAGTATTCCGTCACTGTATTGAACAAGCTTGAAGATTCCCGTATTCCGTATGTGACGCAAAATTAACGTCACCAATCAGAATGTTTCTTCCATTGAGGCAGTACGCGCACTTCTGTATTCGCAGAAATACTTGAGTTTAACGTCACGAATCGACGGACGTTTCACGGAATGACGTCATTTGTCCGTTTACGGACACGTGGTTCAATGCGCATTCGGCTTTTACTCTTATGGTAGCGTATGGTACGTATGGTACGTAGCGTTTCATGCAAGTCACACAATATAAGCGTTATTAGCGTAATAACGCTTTTAAAAAAATTTTTGAATATAAATTTTTTGAATATAAATTTTTTGAATATTTTTGAATATAAATTTCTGAATACAAATTGCTGCATCTACTTTTTTTTTTTTTTTATTTATCACTTGAAAAAGATAAACGATTAGTTTGTCGAATTATCGTGAAGATAGAAGATGAATTTGGTAAATAAAGAAGTTTTAATATCATGAAAATTTTTAATTTCTCAAGATGAGTTTAAAAATAAGTCAACAACTTGAGGTGAGAAGATATTTTGGATTCATTAGAGGCTAAAATTGATGGTTTATTTGGACATTGGATAGAAGAGTATTGGAACTTTATTTCATAAATTTGGACTTTGGTTAGTGGATGCAGAAATTTACGGTCAGAAATTTATATTCAAAAAAATTTAAATTCAAAAATTTATTTTTAAAAGCATTAATATGTTAATAATGCTTATATTGTGTAATGTGCATGACACGCTACATACCATATTTGTTAAGAGTAATGGTTTTATTATTATTTATTTTTTCAGAAATGCAAAATTTGTACTGTATACAGTATATTCATCATAAAGGCCCGGTAGTCAAGTGGTGAGGTGCGGGTTGGAGAGAGGCGGACTCAATCGACCTTGGCGGATGTTGGGGATTTTAGCCACGTTAAATTCTCCTCCAAACTGATCCTAAGATCCACCCAGCCCTCTGTAGAATGGATACGAGGTTTCTTTCCGGGCGGGCAAGCGTTGGCTTCACCACCCGATCTCATCTCAGATGCAAGACAATGAAACCTTACATCCAGCGTCAATTTGGGCCCAAGTGTGCATTGCACAGGGTCTATCAGTTAGTCCTGGGCAATTTTGCAAGCAGTAGCAATAATGTAATGACTTATCAATGGACCGTTTAATCATGAAGATGACCGAACTGATGACTGCTAGTCCTGCAGTCATATGGCGACACTGCGGCAGACCTCTCACACAGCACCCTCGACATGGACTGAACTTCGACCTCATTGCGTTCCTGCAGATGCACAAGATATTGTGGCTTGGCTGTGGAGACTTGTTCATACACATCTCCCTCACATTTTTTCCTTTCCAGTGCATGGTGATCGAGGTAATATTTGGATTGTACCAAGTCTGCCAATCCAGCGCCTGGGAAATGTCTGATTGAGGAATGCACGAACATCATACTGATAATGAGATGGTACCCCATCCTATTGCCACAGCCCTTTGTTCATGCCCGGTACATGCTCTGGGAGTTGCGGTAGTACTTGAGTCCTCAGTAACTCTAGTATCTTTCACTATAGACTGGGACATCGACGAAGAACGGTCCCTGGGGATTGAAATCCTATCAATAGTAAGTGTTGTGCTGATTTGCGAGATGGATTTTCTCTTCATCTGTCCCACAATTCCATTAAACAGATTCTCGTCCTGTTGCGATTCATCTTAGCAGAACTCAATTCTTCGGTCAACAACATCATCCTCAGGCAGTGAGGAAATTCAGTGCTTGAATTCTTTGTGGACGATATAGTAATAAGTTTAGGGAGTAAATAAAAGTTGCAGTGATGCATCTGCTGTCTGTTTCACCAGACAACTTTCGCGTCAGCTTTTTCGGACTTTTCACCAGCATTCGGCGAAGACGTGTTCGTCCTCTTCGGGAGCTATTGTGGTGTGTGACCCTTTCGCAGCATGTTTTGTTGCAACAGAATCAGTGTCTTGGAATTTCTTCTTGATTGTAGTCATTGTTTCACGTTTCGGAGAAAAACCTTATTCCTCATCGGACAAGTCTTTGCTGCAGAGTTGTTACCCTTCCACTCATAAATGAACTTAATTGACAGACCAAAACCAAAACGTACCACTTCCTCTGTTTGCCATTGTGAATTACCGTTCGGTCACTAATGCACTTTTCAATGTCACGAGTTGCTAGTACTCGTCAGGCGCACGCCCAGTGTTGTACACAGGTGAAGCATTCCAGTGCCTGCTTTATGTTAGGATACTGTTACGCTTGTAAAAAACGTATAATCTGCTCTCGAAAATGTCTCTCAGGATGACGGGATCCAACATGTATTTTTTATTTCGAAAATATTATAAATATAAGTATTACACTATTTCGTTTTCACGACGTTAAAAAAAAATTAGAAAGCACAATGTAAGGAAAGGAGGCTTTAAACTCTTCGAAATTCTTGTTTTTTATTTTTAATTGTTCTATATGTAATTGTAGCAATGGAAAAATATAACAGTCTTAGTGATTCCATATAAAGACTGTTTTAACCTAATTTTCTAAGAAAATTAGAAAAATTTTCTAATTTTTTAACCTGTGGATAAATCTTCTTCAAACTAGACGTACACATTTAAGGATAAGAGACGATCAAAGTTTTGTATTTGAATTTTTTTCTGGTTGGAACTTTGTTGAGAATTTAACGCGAGAAGATGACAAAAAGTATCATTGAAAAGCAAATGGCTTCTGTCGATTCTTAAACAAAGGATATTAATCCGTTTATTAATCCACTACAACTCCTTTCTTATACCCTAGTTTCACGGAAGAGAGCTGTTTATTATAACTAGATGTAGCCTTTACCTGTTTTGTAAACAAGCTGTCGATTCTTAGATGATTTCACGGGAAAGCGGAAAATGACTTTTCCGTTTTCTTTTGAAGTGTTTTACGCTAACAGCGAAGTTCTGCAAACAAATATATAGTTTTTGTAAATCAATTTCTCCAGAGAACACAGAAGTTCTGATATTTACTGTATTTATTTACGATATATTTATATTAGATAAATAGGTTCAATTTAGGTATTCTAAGATTGATACAAATTTGGCATATCGAATTTTTTTCGTACGATTGTCCTACTGTTTTTAATTTTGTCACGCGTTTTTCCCATTTTATGAAATGTCTTTAATTTTACTTTTACATAAAAATGCCGACTTCTTTTTATTCGTCTTAAATCTTTTGTATTGTCTCCTAAATTTCGATTAAAACCATTGTTTCTGTAATTTTATTTCGCTGAGGCGTAATGGATGGGATGGACGCTGTATTGAAATAACGAAGTTTTGTAAGCAAATCGAGTTGTGAGCACTATCAAGTTGCAATACCAAGGGTCGCAATGCCAAGTTGTGAATGACTTTGGATAAGTGTTTCCTAAACACTGGGTGATCACACGGATCCAAATAACGAGATATTGGCGAACGTTATTAATACTGGTTCCGTGAAACTAGGTATTAGCTTTAATATTTTTAAAACTAGATACTTAGCTTAGTGGAGACTCAGAGTAGTGTCCCATTTCGACGACTGGGGGGGGGGGGGATAGAAATAATTGAGCTCATAGTTTAAAATTGGACCATTAAGAAGCCTTGTATTAAATTTTAAAGAAATCCATGTATCCGTTTAAGAGAAGGATGTCGGTGTCAGGGCGGATGAAAGGGGAAGAGGATAAGGATAGATAGAGGGTCGGCCTTTTGCCGTTACTCAGACCTCATAATTGGGTCCATTGTGTCCTGAGAGGGGTAGAGACCAAAACAGATATATTTTTATGTTCAATTGGAATGTAAATAAGCAACATACCAAATTTTATGAAAATCCGTCGAGCTGTTTTTAAGTGATGCTCTTTGAAACGGAAGAACAGACAAATGGACAAATAAAGAAAAAAAATGTTCAAATGGAATAGTGAAACTCAATTAATAGTTGGCGTAGAAGCTTTTAGTATCGGATGTTAGAAACAAATAATTGTATTAATGGGGTAATGATTACAAGTTTTCATCATTTCTATTAATGTATGGTTATTTTTGATAATGCTAGTAATAAATATACTAGACATACAATGTAGCTTTCCACCGCGTATTGGTTGCCAACTCGATGCATGAAATTCTTCTGCCGGCACCACTTTTCGTGAGAATAAGCAAAAAAGAAAATGAATTTCTTAATAACTCAACGTCTTGTAACCTTTTTCAGATATAAGTTGTAAAATATAAGGTAAAATTGTATTTGATTGTTATTGTATCAAATAGTGTGGAAAACTTCTGAATAATCTGGAAAAACTTCTCAATTACAAATTGAAAATCTCTGAATTTCCGTCTATTCTCTGTCAGGGATCAAAACCGCCAGATTTAGATGGAAACTTCTGATGTTGGCAACACTGCCTGATTGATGGCCGGTTGCACCATTAAGTTCAGTAGCTGAACCACGTTCAAACTGCTAGATGAACGGAGATCATTCTTAAACCTATTGCGCCAACAACGTTTAGTGATGATCTCGGTTCAAAAGCGTCGTCAAGTTGATCTGCCGAATTAGGCCGTTCAAGGCGCTGATCTCGGTTCAAATCTGCTGTTCGGCGTTCGGCCATTATTGATATTCGCTTGCGAATTGAGACCAAAGCAAGTTTTCTCTCAACTATCAGAAATAACTTTTAAAAATGACAACTTTACATTTATTTAATTCGTTGGACAGTGACTGTGAAGAGGAATTTCAGTTGTTAACAGAGTTGCATCATTTGTAACCAAAAGGCAGACTATTTCGCGATCAGTATATATTAGGGTAATCGTGGAGTTTAGCGTCCCAAATTAAATAACAATAAAAAACCTACAACAACAAATGACAGTCATAAAATGTGAAATTTCACCCAAGTCTGCACGGATACCTAAGTGTCCCACCCCCCATCGACACCGGGCCCTTTTTCTCGGGCACCAAAGTTTGCGGCTGTTGGTCCCATCTCTGCCGCCGACGGTGCGCCTAGTCCGGCAGGAGACCGACGATAGCGGACTCCAGAACGCGGTGGCACGAAAACAGAGCTTACGAGGGCCCGTTGTCGATCGGGGGTGGGACACTTATAGCCATCCACCCACCCAAGTGTGATGAAATTTCATATTTTATGACTGTGTGTTATTTATTGTTGTTAGTTTTTTTTATTGTTATTTAATTTGGGACGCTAAACTCTCGATGACCTAAATGAGTAATATTCCGCATTAGTTTTTTTTACATTCAAAAATGTGTTATGTATGATTCAATTACATCAATTAAAAGGATTTTTTTTTTCGTCTCTGTGTAAATAGGGACTCGGCAGAATTCAGTTTTTTAATTCCTGAACTCCATTTTCGTAATCAGATTGTTGACTGCTGAAACAAAGGACAACTGTTGAAAACAATCCAATGGGTTGATTTCTCGTAACGAAAGACGAATCTTGTAACCAATCAGGAATCAGCTTTGAACGCACGACGTACTTCCGCTGCTATGAACCAAGATCACAGAACCTCAGTTCAGTTGTGCCTGCTTTAGCTTGGTGCAATACGGCTGAACTCCAATTTGAGGTTAAAGCTGAACTCGGTTCATGGAAACCGTAGTTAAACGCTACTTTAGTGCAACCGGGCATGACTGGGACAAAGAGAATAATGGAGATCAAAATAATCGTATAATATGAGTCGAACCATTAAAACAAAAAATAGCTTTAAATTTCAAAGAATTCATCCAATCGTTTTGTAAGATTTTGTATGCTCAATAATTAGTAATTTGACGAACATGCTTTTATGGATACAATTTTTACCAAAATTGGTAATTTTTATCGTTATAATTTTGAAAATAAAAATAATGAGAAATGGTGAGGAAAGTGAGCTTCAATTTCTTTAAAGAATTTGACAACAACTGGTAACATCTAGTTTACTTGATCTTACACATTTGAGATTAAATTCTTACAAAAAAAAAAAAACCAACAACTATTATCGTGAAATATTTTTTATCTAAATTTATCTATATTTTATCTATATTGTTCATGATAAGAATCAGGAAGGGATTAAATAGTAATCAATCATTTAAACAAACGATTCGTTATTTGATAAAACAGAACCAATGATGTAATAAGTAAAAAGCGTAATCTACAAAGAATAAACTGTATTATCTAAGTGATAAGACTGTATTTCTTTTAATATTCTTCACCTTTGATAAGTCAGTTGTTGTATTAACTGACAAATAAGGGAACAATGTGAGTTTTGATTCAATATAATAAAGAGAAGAGTTCACTTCAAATTGAGGGAGGGTAGAGAAATATCTAAGTAACTTTATTTCCTGAACATTACCAACAAACGGAAAAGAAAATGACGTATAGAACAATTAAGTCTTAAGACTCAATATGATGCGTCTAAAGGAAAGTAAGGCTCCTCAGATCATTCACATTTTGGGTTTGAATGTGTGTTCCTTTCCGCCCACTAATAATGTATCACTATTAGACGAATCTTCTTGAAACTTAGTACTTATATTTATGAAATAGAGAAGATCTAACTTTTATATTTGAATTTTTTTTTATTTTTTTTTCCTTTTTGTCGAGAAATTAGCGCGTGAAGAAGACAAATTTTGAAATCTAAACAATGACTTTGTTTATTTCATTGTCTTAACTACTGGGAATTGATCCATTTAGTTAATCCATTGCGTATGCATTTGTTCGACTGAGATTATTCAGATTAGACAACATAAGTAAATAACAGGGATTTCATTAAGTTTTTTCACATTTAATTTAAAAAAAAAAAGAAAAATGAATGTATGCTTTTCGTTTTTGTAATTTTCACGGCTTAAAACAAGAAAAAATAAAGCTGTAAGAAATTACATTCTTTGAACTTGTGGTTCTATTGGATGTATTTCTGAACATTTGAAATCGTTTTCTTTAAAGAAAAGTAAAATGAATAAAGAAAATTTAAGAAATAACATTTTAAGGAAAGTAGGCCTTAAGTTCTTGTTTTTTTCCATTTCAATGTTGATCGTCCTAAATGAAGACTGCCTGTATTTTCTTGAGATTTGAGTAAATATTAAGGGAACATGGAAATCTGTTGTCATTATTACATTCTTGTGTGAGCAAACACCAAACAGTTCGACTCCGTTATTGATGAAACGTGGTATATAGTGAGATCAATGTAACTTAAGGACTAACTTCAAGTTTTATCGAACGAAACCTTAAAGCCTCTCAGTTTTAATTTTTCCTTTTTAAAGTAATGCTACAATCACATAGGCCGTGCCTCCATCTAGTAAGCACTTTTGCAAATCTATTTCCGTCTACTTTCAGATCAACAGATGACGATTATTTTATTGATTAATAATTTAGCGAATGTGTTAAATCAGTGGTCGTTTACCAGGCATTTTTTGTTTTTATTTATTTATTTACAGCTTATAGAAGCAAACCCCTGATTAGCCACAACTTCAAGGTATTTTGTATTTGAAAACACTGTGCTTTATTTCGAAATACAATGTTTTATTAGCACATAAAAATGTTGGAAATTGCAGTTTATTTGAAAAGAGTAAAAAACAAAACAAACAAACAATTGAAAATAATGAATAACTTTCTATTTCAAGCAGTGTGTGTTCTTTTAAAACACGTCTGCCGAAATGACTGCAGAAATCGGCTTAATTGTTTATGTATTTGTTTGCATCAGCATGACATTTGCGGTGGAATGTCAGCGAAATGCTACTATACGCTTCACTTTAGATCAGGCAGAGATCGTACGCGTCTCTAATAGACGTGATCTTTCAGATATTGTGTCAGATATTGTAGATAGCGCTACAACTGCATTGTTTCAAATATCGGTTGGCATAACAAAGTGGTGTAAAATACACATTTAAGATACTCCATTCTTTATATTTGAGACCAAATTGCATATGAAGCCTACTTGCAACATCTTTTTTAAGACTAAACATGTCAACTTTCATTAATAAAAGTGAGTATTAAATGAGTTTGGCGTTTTCGTTTCTTTGCCGCTTGAGTGGCTGTGTACAGCGGGCCAGAAAAGATCGAGAGTAGCGCTACAACTACAACCAATAGGTGGCAGCACAGCCTAGCTGAGGTTACAGTGACTTTATAAAGAGTGTGGCCATATATGGTGGTCGTGTTCTCTATTGATAAGGTGACCAATTGTCCTCCTTTTTGAAGCTCTTACCTCCCTTGAGAAGTGTCCTCCTAAATGTTCTTCTTTTGTAAATTCTGTCTTCCTTTTTTATTTTAGAAGAGTAATATGTCCTCTTTTTTGATATGTGAAGTTTAAAACCTTTTTTTTTTTTGGTTGAACAGATAGGTTTATACCCCTGAAACCCTGATTTAATATTTTTTTCCCTCCAATCTATTTGCGTCCTCCTTTTCATTTTAGAAAAAATGGTCACCTTACTATTGAAAGCAGTCACATAAGAAAATCAACCTTTAGTTTTCCAACTTCCACATCACGTTAATGTCCATTGTTTAAGACGTGGATAATAGGGACGCTCACAGAATTGTTTTTCCAGGAGTTAAGGTGTAAAATATATTGGCAGTGTAAAAGGTCTGTAAAACTTGTATTTTACATTGTGAAATTATGTAAAAGAAATTTAAGTATACTAAAATAAGTTACAATAAAATTAACATTTTTATATTTTTTAGACGTCTTGCGAGAAAAAAAGATTCCTTGATTTATATTGAAATTGAAAACTTCAGGTGGGACAAATACCTCCACTCTCTCCTTTGCATGGATAGAAATTCAATGATTAGTTTCTTTATCATATTTCTCGCAGCACCTGGAGAATTTGAAGTCATTACTTTGCTAAAGCTTTAACCATTTTCTTGGAATTAATTCTAGAAAACACATCTAGCAAAATTGGTCTGATAATTCCTTTCTTCTTAGCATCTGGCTTCTTTTGTCGTCAATCTCCAAGTCTGTTGTTACTATAAACATGTATTGCTATTCTTTGCTATTGTTTTAAACTTTACTATGCGTTGGTATCACATATGTTTTGTACTTTTCAACTTTAATTGTTTCCGTTTTCTTTTGTTTTTAAAATGAAAATTAAATATTATTTCAATCATTTGGATTCAATAATAAACTTCAAACATGAAAAAACAAAAACAAAAAAAAAAAAAAAATACCTGTACTTTTTGTATTTAGTAGAAGTTATAATTTAAAACGAAACTTACTTTTTGGGGTATTTATTTTCACAACTTTAACAAAACAAAAAACAAAACAAAAGAAAAACAAACAAAACAGAAATTTGTGGAGAATTTTGTGACTGAGATAGCGAAAATCCTCATAGAAAAATGTATTAAGAACAATGGCAAATTAAGTCTCGTCGAATTAGGAATTTCTATGAACATTTGGAAAAGAATCTTAATCTATTTCATTTTAAATTTGTACATATTTGGTTTTTAAAATTAATGAGGTTTAATTAAAGAAATATTTACGAATTTATTCATTTTAATAACAAACTTGAAATAAAATACAAATTATTTTATATTAGGCGAGTGAAGTAGATTTACGATTTGAGGTGGGTTTTCTTTCTCCCTCTGGGTTGTTTTCACGACTTAAAACAACAGGCAAATTTAAATGCCAATTGTACGTAGTTAAAAACAAATTACTTACATTTCATTCAGTAGCTACACTAGGTTTCTGTTTCTACTTCCTTAACTACGAAAAATGTAGAAAAAGAAATTCAACTAAACTTGATATAAGTAATGCCTACAATTAACGTGCGTATAGCAATATAAGAAAGAAAAATAAGAATAAAACCACAAGACTCAAGAGTTCACTGCTCTGTTTTTGGAAATTGCGATACCGGGAATCCAAGATGGACCATTTCTGGTTTCCTGATCTTCGTCAATTGGGTCCGCCCAGTATCTTACATTTCAGTGAACTCGAGAAACATATAAATAGAACAAAAGTAAGCATCAAATACTTGGGTTTCCAGTATCGCAATTTCCAAAAACAGATCAGTCAGTCTTGTGCGTCAGTCTCAGTCTTGTGCGTTATACAGAAACAAAGTTAGCTCTGAATCGATTCTGTTTAATAGTCTAAGATGATTAGAAAACTTTCATTCCGCGATATCTCTTCCCTCCCCTTTTATCACCCACATTGAGTGTCTTGTATTAAAGTCTTGCATTAAAGTGTCTTGCATCA
>JAFIDM010002131.1:101456876-101474661 GCA_023159025.1 Thereuonema tuberculata
ATAGAAGTAATGCTTCTTTCTTTTTTGACTCTCATTTTTATCCTAATTGATACTTTTCAGTGGTTTTTCAGTTATAAACAGTCAAGGGTTTTGAATTACAAATTGTAATGGTTTTGAGTTAAAAATAATGATTTTTTTAGTGATCTATCCAATAGAAATAGAGCTTCTTTTTTACTTGACTCTCTTTTTTTTGTATTTAGACATCTCCCATGTACACACGCTTGTTTTCAATATCACAGATAGGAAATAAATAAACAATCTTGAGATTCAAAAAAAAGCTTGAATAGATTCTTTATTGATGGGGGGGGGGGAAGAACACATAAGTAAAAAAAATAAATAAATTATAAACAGTTGTAGTCCCTATGGCCTAATGGATAAGACGTCTGACTTCGGATCAGAAGGTTGCAGGTTCGATTCCGTCGCGGATGCTTCATTGTAAAAATTATTTCTATTTTCCATTCTCACAGAAAATTGCGCCAGACAGACAGAGAAATAAAAGATTTTAGTAATATAGATTATTGTAAGTTAAATAAACAAACGAATTCGACAATGCAAGAATTAATCAATGAACCAATTGAGTAACCGCATCTATTGGTTCTTGTTTTAATAAAAGAAAAAAAAACACAATAAACTCAGTAATAGAAGTTTAACTGAGAACCTTTTTTGGAACAAAACAATCGGTTCGTTTCAAACGGCTTTGCAAATACCCGACCTTCATTGACCTTCTGCTGCCTGACATTCGACCGACGACCGCTGGAAAGCAACGACCATTAGCGATCTTCCCAGGGCCCTTCTTAGCGCCCCATCTCCTGAAACGTCCTGATCGGTTGAATCCACGGGAGTTATAAAGGATACGGGATCCCCTCGACGACTAGGCTACGAAAATTCAGTGGGCCTATTGGCGGTCCCCACTCCAACGTACAACGTTCTTAATGCTCCCTAAGTGCCAGACAGTTCAAACATACCCTATGACCGGTTGTATATAGCACTTGTAGACATTTATTTATTTTTATCATTTAATAAAATCTTTCTTGTAAATCTTCCTCCCGTCTTCATCTCACTATTGTTTACTTGAAAGGCGCTGGCCAATGGTGAATTCCTGCCGGTTAGCTAGCTTTCCACGGCACCTCCCTTTTTTTTCCAACCAATCTGCTCACTCCCCACCTTACATATCTCTCCCTTATATCCCGTGATCGTGGCTTGCTATCGGAATACATTCGATTAACGTGCGTCTAAAAAAAAACACACAAAACACATAGTTGCAAGACATGTGGTTTGACATCGCCGCCATCGACTGTATTACTCGTCCGACTAGCTTAGCCGATATGCAGAAGAGCCCGCGCCTCTCATCCGATTTCCCTCCATCTTTCTCACTCCTGATTTAAATCTAGCTCTTGAATTTTCTTCACCCTGAGCCCTCCAATTCCTTCCATGATGTCACATTATGGGTCAAAATTGTTCTCGGATATAATTTCCCTTTCTCAGGCGCGAGACTGTACTTCTTGCTGAGAGTCTGCACTGGAAAGTTTATGAAGCATCAATGCTCCCCTTGTGTTGAGATTCAATGTCCAAGCCGACGCACCTGATTAGAATAAAAAGTAATTCAAATTACAATTTAGAAATTTAAAAAACTTGTATTAAGCTAAAATTAAAACTATGTACAATTAAAATTTACAAGATTAAAATACGACCAGGTTACGCGTCAGTACAGTCGACGCATTTTCAAGTAATGGGATTAAAAATAACATTTGCTTTTGTATTAAAGTTCAAAAATGTTCAGCTGATCCGTGTGTCCCCCGTAGTCTGCTATGACATATATCGATCTATCTTATCCTGGTGGCTTCATCAAACATCATCTGTGATGACATAGCTGTAAATCGGGAACCCTGGTGAGCAATGCTTCAACTGCATTTGGAACTGGTGTGTTGCCAAAAGTTTTCATATTGTGAAATAAAACTTAAAAACAAAATCATGAAAAAAAAAGTTTTTTTTTTTTTAAATTTTTTTTTTAAAGTACAAAAGTAACGCTACTAGTAATGTAGAATTGTATGTATTTGTAATAACAGCATATTTTGGCTTATTATCTTTTCCTTATTTCAATCTTTTTTTTTCTTTTTTCTTTCTTTTTGTTTTCTTTTGTTTTTTTAACACAGCCATATTCAGCAATAGACGTATAAACTATCATTGTATACATCTTGAAGAGTAAGAATAAAGTAAGATTCCATGAATATTAGTTTGTAGTATTGTTGAAAAAAAGATTTATTTTCGGTTGTTGAAAATTAAGAGTATGTTTATGTGAAATAACATGCATAAATGGTAATTAGTCAATATTTCTGTTCCTAACGGCCCTACAATGCTCCCCAATGCGCTCCTTTACCTTACGTTTTGTCTAACCAATATATATGCAATCATGATTTATGCATTTGAAACGCATATACCAAACATTTCTTGTCAGATGTGGAAACTTTATTTCTTGCTCGTAAAACATTTTCCACTGTAGAACTAGCAGACGAACTAAGAATAATGTTATGGGGTGCACATAATTTACGGAGTATTGGAATATAAGGCAGAATGATAATCTATACATAGGTTTTTTGTTACTTGGTAATATTAGTAAGACCGTCATTTTTATATATCCATTTTAAAGTTTGTTTGTAATGCCTATGGATGAATTTTAGGGGGTAGTCATTACTTTAATAATAAATCTTCAAGAATATTTAATTCCAAATCAAATGCCTGTACTGTGCTACTGATATTTGAAATAAAGAAATACTTATAAACACACAAATGTACAATTAACAATTTTTGTATTTAAAATCTTAATAAAAATAATAAAATATATACAATACGAATAAAATTTTAAAAAAGGTCCTTGGACGTTTCAAAGGCACATGGCCTCCATCATCAGCAAATTAATCTTAAATGATAACGGTACATAAGAGTTAAAATTTAAAAGAATACTATTGTTTGATGGTTTCCTATATGCAGATGTAAGGAATCCTCCATCTTTTTCCTTAATATAAACATCAAGAAAAGGCATACCTTGATTCTTCTCCAATTCAACTTCGAACTTTAGGATGTATTTGGCTGAAAACTTCATTTATTCTTGTAATAATAGTTTTATCGGTGTAAGCTAAGATGTCATCGACATACCTATAAAAGAATTTTATTGGGGCATGATCGGAATCCAATTGAAGAGCAGATTCTTCTAAAAAGATCATGGCCCATTCAGCCAGCTCTGCCGCGGCTGATAGACCCATGAAGAGGCCATCCGTTTGTCGATATATTTCTTCAATAAACGAAAAAAACTGCACGGATAAAATAGCATCAATCAATAATATTACTTATGCTCCCCTTGTGTTGTCTGGATACCCTGGGGTCTGTTGTGTCTGTGAGCTGACGCTCAGTCTAGGTATTCCCTCGCGTCCTCTGATCTACTTCAGACTGATGCACCCTCTCCGAGCTCTATGCCTTATCTCCGTCTTTTAAAACCCCCATCCTTTCACCCGCTATGACCTGCCCACTCCCTTCCCAAGATTTTCAAGCCCCTCCGTACACTTGTGTTTGAGTGGGGAAATATGTCATGAACGCAGTTCGCTACCGGCGCTTGCTCTTTTAACTTCATTTCCTTTCCTTCTGTATAATATTTCTTTAAGATATCTCTATTTGTCTGTGATTATTTTCTAATTCTATATCTTTACCTAGAACGAGTCCCGAAAGAGACTTTGTGCTCTGTTTTAATGACTTCGGGAATGGCTCGGAAAAGCTCCTCGGATAGCTTTAAAAAGACAATCAGACCATGAAGCCAAGTGCGGTCTTCTCCAAATTCTCCCGAAACTGGTTCGTCTTCTCCGGCTTAGAAGTATCTTGCTTCGTAGCCTTCCCGACTAGTGCGGTCTTCTTCAACTTCTCCCGCAACTGGCTCATCTTCTCCGGCTTAGCACTGGGGATCTGTCCGTGGCCTACCAACCACTCAACCAATCCAACTTCTCTGAAAGTGGGGAACTCTCTCTCTCTCTCTGCGTCGCTGCCTATCAACAGTACCTTCTTATCTCTTCTCTATCCCCGAACTTGGTGGAGAACCTCTTCGTGGCTGCTCGTCACAAACCAACTCTTCCCTCTGGCTCCGGGTGGAGACCTCTCATGCGGCTGGCTGCCGCCAAAACGAACTGCCCTGAAGCCTTCTGCGCTGCATTATACGCCGCCTGCTGCCTTCCTTTCACTCCGACAGAGTCCACTACCAAAGGGGAGATTGGGTTGGTCTTAACTACTCTTCTCAGAAGGTGGATTGGCGTAAGTCGAATCCACATTTTTAAGGGGGTGGACAATTCCACCGGTAACAATATATATATATATATATATTTAGATAGTTTATTCATAATATTAAAAAAGAGCAAAGTCTTATAATATTGCGTTTTAGTTTTTCTAAATTATCTAAATTTTAGTTTTTACTTTTGCCACCGTGCCGCTGATGAAGTGAGAAGAAATTGGGCCATGTTTTCACAAAAACAGTAATTTGAATTTTGTATTGACATTTTTCAAATTTCAGATTACTGTCCGGCTTATATGTTTAGTAATATAAGTTACTTTTATTCTTATATTCTTTACTTCTAAATTTCTAAATTGCAAATGATTAATTGAAATCTTTGCATTGCGAAACTTGAAGGATGAGCTTTAAATTTTTCCTGTTCGATATATGCCTAATTTTGAAGTTTATGTTTCATGACTTCTTATTAGGGTATTTATTTATTTATTTATTTATTTATTTATTTTTTATATAGTTTTACTCAATATTATGGATTTTGCTCTTTTTTTTAATTTAATTTCTATTTATATTTTTAATCTGTAAATATAGTTATTAATTTTTAGTGATTTGGATAGTCTTTTTATCATTTTTGAAATTTTAGATTATTTGTTTATTAATAAATAAATAATTAATGATAGTTAATTATCCCTATGTTATTCATTTTTAAATTATTAATTTGTATAAGTAAATTTAAATTTTGTAATTTTAATCTTTAAATTTAAATATTTAAGTATCTTAATATTTAAGTAATAAAGAATACCATCTCATCTTTATTGCTTAATTAATTTTTTTTTTTTTTTTTTAATTTTCTTTAATTTTTTTAGATAGTTTATTCATAATATTCAAAAAGAGCAAAGCAAAGTCTTATAATATTGCGTTTTAGTTTTTTTAAATTATCTAAATTTTAGTTTTTAACTTTTGCCACCGTGCCGCTGATGAAGTAAGAACAAATTGGGCCGTGTTTTCACAGAAACAGTAATTTTGCATTAGCATTTTTCAAATTTCAGATTACTGTCCGGCTTATATATATACTGTTCGTTTTGAAAAGGCAGACCGACCACTGGCGAACGATTTTACTCCGCAGAGAGGTGATATGCTGAGATGGGCACTTTCCTAAGAAACTCTTTTGGACATTTTCGCTTTTAAGAAAAAAATAACGAAGTAGCATTTTTGTATTAGTATTTATTCTTTCCATAATTCTTTCACGAAAGGTGGCCGTAAAATAACTTTCCATGTTTAGAGGCATCTGCAGCGAAAACTAATGAACGGAAATGAAACCAAAATTCAGCTTTAGTCTATTCAGGGCATGGAGAAAAGAATTCTGCAAAACAAAAAAAAAACAAAAAAATTGTACCAAAAGTCGCCGATAGGAGAAAATTCAGTGCTGCTGTCATTCTAAATGTAGATTATGCAAATTTTCTAGTGCAGAAGTGATGCCACTCAGTCCTTTTAAATAAGGAAGAGCGAACGTTCAGTTCGTCGATTGACTGTTGATTTGTACTCAATAAGCGGCCTATCTTACCTCAACGTGCGTTACTTGTAAAGATGTTTTACACTAAAGAGTGCAATGCAGCGGCGGCTCTTAGGGATTTTCGAAGACTTCATAACCTGCTGTAGCACTGCGAGCTATGATTCATAAATTCGAGAAAACTGGATCGTTAGGAGTGAGAGCGGGCAGACGACGGAAACCAGTATCTGACAACACAGTAACAGATATTGCCACTGCAGTGTTCGACGACACAGGGACTAGTAGTGGTCCAAGCGCTCGTGCAATAGCTTGCCAAACCGATATGCTTTATGGGACTGTCTGGAAAATGTTACGGAAAATGCAGATGATGATAAGCGCCTCACTTTCACGCTAACATTTCTTGCCCAAATGGATATCCAAAAAATAATTGGCCTTGGAACATATTGTGGGGCGATGAGGCTCATTTTTATATGAATGGGTCAGTCAACACTCAAAACTGCCGAATCTGGGCATGTGAATGTCCCACAGTGATTCATCAAGTGCCACTGCATTCTTCAAAAGTAACTGTGTGGTGTGGATTCACAGCAGAGTTCATATTAGGACCATACTTTTTTGAGGCTATGACTCCTACAGGTCCTGTTACCTGTACCATTAATGGAGAGAGATATCTGCAAATGCTTGTCATTCCTGAATTGCAACAAAGACAATGCTCACACTCGACATGTTATACACAAGATGGAGCAGGACCACATATTTTCGTGCAATACAGAACCTGTTTTCCGCCAGCATTTCGGGAATGAGAGGGTTATCAGTGAATATTTTCCGATGGAATGGCCGCCCTGTTCCCCCGACATGACTCCCATATAACTTTTGGTTGTTGGATACCTGAAATCCATTATGTATACTACTGGCATTACAACCCAGCATTCGTTGAAAGATAACATACGATGGGCTGTTACAAACATCTAAACTGATACTTTACGCGCAGAAGTAGAGAACGTCGTACACGGGATGCAATATGTTGTACACAAGAAAGGTCAGCACATCAGAGGGTTTGTTATTTACTTATTTATACATTTTGTTTTCTCTTTTTGTGGTCAAATTCTTTTTATGGCAGCCTGAGTGCTGCCCAAGGATTTGGATTCCACATTTTGTTCTTGTTTTTTTTTTTCTTGCTTTTACTTTTTGAGGGGTCACTGTCTCCATCGTGTATTCATAATACCTCTCCTCATACGCCTTTTGAGTCTTGCACTGGCTGATTAGCTCTAGCTGATGAAAGCCTAACAAGCTCGAAACGGCCGTCCCAGAGTATCAGTTCGACTCAAAAGGCATTCTTATTTGAATTCATTGTAATTATTCACCAATTTACTGGTTCCGAAGCGCCAAATTTTCTCCTGTCGGCGACTTTTGGTACATTTTTTTTTTTCCTTGCAGAATTTTTCTCCCCATGCCCTCAGTAAACTATAACTGAATTTTGGTTTTATTCCGTTCATTAGTTTTCGCTGCAGATGCCTCCAAACAGCGAAAGTTATTTTATGGCCACCTTGTATAATATATATATTCCCTTTAATGCAATTTTAAATCTTTTGTTTGATTACAATTTTTTTTTCAATATAAAATGGCTAGGGATTGTTGGCTGCTTTTACCTGCAGGTATTTGAAAGTTAAGTTTTCTTATTTCATGTATAGTACATATATTGTAATTTAAATAAAATGCTAAGAATTGATAGTAAATCGAATGATTTTTATTATCTAATAATTTGCAAGTAGCTCATGATTGAAGGAATGATTTTACAATTTTTACAATACAAATGATTACTTTTTTTCTTAGCTATTCTTAATATTCATTTATTATCTAAGCATTCACAAGTATTTAGAAGAAAATTAAGTCCCACGAGTCAATGCATTGCAAATTATCATCGTTCACTTCGAATCGTGTTTACTGTGGCTTTAGTAAAACGAATATACATTTTAGGTTTACGTATGTTGTAAACCTTCAATAATCTTACTTCAATAATCAAGCTAATTCCTACCCAGCCAATATATTAAGCTAATGATATCTTCAAATAACATATAATTTTTTCTCATTAGAAATAAATTGAAATTCTAATGTGTTTGATAACACGTAGTGGTTACCAAAAAACTTAGATTTCATTTCTATTATTTCTTTCATTTTTTTTCTTTTATAAATTATATAATTTGTAAGCAACAAATACGACACTAACGCCAGTTGTACCAGTCAATGTTACTGCAGTGGCTCCTAAACCAACTGCCCCTGCAGTCTCTAACGTTGAAAATAAGCCATTAACGCTATTGCAACAAGTGCACTAGTTGTTGTTGCCAATGCAGCAGCTGCTCCTCTAATGGCATCTGCAATTCTTCCTAAATAAATAAATAAATAAATAAAAATTGAATAAATTAAAACACGTGTTATCAATAAAAAGATATGATAAGTTTACACTTTTTTCTTCCTATTTCCGATATAGTTACAAATCTTCATTCGTAAAGAAAATAAGATAATAACCTAACAAAACATAGATCAAATTTTTTGAAAAGGAAAAACAAAAAAACAAAACAAAAACAGAATAAAGTTAAGACAGAACATTTAAGCAATAAAAAAAATTAAATGAAAATCAAACGATGTTTAGATTCATGTGAGAAATTTATGTATATTTATTTTTTCTCTTAGTTTATATAAGTAAAACAATTTTTTATGAATCTAGTGTCAATGTCCATTGAATTAAAAAATAGTAATCCAGTCAGTTTGATAATGCTGTAACAGAATATAACAACAATGATAAGAGCGATTCTTCCGAGCACGGAGCATTGTAATAATAAAATGCAATTACAAGAAAGTCAGTGATGCTGATTTAATAAAGAGGCTGACACAGGGTGATAGGGTGTTGTTGGAAAGAAAGAGTGTGGAATAATATTCTTGGTGTTAACTCCTGAAAGGAGAAATGATCGGATCAAAGTAAATGATGAATTAAATACCTTATAAGATGAGTATTATTTTATTCCTGTAAAGAGGATTCCGGTCAATGGAATATTCACTGCTTTTGTTCTGTTATTTGAATTACACTACAAATATTAGATAAAAGTTTAGATTACGGCACCCGCTCTTGGCGTTATTTTTTTCCCGTCGTCAAACATGACCGTTTCGGAACTATTTTCAGAAACCGGAAGCGGAAGTTGACGTCGGATGTTTCAACTTCCGGAGAACGACCGGATAGTGAATACAGGAAAGCCACCTCTTGCTAAAAGGGGCTGTCACTGCGAACCATCTCTTTCTAAAAGGGGCTATCATTAGGAACCACCTCTTGCTAAAATGGGGGTTTCAGTGGGAACCACCTCTTGCTAAAAGCGGCTATCACTGTGAACCGTCGGATCTCAAAAGTTGAAACGGGAAAAATTATAAAATACATGTAATTAGGTCTCCCTTATGTGACGGTGTCGCTGTTTTGTGGTTGAAACACTTCGACTATAACCATCATTTACATCCTTCCTTTGAACAAACGACATGGTCTTTCCACACTTTGGACACTTAATATTCTTTCACTTAATATTCGAGAATTAATCGAATACTCATACAAAAATGAATTACATCCTTTTTACATCCATCTCGCAATCACACAAAACAACTAAAATCACACAAACCATTCTATAATGTTCCCGGACCTATCAATTGCGCCGCACCTGAAACAGTCTGCAACGCCATCTTTAAAATGGAACACATGTGCAGTAAACACGTGGATCACTAAGACAACTATGACGTCATGTATCCCTGCGCACCGAGCACGCCGAAAGCTGTAAACACACTCATAACCGATGTATCCTTACAAGGTGTGCCGTATTCTACACTCTAGCCAAATATTAATATGCTTATAATATTTATAGGAACAAATCTATCGTCGGAACTATCATGGAGGAATTTATTCGATCATTCGACCGCCATGTTGGATGGATTTGATTCAGGATGAAAAGTGTGCATATACAATATATTCAGAGGGTAGATCCTGATATACTAATTTACAAGAACCAAAGTAAGTCATTATTTAAATTAGTATAATATTCTTCAGGCATTACAGAACTCTCTCACAGACACAGTGTATTGGATTCAACATAATGGTACTTTACTCTACCTGTTTGAACAACGATATAGGTTTAATTAAAATTAAAGACTCTTGAATATTGATAACTGTGAACTTACTAAATTTGAATTTAGAATTTGTGAGATGTCTGTCAAGACAGACTTTAAGAAGGTTCATTATTGTGTAGGCTTTTATCGAAAGCTAAAGAGATTACTTGAGAAGCTTTTGTTTTTGTAACCGCTTAAGATAGTTACTGTTATTTT
Organism: Thereuonema tuberculata; assembly: GCA_023159025.1. Taxonomy (NCBI): domain Eukaryota; kingdom Metazoa; phylum Arthropoda; class Chilopoda; order Scutigeromorpha; family Scutigeridae; genus Thereuonema; species Thereuonema tuberculata. The sequence continues at coordinate 101,467,004 of JAFIDM010002131.1, forward strand.
TATTTGTTATAACTGATCATGCATTAGTATGTTAAATTAGAATATATGTTCATAAGATCTTGATTTTATAAATTACTATCTCTCAATTTTATTATCCTAAAAAAAAAAAACTACTGATATAAATAAATCAAATTTATCAATTATTTATATATTTTCAGTAAAGTTTTTTTTTTCTACACGATATTGCCGCATGTACTGATATGGTATCATCTAGACACATATAGATAATCCTACGAGATCCTATAAAAAGACATGTCTGTAGGTTATATTGTGAATAAAGTTAAGTTACATAGGGTAAATATAATAAATAAAAGTAATAAAAACAAAAGTAATCCAAGCAAAGAACATATATAGATATTATTATGTATTAATATGTAACAATCTCATATTTAAAATTCTGAATACCTAAGTTTTTTTTTGGTTATTTTCCCCCGACCTGAATGGCAACAAACATTGACCAAACAATGACTCGTGCGTGTATCAGTTGTGTGTGATCACTATTTCTATGCAGAAGTGCGTCTGCTGCTGCACAGGTAATTTTTCTCTTCCGGAATATTTTCAGAATTTTTACAAGGGTCTTTTGAAACTTTTTCAATATAAAATAACTGTACCTGTACTAGAATATTATCTAGAATATTATTCCACTATTTTGGTTCTGTTGTTTACATCTGCAGACATTGATCGGCCCCAATAGACATTTCGTTTTGTGTTGTATTATTATTTTGGGGCCGATTTTATGTGCGCCACCTGTATTATATCGCATACAGTATCCTGTATCTTAGTTACAATACATTCTGAATTCCGAAAATTCCGAAATACACCTCGGCCGAAATATTTTGGATATAGAAATATGGACCTGTAGTTCTGTACTCTGCGCTTGAGAAAGGATTTCAATTTTATGATAATTATTTAAAAAAACAACAACATTAGTATGAATAATATAAAAAAAAGAATAAGTAAAAAAAAAATAGAACACTTTTCTTTGAAAAAAGTCTTGAATTGTTTTCTTGGCTCGCTAGGGCGACAAGGCATCGAGACAAAATGGGCAATACGTTTTTTTTACTAGGACAGCCTTTACACGACTGAGATTTAGGTAGTTCCGTTTAGGATTACTGATGAAAATCTATAGAGAATCTGGTGAAAAGACTGGCCATCAATCTTCCACTGTTGTGTTTTACGGCCATCCGTCTCCCATCAAAAAATCACGTGAAGCTCTCGTTGTCGGCGAGATATAACAAAGTTGAATACAGTTAAATATCGTATTGAAATAGTATTTTTGTTTCAAAACTTTTTTCCGCTTTTCTTAATAAGGATATCTTTCAAAAATATTGTTTTACCCAAATATTATATTTTCATTGTCTCATAAAACGTAATAGGCTACTTTTTTTTTTTTTAATTTTTTGACTGCTTAGGGATATTTTTTGCAGTCAAGAAACTTTACGAAACAGGGTTTGGCAAAATCAAAAAAGTATTTTAAATACTTACAAATATTTTTTGAAATATCCTAATGCATTGAGTAGATAATATATTGATTAAACAATGTTTTCATTCGAAGGATTCTGTCTTTATTGTGGTTATAAATGTATAATGGGTCTTCGTTTATGGAAAGAGCACAGGACAGTTGCCAACATTATGTTGTAGAGAACAACCACGAGTAGCTCCATGAATCAGTGATTCTTTATCATTCGTAATTTAAATAAATTTATCAAAATAATCGCAAATTTTCAATGAAAAATTTGGGATAACTTAATCCAGTTAGGAGTTTTGATACTACGTTTCGTCACCAGAGGTGCTCTTCGCCATCAAATCATTTATCCATCTATTAAGAAACAGAACACAACTTAAAAAACGATGACAAGCACGGAACCATCCAAATTCCAGCAGTGAAAATACTTGCTAGTTGTAATATCTATTTTTTTTTTGATAAGTAGTTTAACAAGGTGCAAAAATATTTGTTAAAATTTGATTCGATTATCTTGTAAGATATTTTCTTACAAATTGTAATAATTATTGAAATTGTAGTTTCAAGAATACAGAAGACCTTAAAATAACATAAATTCAATTTTTCTCAAAATCTTGATATTTTTTTCTTTTTAACTATTTGGTTTTTTTTTAAATTGTGAAAATACGAAGAAAATTTAATTTTTAAATTAAAATATCTAATGAACTACTGATGGAGTTTTTCGTTTTCTGAAGAAGTTATTTAAATCCGCATTATTTTCTTAAATTGTCATTAATTTTAATTTCATAAAAGCTCGCGCAGATAAATGAAGAGGATTAAAAGGCAGAATATTATTCATTGTTTAAAAAACCCCTTAGAAATCCAATGTATCGGTTTTGTTATCTTCACGTGCTTATTTCTCGACAGAGACTCAGATGAAAAATTTAAAGAAAATTTAGCTCCCCTCTTGTTTTTAATACTAAGTTCTAAGAAGATCCATTCAAAGGGACACAGACTGACGGTTATGAGGAATAATCTGTATTATTTTTTTAAATGTTAATCGTTCTAACCACGCGAAAATTAGTGGATTAGTTAAAAAGAGCAATTCTCATTGTTTGACATTCTTAGAAATTCATTGTCTAGGTTCTTCTCGTGCTAATGTCTCGATAGCGACCCACTTCACATTTAAAGTTACATCGTCTCTTCTTCTCAAATGTGCATACCAAGTTTCAAGAAGATCCAGAAGCTGATTTAAAAGTTATCAGCAGGGACACACATTTACAGTCACTGATGAATTTTGATGAGCTAAACGTTGAGAGCAACGGAAATATAAAAATATGCTACAATTTAATTAACCCTAATTTCACTTCTGAGGTTTTTATTTCTCTGTACAAATTATTTTTGAAATACTATTGGTAAAACAAACTTCCATTGCATATTAAAAAGATAGTATTACTGGATTGTATCCACGGAGAGAACTCGACCCAATAGCAGCAGAATCGAAATAATTGAAATTTAAAACAGTTTCGTAAAACAATGAGTCATTGACAGCTGTAATTGGTAAAAAAAAACTTTTATCAAACTTTCCTTATAAAGTGAGATCAGTCAAATCCGTTAGAAAGTGTTTGTGTGTGTCTTACCTCCTCCCTTCACCTCTCCTTTAATCACTTCTGAACCTCTGAATGAGTCTTTTTGCAACTTGCTATAAATATTTAAGGTCTACATACCATCTAACTTCTATATTTCAAAATTTATTTCAAGCTGATCTTTGTCGAGAAATTAGCGCGAGAATGAGACAAAAATTCAAAATCTTAGAAATCTCATTTCTGTTGATAATTTATTGTCATAAACATTGAAAATTAAATTCTTTTAATTAATGCATTGCACATGATTTCATACGATGAGAATTAATAAGATTTAGAAAATATAAGTAATTCTGATTTAATTTTGTTCAGTGTTTAATGCTGTTAATGTTGAGTAGACATTATAATTGGAATAATAGCTTTATTTCAAAATACAATAAGGACAATATTGTTGCCACACTGTTTGACATTAGAATAAAGATCATTTATTGTTCTGGAAAATGGTTGTGAAACAGCTCAAAGGACAAATATTTTCTTTGCATGGTCTTATCATTATAACAATCCTTACCAAATCATAAAAGGGGTTAGAATCAAATTTTAAGTCTAATTACCCAAGTCTATTCTGTTAAGTAATATGTACAGTCCAGACTAAACTAAACAGTTGTTGAAGTTAAAGCTATTACAAAGAACACATCTTACTCATTTAGCACCGATAGATAGGAACTAAAGATCAGAGATCTCTGCAATACATTGGATCTTATTTCTAAAGCAATGTTATTACGAAATAAAAACAAAATTGCTTCCCTTTAACAATTGCTTTCCTTTTTTGTAAGATGTTCTTTTTTTTCCCATTTAATCTTTGTTGACTTCATTAATCATGAGAAAAATACGAAAAGTACGAGAAAAATGATGGATTATTAAAAGAAATAAAACTATCTCATTTTCTGAATAAAAGTCAGTTAAATCAGATTTATTTAATTCTCAATATCGGATTAATTTTAATCCTATCAAAGCAAGCGAAAATGAGTGGATTATTAAATCGATTTTTTAAGACATCAATAGAAATCCAGTTTCTTGGTTCTAATGCTTTTCTTTGGATACTTTTTTCACGTGCTAATTTCTCGAAAAGGACCTACACGAAAAATATTTGGAATACAAAAGTAATCTTCGATTGATCATCAATAGACAAAGATCCAAGTTCACAGCCATCCATCTAGCAATTCACAGTTGTTTGGGAAAACATAAACATCAACAAAAACAGATTGACTGATTTTATAAGCCTCATTTTACTTGAAATGTTCGAAGAAACTTAGCACTAGATCAACTTCCCATTTTTAGAGTTTAGTGATCGTCCATTTCTAAACAGCGGAACGAACTAACTTTAATATTTGAATTGTCCACGTGACTCCTCGTCGAGAAATGAACGGGAGAATATGATAAAAACTCCTTAGAATCTAAACAATGGATTTCTATCCTATTTCTGTTAATATCTCATTGTCTTAAACAATTAATATAATTAAAATAAGTTTAACATGCCGAAATAATTCAAAACTAGGTATCAATCCACGGCACAAAGCTAAAGTTAGGATTCGCACCCTGAGTTATCATCGGGAAGAGACTGGGACGGACCGTTTCGTTCTCATTAGGACTCCTCAGCCAGATAAACTCCCCTGATGACAACTCAGAAAGTGCGCGAGGTGTTAGTATCCCGGTTCTCGCACCCGAGAATGGGACCTCCCACCGAAGAAATCCTAACCAAAAATTAAAGAAGATATAAAATACAAAAGTTCCTTGACCTGCCTTCCGGCAAGCACAAAAGGAATTTAACGGCTGCATAAATTAAGTAAAAAAGCCATATGCTTATAAATAAAAGAAGTTTAACGTGCCGAAATAATTCAAAACTAGGTATCAATCCACGGCACAAAGCTCTAGTAAGGATTCGCACCTTGAGTTGTCATCGGGAATTTCCTTAATTTATTCGCATAATTTGATAGAAGTAAAATTGATCCAAGTTAAACAAATTCCAAGTAAACAACGCGGATTTAATTTTTGCGAGAATTTTCGTGACATTCGGGAACTTATTTCATGAAAGTACCTCACAGAAAAAAGAAAAAAAAACAACTTCCAATCCAAAATTACATTACCTTTTTTTCTTAAGTAGACATGTCAAGTTTAACAAAGATCCATGCAATGGTACAAAAGTTATTAAGAAATACTGACTAATTTAATATTCCTCTCACAAAGAAGGCAACTTCTTTAATATGACGTAGGCTTCAAATTTCTTTCGCAACTTCTTGTTCTTTTCAGTAACTTTGATTTGAGATGGATTCTGTTAATAATGAATGACATACAAACTTACTCTTATCTGTTGTTTCTTGGGGATTTTGTTGATCATTTGAACTCATCGTAGGCATTTGCTTAGGATCCATGACTGAGAAAAGACACTTTGTGCTGATTCTATTCCTGGGCCAACAATTAATGCTAAGAACTCATGAGGAAACACTTCCCAGTGAAGCCACGAACCAATCAAAAGCAGTCTTCAGTTGCGGTTTCGATTTGAGATCACGAAGGAGATGGCCACATAGTCAGATAAAATGAACTAAAAGTTTCGATTTCACTTTGTTTCAGAGACCAGAAATTCCGAGCAATTCTTGATTCTTGGTGTTTCAGTCGCAGATATTACTCGCAATCGGTTTACTTGTAATTTTGTTTTAATGCCCGCCAGGATATGTCGAGCATAGGTTTAATCTAATGACCCAATCCATATCAAATGGTCCAGAAAAAATTAAATTGGTTGCTGGATCATTTTTTTAAAAAATGGATTTTTTTACTGTTGTTACCCCTATGCTTGAGTAGTGCAATACAGATAATATTTTTTTTTATTTGACTTCGTTTAAAAATGGCGTCCATTTTTGTTTTATGGTTTCCGGCATTTTTGGCCTTTGTAGACAGTTGCAATAAATTTGATAACTCAGCTAAGAAAAATGAATGAATATTTAAATTTCTTAGGCTATTTAATCTATCTGTTGTAATTTATTTTGCAATTCCTTATTAGGTTTCATGTAATTATAGCAACTACTTTTCAGAAAAGTGTAATATTCGATTTTTTTTTTTTTATTTTATTTCATTTCAAAATTTAAAATTACAGTCCTGCTAGGTTTTCAAATTGAATTCCTGTGATGCAGGTGCTGAAAGTATAAATAATTCATATATATAATATTTGTAAGTCAGAGAACATTAATTATATAAAAATTAGATAATTACGTAATTATACAAATTATACTTAAATTATATTTAATTATATAATTATATAAAAATCAACATATCGCAGAAACACATAAAAGAAATCAAATAACAATTATTATAAATATCATTCATTACAATAAAATTTAAGGTTATCAAATTATTTTTTACTTATTGCTCTAATTACAATTTCTCTCTTTAAATGTTTATGCTGTATAACATTAAAAATTTCTAAATCTAATTGTGAAAATAAAACTTTAAGTAACAATCTCTCATGCCAAAATTATTCAAATAAAAAATTCGTATACAAAATATCAATACACAAAATCAAAAACACACAAAATGTAAATATATATACAATCAAGAATGTGGGCCCGGTAGCAGAGTGGGTAAGGACCTCAATCTAGTCCCATTGGTCTCGAAACGCTGGGAGCCTTACCGCCCGTATATTAGTGGACCCGGTAGCCGAGTGGGTAAGGGCGCTTGGCTGCGGGTTGGAGGTGGCGGGTTCGGTTCCAGGCCTCGGCGGAGGGCGGGAATGTTTCCACGCTTCTTTCTCCTCCAAACGGGTCCTAGGGTCTACCCAGCCCTCTGTAGAATGGGTACCGGGTTTCTTTCCCGGGAAGTTAAGGCGGACGGGCGTCGGGCTGACCACCCGACCTCAATCTAGTCCCGTTGGTCTCGAAACGCTGGGAGCCTTACCTCACGCGCTATCGATACACAAGACCAAAAACACACAAAATATAAATATAGTATATGTAATCAAAAATACCTAAATATTCCAGATAATTTCGCCAAATATTATTTTTTTCAGTATTTGTCTTTTTAATATACTTATTTTATTAAATTTATTTTGTTTTAATTCATTTGTAATTTGCATAAAAATCTTTAATAGAATTCTATTTTTATTTCTTAATCCAAAGTTGTTCTTAGGATTTTCATAATATAAAATCTTATATGATCCTTATAATTAAGTTTGATATTTAAAAAGACTCCCAGATATTTCGTTGATTTAGACCATTTAATTTCTTCTTTTTTAAATTTTATCTGTGGGTAGGAATATTTATATTTCCTAGTAAAAAGCACTGCCTTTGTTTTGAGTATATTAAAGACTAATTTATTTTTGTTCCCCAATCCAAAACAGTCTTCAAGGCAGACATTCCATAGTCGAATATTGAAGTAAACAATAGCATTATCATATTTATCAATAAAGCTTTTAAACAACCCAATTATTATAAATCTAATTCTTCAAATTTGACAATATTTTTGCTGTTACGTTTGATTTTGCAATAATTGGGTTGTTAAAAGCTTTGTTGATAAATATGATAATGCTGTTGTTTACTACAATATTCGACTATGAATGTATTCAGGAGACTATAATGTTTTGTTAA
>JAFIDM010002131.1:101479661-101505597 GCA_023159025.1 Thereuonema tuberculata
CAAAATTTAATTTAATTTAAACTAATAATTATTTTTAAGCAAACTCATTGTTATTGTAATTGTAGTTACTTATTCAACGAATAAATTAAAAAAAATACGGAAAATTTTTTTTTTTGTGTATGTTAATGAAGTGAAAGTCTGATGGAGGTGCATCTGTGGGACACGACTTTTTGCTGTTTTTACATGAATTTTTAAAATAAATAAATAAAAATAAATTGTAATTAATATTGTATTGGTAAACGGTTTCTTGACTGCATAGCTGCATATGTTCTAGACGTGTCTATTCCGAAAATTGTTAATTTTTCACTAAAATTGTAATTTTAAAAAAACTGGGAAGCCAAAAGTACCGGAATGGCGGAATGACCCTTATATGTACTAACAACTTTACTAAATGTTTTACCAAATAGTTCATCAGTTTGCATATAATTATATTTTTCTATTAATTTACAAATTTTGTTTTTATCAATAGTTTTATGTTCATTATTTGTTATAATATTATTTATTATATTCCAAGTCTTTTTAGTATTATTGTAAGTGTTTAGGAATTTATTTTGATAGAATCTTTGCTTTGTTTTTTGTATTAGGTTTTTTAACCAATTACTCTTTTTTTCTATAAATTTCTCTATATTCTTTATTTGTTTTATTGTTTTTATGTTTTTATATAATTTATCTTTTTCCTTGATCTGACTATATATTTCATCTGTTATCCATTCATGTTTATTTTGTTTTATATTATTTTTATTTTGATAATGATATTCATGGTTTTCTCTATATTTTTCTTTATTGCTTTTGTGTTTTTTAGATTTATTTATAATTTTTACAAATTTCTTTATTATTTTATTTGGGTCAATTATTGCTTATTTCTTATATTATTAAGTAAGTTTTCTGATTTTTTAATAAATAATTCCTCATTTATTATATTATTGTGTCTTCTGAATTTTTTAAGATTTTGATTACTTTTACTTAATTTTTGATTATATATTTCTAACATTATTATATAATGATCTGATATTTCTGTTTGTATAATATTACTTTTAGTATCTTTATTTTTTAAATTAGTAAAACAGTGATCTAAGCATGTTGAAGTATAAGATTTTATTGTCTGTACTTCTCTAGTTGCAGTATCAATTAAATTCTCCAAGCCATAAGTATTAAAAATTTCTAAATATTTCAGTACCAAAGAATTGTTTTTTTTTCTAGAATATTAATATTCATATCACCAATAATTATAAAATTATTAGTTTTTTCCAATTTTTTATGAGTATATTCTATAGTTTTTTCTAATTCTTTAAGAAAATAGTTTTTATTAGTTAGAGGAGGCTTATAAATTATTAATATTTTTTTAAAATTTGTACTATTATCAATTTTACTTTTATTAATATCTTTATATTTAAGTACACATGTAATATTTTCAAACGTTATTGTGTCAATTTGAAAATTCATCAATGTATATTCATTTTTATAATACATTATTATCCCACCACCTCTTCTATTTTTCCTAAGATTATATAGCCTTCCAGGGTAAAATATTTAATTTCATTTTATTTATGTTTATTTCTACTAAAATTATTATATTTATTTCATTTATAAACTTTTTTATATAACAAATGAGATAATCAAAGTTCTTTTTTATACTTCGTATATTTAAGTATAATATTTTATGAGAAGACTGATTTATTATTCTATTCACATACAATTCTTCAAAATCACAGTAAATATTTAATTTTTTCTGATCTGATGTTTCAAACATTAGTTAAACATTTTTTTTTTTTTTTTTAGATTATTTTTTTAAGATCATCTTTATTCATTATTTTTATTATAGATGAATTTTCATCTTTTCTTGTAAGATCTTATGGAACTTTGTCCAAGTGAATTTATAATTCTTCTCTTTTGCAATTACTCTTGTTTTCCAAAATAGGGTTTTTTTTCCTTTTCGTTAAATTCTCATTAAAATAGATTCTACTGGTGTCATTGTTATCATAAATTTCATTATTTCTTAAGATTTTCTTTTCTTTCATTTTTTCCATCCAGATTAATCTATTTTTTAAGGTTGAAAACTTGATTATTATAGGCTTTATTTTGTTCTTATTAAAAGTTTGAACTCTATGCATAACCTCTACATTTTGAAGTTGATCTTTCACACCTATCTTGTTTGCAATTTTTTCTACAATGTCTTGCAATTTTTCATTTGGTAGTTGGATAACTCCATTTATTTCTAGGTTATTTTGTCTTAATTTTTCCTCATGATTGTCTATTTCTAGTTCAAAGTTTTTGATTTTCTCTTGAGTTTTATCATTTTCTTCCTCTAATTTTAAAAGTCTTTCTTCAGTTTTCTCCTGTTTTCCTTCTAATGCTGATAATTTATCTAGAATTTCTTCGTAATGTTCATGAATGTAGTTGATACTACTTCTTATCTCCTGTATTTCTGATTTGATTTCCCTTACCTCCTGTAATAATTGACGTATTTCTAGAGCTGATTCCATTTCATTTGTTTGGTAATGCGTATCTTGATTTTCTCCTTTCTTAGCTTTTTTGGTTGATTTTGTTCGTATAGTGATATTCTTAAAGTTCATATTATCTTCTTTTTTTACAGTATCTGTAATATAAGTTATTCACTTATATTTCTCGTTAATTAGGCTTATTTGATTGAGCAGAGAATCATGTGTGCGGCCATATTGTTACACTAATCCCTCAGAATTTAACATTCAGGAAATTTATTAATAAATGAAAACCAATGACTTCACATAAATAAACAAAATCACGCCTTTCAGTTTTTGTCAACAGAGGGAATAAGGAACAACCATTTCGTCCTTATTGGGGACACGTAGACCCGATCCATCGTGACTGATGACAAACCCAGAAAGACGTGAAACAGAAATTGAAGTCAGCCTCGCTCCCGACAGTGACTCCCGAACAAAAAAAAAAATTAAAAATAAGTGTGAAAGTGTTGCTATTTTTAATTTCTATTTATTTTTCATTTCAAGTGCACATTTATTAACATTCGATTTCTTTTAGTTTCTCGAATTTTCATTTCCCAACACGATGTTTAGAATGATTATATATATGCACAAAAAATTCTCATTTGATGTAAAAAAAAATATCCGATTATAAAAAGGATTAAAAAGTAAATAATCTTAGAACAATGGATTTACTTATTTTTATTTGTAAAAACTGTGTTGTTTTTACAACCTGGAACTGGGAGTAAGGATTCAAAACTATAAGTACGAGGTACATTGTTTTGAAGAAATTGCCCACTGGTAAGTAAGCCGACGTTTCATCAAACACACTTCCCACATTGCAATTTTTCTGGGCGCACTTGCGCCTTGAATTAATTTGGATAACCCGCCAAGTTTTTAGAGTTGTTCATTTCTCGATTATGCTGTCTGGAATAGTGAATTTTTTGAAGTACTGTATGTCTTTTATACCGTAACCAGACGGGTACCGTCGCTTCGCTAGACGGGTACATGACTTCCCAGCTCGTTGTGTGCTTCTCCGCTAAACTCAGTTGTATTGCGCGTTGGCACTCACACGAGGCGTTGCCGCAAAAACACTTCATTTTTGCATGTATCTTCCAAACGCAGAAACGTTTGTTAATGACTGATATACCGTTCGATAGAACTTTCAAATATCAACATTTTCTCTATATAATGTTCTCTTCCAACTTTTATACTTTTCATTTAAATTGAGAGAAAGTTAAAATTTGACCCTTTAAAAGGCGACATCTTGGAAACCCAAAACTTTTTTCGAAAGATTTTTGTAGCATTTTGTTTGTCTTAAAAAGCTCTACATTTTATCCATTTGCATGACCAATCTATCTCTTATAGTTTGGTCACAAAATTGGAAAACGTAAATTCTTCTAAAAATGACAGACAGAATAACGCTTTTATGTAATATAATAATGAGGCTTATAGCTGTTATTTACTACGCAAATAATTTCAACTGTCAGTTCTGTGACTTTACTGTTACTCTACGGCGAGATGCATTTAGATATTTTTTTTTTGTACTTCCGCTTGTCCGTAATTCGATCTTAGACTTTATTGTGTGTTTAAGATTTACTGTTTTCCACCAGTCAGTATTACATCCAGTTCCTTTGCTAGGATTGTTTTCTTTGTATTTCTTGGTATAACAATACTATTTCTTACCTAATGCTGATTTGGCATTTTAATCGTTACTTGATATACACTTAAGCTATCTATCGCATTGATTATTTATAATTTACTAGTTGTGACCCGTGAAATATTCACGGAAATTCCATATTTTTGAAAAAAACAATATTGAAAAAGATGTTCTAAGATCATTTTTTAAAAGCCATGACTTCCGCAACAGCCCACATATAATTTGAATGATAAGCCAAATTTTGTTAAAATAAAGAAAATAAAAAATTGATTTACCAGTTTCAACAGTAACAATAACAACAACAACGAATGTCCAACAGCCAATACCAATAATCCTATCTGGACAACAATGACTGCACGTGCTTCGTCATTGTCCCCTACTTGTTGAGCAGTGAGAGAGGCTACACAGCCGAAATTATGAAAAAACTGAGATTTTACAAACACACTAATAAATTTTGACGCACGAACTTCATGCATTTCAGTGTAAACTTCATTTATGTGGGAAAGAAAATTCCAATACGCTGATAATAATTGGTAATCGCGATTCGTCGCAGTGAAGTGGGAAAAATATTCGAGGCGCCATGTTTAAACATGGGCGTGACGTCATGCCTGACGTGTTCCAACGCTGCAATATGATTGGTTATTTCAAATTACAAACTTACAAATTTACAAATAAGATCCGTACAACTTTCGTCTATTAATAGAATTATTTTATAATTTTGGACGGCTAATTTTAAAATAAAAGTTGTTATAAATAAGTTACTATAATTTTTGTTTTTTATTTTTATTCACTAGAATGAGTTACAGTAAAACTCGGAAAGAGAAAATGTTCCATTGATTGTAAATTTAATTACCAATAAATGCATAAATTCCGATGATGCAGGTCTTATTTCACTGAATATGGAGAACCAATTTAGGCAGAACGTCGTCGTCTTCCAGGACAGAGGATTTTTTCTTAAATAATATTACACTTAGGTCTCTGCATGTCTTTCATCTGTTCTTCGTATGTCTGTAACTGTTTCTTTTGAGCTTCCAATTGTTCTTCAAATAATCTTTCCCGTTCTTCTCTCTCTCTGTCAAACGAATCTTTTAGCTCCTGAAAATAAAAATTAAGAAAATATCAAAAATATATAAAACTTAAATACAATTAGTTGGGGCCAAACGTAAGGTCCTTGATTGCTGCCAGGAGGTTCCGGATTAAATCGTCGAGGTCGAAGATTTGTCCTCGTTGAATTCTCCTTCAGATAGATGCTATGTTACACCCAGACCTCTGAAGAATGGGTCTTTCCTGAAGCTTAAGGAGGGCGGGCGTTGACCTGACCACCCGACCTTAATTTAGTTGGTCATAAATCTCCAGTGTTCTCAGGGCCTCGTAGGCTTTGGTACTCATTACTTATCCTAATAATATTCACCTATAATCTCACACTTTGAAGAATAATCCACTAGTCGCAGCTAATCCTTTAGGCCAGCGGTCGGCAACCTTTTGTTGTAAAAGGGACAAATATTTAACGTGGGGATTAGTGCGGGCCGCACTTGGGCCCTAAGTCATTACAGTAAAGTATTCTGAGTAAACCTACAATATTTGTACAAATATTTTAGTTATGAAAATAAAACGCTAATTATGTACTTTTGCGACATTTATTGCATATAGTTATAATGAAATAAAAACAAATAAAATATCAACAATCCAAGACGCCTCGCGGGTCGCACCAAAACGCCTCGCGGGCTGCCGACCGTGCTTTAGGCCACGCCGGATCTGCTAGAAAAATGTAAATTAACACATATATTACATCTATAAGTTAAAAATAATTTATTATTACTACTTATTATTAGTATTATTAGTATTTTAAATAAATTAAGCTTACTGATTCATGATAGAGATTGCGTATCTATTTCAAATACTTTTATTTACAAGTCGATCGAAATATTGATCTGGAAGTGGATAATTATTTTAAAAACGCATTAAATGAATAAAAATTATAATGTCATATTGCTATTATTATTACAATAATAAAGCTTTAATTCTATTTATGTTGTCGATTAATGTTCGATTAATATAGAATTAAATTGTCTTTTCTTTTTCATCTTCCCCCGCCCATCCACATTTCTAAAAATGGGAAAAAACCGTTGCATAATTTTTAGCGAAAGCTGGTAGATTACACAGGAGAGGGAGGAGTTGAATTACTTTTCTTTGAAATGCCGCTGCTATAACAGAAACAATCTATTGGTATTTTTATCCATTATTGCAAAACGTGTCAAATTCGATGTAGATCTTTCTTATATAAGTTCAAATCGTTTTTATAGGACAATTACTTTTTTGGTTATCCCTATTACAAAGCGAGCGGATAGATAAACATGTGGATTTCGACTTTAAAAAAATCTTCGAATGCATTATTTATGCTATCTTTTTTCTCTCCGAGACATAAATAGGATCTGTGATAGTTTATGCCGATGTAAAACACGAAGTTCTAAAGAAGTTATAGTCTACTTTCCTTAAAATTTTATTTCTTAAAATTTCTTCACTGTTTTCTTTACTTTTTTTTTTCTTTTTCAAAGTTGTTAAAATGACAAAAACGAAAAGACTTCATTTATTTTCAAATCTGCTGAATCCTAACAACAGACATTTTGTATTCTTTGGAAAAAAAAAAAAAAAATCATTTTCTTTTCTTATATTCCTTAAAAAACAGATAAATTCGCATTCCTTAACTTGTCGAAATCAAGTAACTTCAATCATAATACGGAAAAATTAATAGAAGTAGGATAGAACTAATTCATTGTTAAATAATCAATTATTTTGAGTTCTCTTCTCGCTTTAGTTTTTCGACAAGGAACCACTTGTAAACGATTTCAAATATAAAAGTTGAATGATCGTTAGTCCTTATATATGCATACTAAGTTTCAAGAAGATGCATCTAGCGGTATATAAGGTATGAGATAACAAACACACAAGTTATCTAGTGAGCCTCATTTTCATAGGAAAGAAGGCTAAAAAAAATTGAAAGCGATTGTACTCCTAATAGATCCACAAGAAGTACACCAAATCTAATATTGATATGTACACTGGAATGCAAAACAAAAGGACCAGTGAGGTTTTCATCTGTAGCTTCTCACTGCCTGGATATGGAAAAAGCAGACCAATATACCGAAATGATGAAAGAAACGACACAATCACAACAACGGATACAAAATGAGACAGAAATGGGTACAGAACACTGGCTGCCATGATACAGATGCAAGTGCAAAGATGGAGCAAAGAAAAGAAATGGTTTCAGTAGGGGGATACGATCACCTCTAACGGCGATACATGTTTTCCACCGCCTGTCCGTAGTTATTATGAGATGATTGGCAAGTTCTTGAGGTAACATAGTTCATTCCTCTGCCAACGCAGTTTTCAGCTGGAAAACAGTTTTCGGTATTTTTGGTGAATGTGGACGATGGGAGTCCCATAGTGTTCGATGGGTTTTAGATCGGAAGAATATGCGGGCCGTTCGAACAATGTTCTCACTTTCTAACAGCATATTAACAGCTGCAGTTCGATGAGGTCTGGCGTTATTGTCCATAAACGAGAACTCGATGTCAGAGGCACCTCGGAACAGATGCCCATGGGGTAGGAGTATCACAATACAGTAGCAAACCGGTTACAGTATCTCCTTCCAATATCTAATGCTCTCTTATACATTCACCATAATGCCTCCCCAGATGAGACCATCTCGATCATCATATCGATCCCTTTCTGTGATGTTTGCGGGGGGTGATATCGTGTGCCAACTTCTCGCCAGATTAGTTGATTTCCAGAATAGCTGCTGAGACTGAGTAAGATAAAGAGAATCTTACTCCATTGCGCTGTGGTCCACTTCTTAAGTTGGCTGCCCCTTTGTAAACGATGAGCAGGCGTTAATGGTAAACAGCGAACTGGATGGCCACCGTATCTGTTGTTCTGAAGTCTTTCGAAGCACGCGATGCGATGTTCTTCTAAACTCTTCGGCCACGCTCCTCACACTTCGGCTTTCCTCGAGCTTTCCAATTAAGCGACCCGGTTAAGTCATCCAGATGTTGTCTGCTGGCCATGTTGTCTGTAGCACCATATGAAACCAATCGAACATCTGTAACACTTGTACTTACTGTTCGTTAACTTGCATACCTGCTGAACTGCTGTTTTTATCCGTTTCTGGGCTAATACGTGACAACGGTTCGAAAATTTGCATGTGCAAATCAGCTGTTTACTGAACGTCCACATTTAAGCAATTCAATTGTTAAGCTGCTTCATTTGATTTTGGGGATATAGCCTTCAGAAATAGTTATTTTACAGTTTGTCTGTTGATTATGAAACTACGAAGGCAAACTCTTGGATGGGTTTATGCAGAATAATGTTAGAAGTTACTAAGATAAAAAATCCAAAAATCAAATAAAAAACAAAACAAAACCGATTATTGGAAAAAATAATAAATAAAGTATATTTGACGTGTCAACTTTCGCGTACTGAAAGTTTCAGCACAAAAAACATTGTTGTTAAAAAAAAATAATATACGTTTGTTAATTAAAATTAACGGTGAACAGTTAATATTAACGGTTTATGGCCTGTAGCTTCTCACCTACTGATTCGAGTTTTACTAAAATTAATTGAGATCTTTCCTAGAATCATCTGAAGAATCTACGAAAATTTCATCTTTATAGAGTAAATAGATGTTGAGCTATCTTGATCTCAGGCGCACAGAAAATCAACAGATGGTTTTTTTTCCTAGTTTCTTAACTACTGGTCGGATATTTACTTAAATCCCTACGTATTTTTCATGTAAAATCGTGAATCTATCTACACGATATCAGCTAAGGTGAATGAATAGTTTTTGAAATAGATTGTTACATTTATAAGTTCATCGTATTTTGGAGTTATATTGGACTCAATGTACCAAAATTAATTGGGAACGTCCTCATGAATATCTTTACACAAGTCTAAAATTTCAGCTTTCTAGGATGTATATTTTTTTGAGTTATTGAGATTACAAACGGAAGGACATTCATTAAGCCTCACCAATCCCATTTGAGTATTTTTTTTTTTTTTTTTTGTCAAATTTGTCTGCAACTCGTGATTATCAATTTCCTGTTTCCGGCTGCTGCTAATTTATCGTCTTTGGCAGATAATACATTTCCATTAATTTTGACTGACACACAGTGAGCAATCAAATCTATTTCCAATTGTTCTTCTATTACAATTCCTAATAGATGAAATTTCTGAATTACTTTTCACCCATGTACTAACAGCGAAAATTACAACTTTGTCACAATGTAATGACTGCTTTGCATGTGCACAAAAATTGCCCAAAACGCTCTTGAAAACTTGCCAATTGCCACTCACTAATTCGGAGTCGTTTTAGACAGGCAAAGGAACTTCCAATGGCAAATCACGTTTTGTTCTCGTTGATTAAACATGGCGACGAAGAGGTTGGTTTTTCTGCTTTGGTTTTATTATTAATTCTCAGCTCATTGAAAAAAAAAACCGGAAAAATCTTGAAGAGAAAGTGATGAATGAAGCCATGAATAGACACAACAACAGGCATCCGCGAAGCTTTTGCTGTCGCAATTTTTCGAATGAATTTTTCTCGTCGATAGGCGCGCTGGTGTCAAATTGTTGATAGAACTTGCTTCAAATTAAAACGTAATGTATTTAGAGCACAGTTTTCGAGAAATTTGTCGATGAGGCAAGTTTTCGAGCACGTCTAAAGCAATCATAAGAGAATCTAATATATTCTCTGAATTTCTTAAGCGAATGTTATAGCATTATAAAGTGAACTAAAAGAACGAGATATTCACCGTTTAAAATCCTAAGTAAGGAAATTGGAATAAAACTAACTGTCTTTTACATTCTCTTTATCATTTGACTCAAACATTGCCACGGAAATTATCATTCTTTTGCTTGCACTTTAGCTTCAGCAAAAAATAATTATAACCAGCTACAAAAATAACGGGAAAAATGATTTAGGAAGGCAATAATCTTAATAAGAATTTTGAAAGAACTTTATATCTGCTTTCTTTTAATGCCCTTTCTTAAAATTCCTTTATTTTTTTCTTTTGTCTGTTTAAATAAAGTCGTGAAAACGACTAAAATGAAACTCCTTTTTTGTATTTCAATTCTACTGAATACAAAAAGTATGTATTTTCCATTTTCTTAAGCCCTCTTACTTAAGTTGTCGTAGTTAGATTAATATTGATCAGTAACTAAAAGATTAATTTATACAGTTTACGGCAAATTAGTTAACAGAAATAGGATCGAAATCCATAGCTAGAATTTCCAATACTTTTCTATGAGAATTTTTGTCGCTTTCTGGTGCTAATTTCTCGACAAAGATCCATTTGTAAAACAAGGCAAATATAAATGATATGTTGTCTCTAATCCTTGAATATACAAGGCACGTTTCAAAAAGAACCGTTCAGATTTCAAAAGTTTTTAAAAGTTTGGATATATATACACACATACAGACTTGATGAGCGTTACTTTCTTATTGGAATGTAAGATATAAATACTGGTAGTAAAAATAAATAAATAAATAAATTTTGGATAAAATGGACGATAACTTAAAGCGATTGTGTAGAACATGAAGATTTTTGTTTCCGCTGTAAGTGTGTGTTCGTCTGGCGTCATTTTCACTCAGAAATTACATTTAAATTTAGTGCTTAGGTAGACCTCACCGAGGAAATCATAAAAACCGTTAAAATAAGGTTTCTAGATGTAGGGGTTTTTCATACAGGAGGGCATCATACATGTTTGTACCTAAAACATAGGCCTACTGATAATTTATAATGACTTAGATCAGCCCTTAGCAAATATTCATTATTTCTATTAAAACAACATCTTATACTGCTGTGACAGTTTGGACCAAAAGCGCCAAGGAGCCTTTACGATGCCATACTTGAGCACTTACCTTATTTACATGTGAAATTAAAGTATAATTTTAATTTGCTAATTATATAAAAGCCTTCGATTATTTATTAGTTTTCATTCTATTTACCTCCATTTGCTTCATTAACGTTTCTATTTTTTCCTTGTTTTCTTGTTGTTCTTTTTTTCTTTGTTCTTCTCGTATTTTCCTTTCCTCTTCCAATCGTTCGTTAGCTTAAGGAAAAGTAATAAAGAATTTGATGAATTAGGAATTTGATCATTTTATTTTTAAAAATAAAAATCGTACAATATCGAGATAGTATCTTAAAATTATTTGTGTACGAAACGATCCTGAAAAGAGCTTATATTAAAAATTGATGTTTTAATTTTATTTTCTCTTTCAAATCTTTAGTTTCCTAAGGAATTCTGTTTAGGACTTTAAAAAAAGGGCCTGTACTGAGGCGCTGTTTTTCTGAGTGGACAAAAGAAAGAAAATTCAAGTCTCGCGGAATCTCGTTTAATTATCGAAAAATTTTAAAACTCATCTGAGTAGCTGTAATAAATAGAGCATTTATATTCATATCTATAAAATGTTGGTTCCGTACCTTCCTCCTGGATTTTTAAAGCTGTCATTTTTGTATCAGCTGTGATAATAAGGGTTCTTTCAGGCTCCTTTTCTGATAAAAACTTCAATAAAACTTCATCTGACTAAATGAAATAAAAAAAAATATTAAATGTAAGAATTCTCCACAAAACTAATGAATTATCTGTAAAAAGTGAATTAAATAATAATAATAATGAAATAGAAAATAATGAATTAATATCCGTAAAAACTTGCAAGAAAGTAGTGAATTATTATCAGTAGAAAGGTGAAAGGCCGTGCCGGCGTGGCCGAGCGGTCTAGACGGCGGTTTGCCGTGTGACCTGTATGCCGGACGCCTGGGTTCGAATCCCAGCACGGGCATGGATGTTTCTTTCTTCTTCTGTTTTTCGTCCGTTTCTCCCCTGGAACTTACAATTTCAGGGTTATTCAGGTCGAGATGAACCTTTGACTATTCTAGCCTCTTCCTGACGTTGTCGGGTTGGGCTAGCGCGTGGTCCGTAGTTGGCCGATTCGCGGTCAAAAAAAAAAAAAAGGTGAAAGAAACTTTTATAATAATAATAAATCAGCCAATTTGTATGAATTAAAAGAGTGATTTAACGTGCTTTGGTAGTGAAAAGGATTCATTAGTTGTTTGAGGTTGTCATTTTATTTCACGTCTTTTTCCTAAGCACGTAAAACTATTGGTTAGTTTTTTTTAATAAGTGAAGGGGAGGCGATCAAAGTGTTGAATCTAGCTAATTCAAATAAATTGTTTTACTATTTTTTGTATGTTTGGCGTCCACTGGCGGAGGCACGAGTGAGACCCGCATCGTCTGTTATTCATCAAAGGGCTATTTCTGGCTCATGAGTTTTCAGTAAGAGATTCTCACTTGTGAAGCTGAGTAGTTCAAATGTTCATTTGTGTTTTCGTTTTATTTATATTCTCTTATATTTTGATTTTAATTCATTTGTAAATCTTATTTTAACTTTTTCACACTTTAAATTCATAATAACTTTTCATAGTAACTTCTATTTAAATAACAATGGCAAAAAGAGTACCTTGTACAGGGAATGACAAATTATTGGCGGGAAAAATATTAGGGTAGAAGGGGAGAATCCTTGAACTGGGGGCTTGAACAGTTCCTTCCACAAAATATTTCATTCTTTTCAAGGAGGAATGAAAGAATAAAGAAGAAATCGTCACCGCAAAAGCAGTGGTGTTTGGTTGGTTGGTATGAGCCGCTGATTCTTTCCATTTTATGTTAGATATATTAATAACACTATTTCAAAATTCCGTAATAGGGAGAGTGGACGTGAGCTTCCATCAGACATCAGAGTGTTTGGCAATGTGGAAAAATAAATAAAACAAAAACCTATTAGATTTCAGCAATGTGTTCATCATTATCATTCGCAAGGGAGACCTTTCACTATAATCATCCCTCGATCTCTCACGCTTTTAACATTATCTTAGAGCAGTATTCAATAGATTGTCGATTATCCATACTAATTGAGACCAAGTTTTGTACGGTTAATCACACGTATCTGAAGATATCCAGTTCACACTATAATTAGTCTTACAACTAAATTATTGTACACAAGGTTATTATTACTATATTTAGAAATATGAAATCTTATAAAAATTAATTGACTTATGAAAACAAAGCTTAACGTGCAGCGAAATAAGAAATAAAATAAAAGAAAATCAGCACCTGAATAAGAGAAAACAAGAAAAAATTGACTTTCTGATTTTTGATTATCGGGAGGAGTTGGGAACGGCCGATTCATCCTTCTACGGACTCATCAGCCCACCCAGCCTCACCCTAACCAAATCAGAAAGGCAAGATCTTCTTGGTGAAAACCACTGTCAACCTGGCAGTGGTTCCACCCGCAATAAAAAACAAGAAATCAAATTGCTGCATCATCTGATGCCAACAACACCTTTTCCTAGGAACTGTGTAGGCAAAAAGGATTTAATAAAATAATAGAAGATTCAAAATAAGACATATTAATAGAAAACAAAGCTTAACGTGCAGCGAAATAAGTAATAAAATAACATAAAATCAGCACCTGAATAAGAGAAGATAAGAAGAAATTGCTAAAAAGAGAGCAAGAGTGGAACCTCCAAGCTTAAAAACAAGAAATAAGAAAACACATTAAAAAGAAAAGAATAGAAAACCATGTGCCAGACTCCGCTGGCCGCAAATGGATTTTCTGTAGGCATCAAATTAATCGCCTAAAAAATTGTAAACACATTAAAAGAGGACCTAGTGTTTATTTGTGCAAAGCATTCCCGAACAGCTGTTTCACGGTAGTATGCCGATCATCAGCGGGAAGCAGAGCATAAAACTCCTAGGTCCCATTACGGAGGTAGATATTAGTTAAAGAGAGAGCAAGAGTGGAATCTCCAAGCTTAAAACAAATCAGAAAGGCAGCAATTTGATTTCTTGTTTTTTATTGTGGGTGGAACCACTGCCAGGTTGACAGTAGTTTTCACCAAGATGATCTTGCCTTTCTGATTTGGTTAGGGTGAGGCTAGGTTGGGCTGATGAGTCCGTAGAAGGACGAAACGGCCGTTCCCAACTCCTCCCCATAATCTAAAATCAGAAAGGCAATTTCTTCGTGTTTTCTCTTATTCAGGTGCTGATTTTCTTTTATTTTATTAATTGACTTACTAATGACTCTTTTACAAACATAATAATTAATCAAGAGTATTTCTATGCCATGTTGCATACTGTATATCTTTGAATAAATAATTCAAAAGTAATAAATTTCGATAATTGTTAAATTTCGCCTTGAAAGGTTCCAATGTTCACGAATTTCGATTACCATAGTTTAGTAAAATACCAAAAGTCTCCCAATAACATAATTCAAATTTCAGTTACCGCGCTGTAATAATTGTCTGCGGTACAAACTTTGCTCTTCAGTCCACAAATCATTTAAATAATATCATGATCAGTCATTTCAATTAAACTTTTAAACCAATTTTATCGTTGGATAATTCTTCGGTTCACAATGATTAATTTAGGGATTTGAATGAAAATGAGAAAATTTGCTTTTTACCAGTAAACACTGCTTCATTAAACCAACCAATGGATCCAGGATTTATTGTAACTGTTAAATCTATTATCTGAGACGAACTTTCGAAAAGACTGTGACGCTACAACTGAAGATCATACACTTCCCTATTTTACCAATTTCATTTCTATGTATTTATAAGCGCCACTGTAAGAGTGTTGTTAATTTTTGACAAAAGTTTTAAAGATCACTGAATAATCGAAGTATTACGGCGGAGTACACAGATCTGCAAAATTAAATTCATTAAAAATTGTTTTAACTTTGAAACATTATTTTTATTACTATTCATGAATACAATTAAAAATATAGGATTGTTAAAAATTAAAGTATCCCTACTTAGAGAGCTCTAAAGCGAGTTTAAGCTGGCAATGAAGAGAATTTTGGACAATAGGTGCTTCGAAGGATGCGCTTGGCATTTTATCGAGAAAAAAAAAATAGTTACAAAATTTGATAGATGGCGGTGTCGCAGTACATTTCACTTGTACTGTAAGAGGCCTGTAATTGTTGAAATGTGTCCTCTACTGTGGTCAAGAACAATTTCTATTCCAAGAACAGGATTTTCTATAAAAGAGCGTAACATTTCAAATGGAACAGCAAGCACATGACGTCTAAATGCTGTCCTTCAGATCTGACAGAGCGTGACATTCTTTCCGATATATCTGTTGTTCAAAAAAAACCGAGAACCATAAGTCGCAAAGATGAGGTCCGGTGATCGGGATGGCAAAGATGTATGGAAACAACGGCTGATGACCCGTTCGTCTGTAAATTGCTGCCTTAGCAATCTTTGGACACAACGGTATATGTGGTTTGACTCGCCATCTTGAACCGCGTTGCAGCTCTGGAATTGCAAAATTTGCTAACATTTCGTAATACCGCTGTCCAGTGACGGAGCAGGTGCGGGGTTGAATTGGTTTTACCTCTTCAAATAAAATATGGCCCAATGATTTTGAAGAGACTGCTTTGCTTTTGTAGAGCACGAGTAGTAAACATTATGCAAATAACGAAAGTTTTGCCACAGCTCCATCTAATATCAAATATTATGATGGTACTTATAAGTCTTTAAATGGTACTTTTTACAATTCGCACTACATAAAGACTGTCTGTATACCAGGAACCTACATATCTATGGATACTTACCACGTAAATTTAATCCACACCCAACCATAACTTACTTTAACTCCTTTTCTGTTCGTCATTGCATATTCTTTCTTTAGCTTCTCCATATCTTCTTTATATGCGTCATAACCCCCTGCACAATAATATTCCTGATTTTCTAGTTTCTCGCTGATAGTTCGATGTAGTTCAGTCAAAATTTCTTCGCATTTCTTATAAGATGCATTTTCATTCATTACATTCATTTCATTGTAAATTTCAACCAATTTGGCCTATCCAAAGAAATCAAATAAAACAGAAAATAAAACAACACAGCAAGAACTTCCTGAATAAACTTAAAGGATATTTTCCTTAAAAAAATTAGTCTTTAAAATTTCTTTCTTTATTTTTTTAAACTCATGAAAACAAATGAAATAATCATATCTCGGACTTACGTACCCTTGACTTACATACACTCGCACTTACTTAGACTGTGCGTTGGAACGATATCCCAACTTCCGAGTTACGTACAACTTGCGTATGCTGTATCCGCAGGCTTAGCGATTACCACTACTGCTTATGTACGATTCATTAGATTCTTCTCAAAGACTGTTCGCTTCCCGTCGCTTTGTGCTAGACTGCTTTTTTTGTGTGTGATTGATATTAACGTGTTTATGACTTTGATGTTCATATTTTCTTGTGATTCAATGAGAAACTAAGTGTAGTAACTTACAGACTTTAAGCCTAAAGTTGTAAAGCTTTTCCGCACTTTGGCATCTGTTATTCTGTTACGCAGTCCCTTGCGCATATATCGTATATTGATAGATAAAAAAAAAATTTTTGCTTCGACTTAGGGACATGCTCCGAAATTTAACCTACCTGAAGTCCGGGATATTTATTTTTAGCCTACTTTAAAATTATTTTCAAATTCTAATATCTGATGAATATAAGCAGTATGAATTTTTTATTTTCTGAAAATAAATGAATAAAACCGTTTTACTTTTTTTAAGTTGTGAAAATAGTATTAATTTTAATCATTATTAAACCAAGCGGTAAGTAGTGGATTAGTCAAAATGATCTTATTCATTATTTCAGATATCGACTGAAATCCGGTGTTGAGGGCTTAATGCTTTTTTTAATGGTATAGAAGCTAGCTCATCTCTTGTTCTTAAATATGGATACTAAGTTTCAAGAAGATCCATCCAGCATTAGGAGGATTCAAGTTATTAGGAGGAGACATACGTATACGCAGACTGAGCCTCACTGTCTTAGGAAAGAGATATAAAAGTTAGTCTCATCATTCAACATCTACAATTTGTGTATTTCGCGCCATTTGCAAAAGTAAAATCTATTAGTAAAGTAAACCTATTTTTAAATTACCTGTAAACTTTCTCGGAAATTGGCAGCGTTATCAAATATTACTTTGTGAATGAGTTTTGCTGCTACTTCCTGTGAGATTCTGGTATGTTGGTCAGTAAATTCGTTGTTGGTCATTGGGAAGCTGAGTTTATTCATTCTCTCTTTATACAGTGCAGTTCCTTCAGCCAATAAACGACTATTCTCTTCTTTGGCGATCAAAGTGTAGGTGGGTTGAATGCAAACCACTTCCCCTTTATTCAGAATATCAGCATATTTCCGTACAAGAATAGCAAACACTGAAACACAAAAATATATTGTTTATTTGGGAAATTATACTGAAAAGGGCGTTAAGTTTTAAGTTTGAAAGACTTCATAAACAATAAAGCATCACGATTGTTTAGACTTCTGAGACTCGTGCTCACAAATGCCTACCCAAGGATATTATCTGCCAACCAAAAAAAATCAGCCAAGTTAATTTCCAAAAAGTAATATTGGTAAACGTTAAATTATTATTATTCTTTATATCCTACATTCGGGTTTCCACAGCTAAGACAATATGGCGGGTCAAGGACCAAATAAACTATGCGTGTTGTGTTGAATATCACAGGCTTCTCAATTGTGCATACGTGTTTTTGTGACGTCCCAGTGTGCTGAGGCTGTGGTGTAATGGGGGGAGGCTCTTCTCTCATTCGACGCCATCTTAATTCGTTAAGTATGTTTATAGAAATTTCTCGTAATGTATCTCTTGTATTTGTGCTTAAAATATTCAAAATGGTATGTTTATTTTTTTTTCGACTATTTTATCAGTGCATCGCATATCATCATCATCGTTTTCAACAATTTTCAGTCCACTATAGGATGAAGGTCTCTAAAGTTTTTCCCAGTTCTTTCGAAAGCTTTTCTCTTCCAATCGAATCCAACAAAACTTTTAATTTCATCCACTCATCTACCTTGCGGATACTTTCTCGGAATCTAGTTTAGAACTTCTATTGATCATCTATTATCATTACGTCTCTACATTGCTAGCACAATTTAGTTTCTTTATAGTGATAATAATATTCGTTTTCTTTCTCACCCATACATTTCGTTTACATTCTCGTTGCGTGATTCCTAACATACATCTTTCCATGCTTCTTTGTCTGCAGTCTCTGAATTGCTTTTTTGGTTTAAGTCCATATGTTATAACTAGTAATATAAAATTGGTTAAAAACTTCCCTCATTAAGCGTAGTGGTATTGCTCCTTTCAATATTTCAGTATTCCTGCCAAAGGCATTCCATGCGACTTTGATTCCACGATTAAATCCGGCGAAATGCTTCCATCCATACTTATTTGTTGTCCAAGATATGCAGAGCTGCTAACTTCCTCTAATCTATATTAGTAAAATCTTTTATTTCTCTGTCTGCCTGTCTGTCCGGCGCAATTGTTAATTATTAGTTCCCGTTGCTGAGAAATTCAGATTATAATTTTTTTTTTTTCATTTTTTTTTCGCCTTGCATGGGATTCGAACCTTCGTCTTCACCTTCGTCCTCGCAGTCAGGAACGCTACCATTGGACTACCGCTGGTCCCTATATCCAATATCCAATCCTACTTTTACTCTATTTGTTAGCGCACTATCCAATAACGAGTTCATTCAATAGGAATAAAATCACTTTTTGCCATAACCGCTTGGAATCGATTCTTCTTGGATTATCTCATACTTACCAGAGGGAGACAGGGAGATGGCCTAGTTTAAAACTAATAACATTACTTGGTTGCCTCTTAATATACCTATTAAACAAACTTTGTTTTTCTTTGAGCTTAGTTTTAATCCAACTTTTAAACTTCCATTGGCAAGTTATCGTATCATGAATTGCAATTCCATAGCATTGTTCGTTAGAATAACTATCTCATCTGTAAACCGAAGGTGGCTTAAATAGTCACCATTAATATTGATGCCTTTCTTTTTCCCCAGTCTAATTTTTGAACACTTCCTGAAGTACTGCTTAGAAAAGATAGTATCTCCCTGTCTGACACCTTTTCCTATCTTTATTTTTTTCTGTATCTTTGTGCAAACCAATTATTGCCGCCATCTCCTTATAAATATTTTTGATAAGGTCTACATATCGATATCGTGGTTTTTCAAAGCGCTAATAACAGCAGACATATCAACTGTAAAAAGCCTTTTCATAATCAATAAATCAAGTACAGAGTGGCATTTTATATTCATGGGTTCACTCAATGACTTCTCTTAAAACATGAATGTGAACAATCGTACTATGTACACTGATAAACTTGGCTGTCCAGCTTGCTCTCTTGGTTGGGCAGAATCTAAAGTTTTCTGTAAGCGATTGGTATAACTTCTCTAAATATAGACTGATAGGAGTATAATTCCCAATATATTCTCTTTCTCCTTTTCTAAATAGTAATATTACCATTGCATTCTTCGTTCTTCTAATCTTCTGGTCCATCTCTTAAGGTTCAAACATTTAGTAAAAAGAGAAAACAGAATTCCTTCCATTCTTCTTCTGCTTCTTTGAGAATATCTGCTGTGATTCCATCATATCCTGGTGTTTATCCTTTCTTCGTGTATTTCATGGCATACTTGACTTCCTCTTTCAATGCTGGAGTATTTCATAGTCAGTCTTATACACCATTTCACCTAAGTCTTCACTATTTTCTTATAAATTGTTATAAAACTCTTCATAACAGTATTTCATAATTTCCTCAGGATTTCTAATAGTGATTTCTAATAGTTTCATTTCTCAGAGCCGTCATGAACTTCTTGCATCAAGAGCGTTTAGCAGCTTTTAGGCTTTTATGTTCCTCAACTGATTTACTTACCAATTGACAAATGTACGAATATCCCAGTAATGTTTTACAAAGCTCAGCATATTCTATTCTCATCACAAGATCGTCCTTTGTTTATCTTCATTTTTCTTCTTTTGATCATTAGTTGTTTAGTATTATATATTTTTTCTCAGATTTTTTGCTTTTTTCAGATCCTCCAATACTTACAGCTGTTTCAACAATGGTTTTAGTTAACTTAGCATTTAATTCATTCAAAATGTCGTCGTCTTCAATGACTATTATTTTGCCATTTCTAAACTGTACTTTAAATTCAGATGAACATTGTCTCACACCCATTAAGTAGAATTCCTTGGATTTCTTAGTAGTTTCTGTCTTTCCCGCTTGACATTGAGATCTAACTTACACCTTACTAATTGAGGGGCTCAGTGGAAAAGAGGCACATGCCACCAAATGAAAATTTTGCAGGAAACCAAGTTTTAGAAAAAGTAATTGCCTGTGGAGAGTTGGTATCTACTTGTTAATTTTTAAACTTATAGTGAAAGTAGATGGCGATTGAAGATGATGGTTAATAGATACTAGACGGCAGGATCTACTCAACAATAGCAAAAAATCAAAATCCTTATAGAGGTGGCATGTGCCCCTTTTCCACTGGGCCCCTCAATTGTTGGTCACCATTTGATTATCACTATAATGATGGTCTCTTTACTTGATGGTTATGAAATTGATTATCTAGTACGTTATTCAACTTTCTTGCTCATTCGCAAGTAATGTATAAGTGAGCTATTTACGTTTTTCAGCTGCCAAAATGAGCTAAATAAAGACTACCCTTCACTAATCGACGATTTTCGCTAAGCAACGTTGCTGTGGTCCTTAACCTACCGAATAAGCTGGGCACGCCTGTATTAATAAAACTCGAACAATTTTATTTGACCACTAAAAATAAAAGATGTAATGAAATCTAACTTACATCTGCCATCGACGGCGTCCGTTTTCACAAACACCTTGGGTTTCGCAACCCTGGCTATCAACTGCTTCAACTCATTAACACCTGCTTCGAATTCTGGGACACCTGGCGGCAATTTTACTTTGCTGTAGTCAAAAAATGGACAAGGCAGTACACGACAATACCGTTTACTAGGAGGAAACATGTCTGAAATCAGTTGATTTAAGCCGTTTTTTTCACGAGGTTTTTTGAATCCAGCGAAAATCTTCCCTCTGTCCAACCACGTATCTGACTCGGCTTCTTTGTCTTGCAAGCACTGCTCCAAATAACGGTCCGGGGTGACCTCAGCGCCTCTAAAATTCAAATTGCATTGGAAGTCTCGCACCAAAACTATGAGAACGGGAAGATATTTACTGATATTCTGAATGTCATCTGTATCTTTATCGTTTATGTGAATCTGCTTTGCATGACCTACAAGAGCTCTGAAAACTGTTAAAGATCTTTGATACAATTTTACAAATTTGATACAATTTCACTTTTTTGTAGTTTAAATTCATGAAATTTGTTACATTATAATAATAATAATAGTAGATATTTTTTAGTATTATTAATCACTGTATATTTGCGCACTGTTAGAATTCTGTAGAATTCCATCAATTGGTGCGTATAGAAGTAATGAATTATTTACAAAAATGAATTAATTTATAAAAATGTAAGGCTGCTGTAAATTTAAACAATACACTTATATTTGAGAAATTGATATTGTAATTCATTTATAGTAAATAAAATTGATAATAAAATAATAAGAATTTGACAAATGTAATTTAAAAATATGTAAAGAAGAAGTACTTAAAAAAAATATCAAGGCATAATAAAAACAATAATAAATATCTCTAACTTGCTTTTAACTTTTTCACATATTACAGAAGAAAAATATAAAAAGCCAATATAAAGTATCAAAAAGATAAAAATACGTTAAACAACAATGGGTGAGACTAAGTGTTTATAAAATGACATCCTAGAACAGCTATTTCACGCTAATATGGCGATCATCAGCAGTCACCAGTAAACAGCGAGGTCTCGATACAAAGGCCATTGGGAAATATTAGTAAATATTAAAAATATAGTTTAAAACAACTAAACTGAAGGCAAAATTTATAAGCCTTCGAAATAAAATTTTGTTTAAAGTAAATTTAAACTGAATTCATGTCAATATCGAACACTGTTTCAAAATTTGTATAAAAAAATTTGCAGAACAAAGCTTTATTTGTACAGTAAAAAACATAGTGATTAAAATTGTTTTTTATTTATTTATTTCTTAAAGTGATTACAATTTCCGTCTTGTTAGGAACCGTTAGTTCAGATCAACGGTGCTATTTTATTTAATAGTGATAATAATTGAATAATTTGTTTTATATAAACATTTTTTTTTGTATTTCTTTGTGCCAATTGGTGTTGACTTTGTTTTTGTTTTGTTTTTTGTCCTATTAACCTTTGTTGATTGATTCTATTAACTTTTACATGCGTTTGAAATCGAATTTACAAATGATTGTAAATCAAATACAGGAACTATAAACTATATATAACTATACAAATGAGATAAGCATAAAAAAATATATAAACATAAAAATATAAATACATACATATATTCACCTCACCTATATAGACGTTTCGCTGGGTATACAGGCATTTATACACTAAAACTAATTAGAATAATTATCATATTCTTTCTTCTTCCTGTAATTGAACACCGGAATTATTAAAAAACCCTAGTTCTTTTAAACATAATGGTCCATTCTATTGTAAAACGCAACGCCTCTTAAACAATCGTAAAACTATCTCTCAAAATGGTGGCGCCTACATCACAATGCACTTCCGGTTACATGAGATCCAAGGATACGCCAAATTCGTCTCTGAATATTACTCGGTGCTAAGAGTCGTTACTTAATAGACTTCCCTTGGCTTGGAGATTTAAAAAAAAAAAATCAGACTTTAATTTCAGGTCATTTCCTACTTTTGGTAGTCACTGACCGAATCCGGAATATAGTTGTAAGTTGACAAAATTGCGTTTTATCTAAGATAGCACTGAATCTGACCTAATTTTGCCACTTCCGGTTCCGGGTCACTGGTAATGCTTGGGCGGCAACAACTCCCCTACAAGTTAATTTGCATGCCAATGGTGTATCGAGGAGGCCAGGAAATAAAAATTGAACTTGAATTACAACGATTTGAATAAAGGAGTTTTCAACCTTATAACAATGCAAGTGTAGAATAGGTTGCAAATTAAACAGAGTCGCCTGGTTTCATGAAATGACTTATAATTATTATTATAAAGAATGAAGATATTGGAAAAAGGATACCCTAGTTGTTTTATTAAATCACTTCCTATTTTCTTGGTGATGTTGAAGATCATTACGCTACTCAGCAACATCGTCATCAGGGCAATGGATTCATCGTACGCATCATCTCTCTAGAAATTAAAAAAAAAAGAATTTCCATTTTCTGACAAACTAATTAAGTTCTCATTTATTTTGATTTTATCAATGTCCGCGGAATTAATGGATAATCTAAAAAATTAATATCCATTGTTAGACATCATTATTTCGCTTCTGAAGCTATTCTTTGGCGATTTTTGTCTCCTTCTTGTGCTAATTCTCGAAAAAACCCATAAAGAAAAAAAAAATAATAAAAATTGAGGTTCATCAAATGAGCTGTGTGTGTGCGTCCCTCCAAATAACTTCTGAACATTCGGATGATCATCTTCAAATGTGCAAGCCAAATTTCAAGATGATCTATCCTACGGTTCGTAAGTTATTAGGAAGGACGCGCACACACACCTGATTTGATGAACCTCAATTTTTTTAAGAAAATACGAAAGTAAGCAAATTGATTTTGTTATTAATTGATTTTTATTGAGGAGTCACTGTTTACATCGTGAATTCCCAATTCTTCCCCTCGTACGCCTTTTGAGTCTTGTAATTAATTTTTATTACAATCTAAACAACCATACACGATAAATGTACTGTTATAACAAAGTAATTCAGAATATATTAATAATTTCGTTGGTCGGTTAGATTAAGTATAAGTTACTAATAAGAAACCGAGATTCCTAAAGGATCTTCGTGTTTAATAGAAATTACCTTAAAATCTATTAATTTCTATTATCATCTTAGAATCTTACCACTATTATTTATTGTGAACTTCTCACAGATTCTTTAAGATCCGAATTGGCAATATCTTTTTATTACCATTCATATATTGCTATCTTTATATTGCTCAACATATAACAGTGCGTTCACTTGTTTGTCTGGCTTTTTGTGTGTGTGTGTGTTTTTTTATATTCATTCGGTGTCAGAACAAGACTATTTTAATCTAATAGTTCATCCTTAAATATCCTATGTTTCAGGAAAATGTATTCAGAGGTTCAAAAGTTATTAGCGGATCTGATAAACCTCACTATCCTAGAATAACAATAGAGAGTATCGTAAAAGCATTAGATTTAATAAAGTAATTTCTGTTACAGTCTAACTCAGTGGTTCTTAAACTTTACTGCTGCCCCGCATCCCTTTCTTTCTCAGAATATTTCTTGCAACCTTTATAAAAAAATGCTAGAATAAATTTTAGTCCTTAGTACATTTATGGTATAAAAACTAAAATAATAAAAATTGTATCGGAATATTTTTTTAATTTAATTTTTAGTAAAATTAATGAATACATGCAAAATTAAATTACCTTTGGAATTGTAAAGTATACAAAAGTTATTTGATTAATTGTAAGATGCTATTCAGTATAATTCTTAATATGCGTTCAAAACATCTCTTACAAATGTTTATTTTTAATTTTGTAGATAAAATTTTATCTCTGAAATATCTTGAAAGAGGTAGAGATATTTTCTCCGCATTCTGTTCGATTTTGCAAACAAAACAATTATCTCTGATTAACTTGTATTTTGATGATTGTTTGTTTGTTCTCAATGCACTCGGAGTCTGTATAAATCATCAAACTCAAAACTGAAAGGGTCTTTAATGAAAAGCTGGAACTGGTTCCGATTCGAACATTTTTGTCAGACTTCTAATCCAAAATCGTTGGATCAACATTAACGATACATTAGGAACAACAGCAACAACAATCTAATATTTGTTTTTGGTATTGTTAACCACCGCGCTATCTTTTGTTATTTGTACCCAATGGCCAACGCCGGGTCTTTCTTCTAATTTATTTATGCTTGTCTTTATTTTCTGTTTCTATAGATTCGAAATCAATGAAAACTTTTAGGTTCGAACTTTGTTGGTTTCATTTATTTACCTGCACATCTTGTTGACCTTCAGTATCCATTAACAGTAGAATCTGATTTCTTTTCCACGGATGTTCCATTCCCCAGATCCATATTCCTCTCGTGGTTCCATCAATATTATTTTCATAAGCAAATCCTGAACATAAATAAGTATCAGAGGAAAACAAATTAAAAAATTGACGTATTTCTCTAAATTTTATAAATTTCTTCATAACTAAAAGTTTGGAAAGAACATTAAGCCAAATCACTACTTTGTTCATTAAAGTTTTATGAATTTCTGCTACAAGCTTCATACTAGAAGCTCGCAACAGAAGTCAATGAAATAATCGTGGACAAATAGTAAAATAGGTAGTCAACAATTTCCGAATGACTTCTTTTCCGATAGTTTGACCGGAAGTCGAAAATGTACAAAGAAAAGGAAAGCTAATCAAAATATACAGAGTGATTCGAAATTCTTAGGACAAACTTTAAGGGATGGTAGGACACACTAAAACAACATTCTTTGTGAAACAATGTATGTCCGCAACTGTCGCGTTTACATTCTACGACAGGTTGAGGAATGTCCCTACACAAGCTGTTGCATGTAGCGTAGATCTGAGCAAAACCACCGTATGGAGAATCTTTCACCAGGAGCAATTACAACCATTCCATTTACAGAGAATTCACGCTTTGAAAGCTGACGATTATCTTCGACGCGTAGATTTCTGCCGCTGGTTTACGCAGCAGAGTGCAATGCAGTCGGATTTTCCAGCACATGTGTTCTTTATGCCCAAATCACACCATCATATTTTTCATCATTGTTTTCAATCATT
>JAFIDM010002131.1:101505997-101518075 GCA_023159025.1 Thereuonema tuberculata
AATGATTGAAAACAATGATGAAAAATATGATGGTGTGATTTGGGCATTACAGATGAAGCATTCTTTACATGTGAGGAAGTGTTTAATGCGCACAATGCTCATGTGTGGGTAAACGCAAATCACACGCTACACAGCCAAATGCTTACCAGCAACGAATCTCTCTCAATCTTTGGGCGGGTATCGTCAGCGATCAAACAGCGCCTTCTACCGTGTCAACGCGACAGTTGCGGGCATACATTGTTTAACAAAAAATGTTTGTTTTAGTGTGCCCTACGACCCTTAAATTTTGTCTTGTGAATTTAGTATCACTCCGTAAATTTTTTAAAAATGTTCATGTTCTACTTATTACTATACGAAGAGAACAGAGAGCGGGGAATCCCCGTCGGGAATTGACCTCTACAAACGCTATCTAATTTTTTCTATTTCTAGTAGACGCTGTCTAAATAGTTCTGAAAAAGTGGAGAGACAACGAATATTGGCGTTAAGGCAAAGGTCTATAAATGCGTGTCTCCACATTACGTTTATATGTGGTTTATACATGTTCTAGATACGTCCAAAGTTCTCTATTCAAAAACATTCGAAAAATATTGGAAATATTAATTGTGTGTGTTTTTTTTTTTAAATGTTCAATTTTTTTTTTTAATATTTTGAAAATGTTGGTCATTTTCAATCATTGGTAAGTCGGGGACTACCTGTAATAATTACAGTTGCTACATTTATAACGCTTTCATATTTAAAATATTAGATTTTTATCTCTACTGTATTAGTAACAAAGATATGATGACCTGAAAGGACCCTTAACTAGTGATACAACAATGACTCCAGCCTCACTTTAATCCAGATTAATTTTATTTTTAAGAAAACTAAAAGATTGAGAATGAAGGAGACTTCCCTTACCTTCAGTTTGGCCCATTAATTCATTAAGTAAATACGATTTTCCTAATCCTGTTGGTCCTACAATGGAGGTCACGGCTATCTGCTTCTCTTGTAGATTTAACCAAGAAAGGGCCTCATTATTTACCTCTAGTTTTTTGGTGGACTCGTTTATTTTCATTAAAACCATGGGGGTTTTCGTCAATGGGATGGGGCTACCCACTGAAGGTTGCCGAGTGATTGACTTCTGCCGAGTGGCTGACAGTTGGCGATCTACAGTAAATACAGAAAAAAAGGAGCAAGAAAGATCTTAAAGCCGACTTTCCAAAAATGCTTTTTATTAAAATTTCTTTCCTTTTTTTTCTCTCTTTTTAAGGTTGTTGAGAGCGACAAAAATTAA
This sequence comes from Thereuonema tuberculata, assembly GCA_023159025.1. Lineage (NCBI taxonomy): Eukaryota > Metazoa > Arthropoda > Chilopoda > Scutigeromorpha > Scutigeridae > Thereuonema > Thereuonema tuberculata. Next base: position 101,507,271 of record JAFIDM010002131.1, read on the forward strand.
AAGCTGACATTTTTATCTAATTTCTAAAATCTATTCATTACACTAAGTACAAATTTTGCTTTTTCTAAAATAAATTAATGAAAGCCACATTATTTACTTGGATTATGGAAAACAGAGATTAATTTCATCATTGGATTCAAGATTTAATATTCATTTTTTAAGACAATAGATATTAACAGAAATAAGAAAAAAATCCATTGTATAGACTCCTATGCTTTTAAAATTTTAAGAAAAGACGAAACTGCCGTCCTAGAGCTCTCACCTTCAGCGACTTAGATGGCTTATATTTTTAAATATCTACGGTACTTGTAGTTTTTCTATTAAAAACAAATTCTCTTGTGCCAACAGTAAAGGAAGACCAAAGCTTTAGCTGTTTATTCTTATGTATTATTTGGTAACATACAAAATTAATTTATTTATTCGGTTTTCCTTTTCCGAATCTTTGAGTAGATGAACCTCACTATTTACCGCAACGGCCGTCCTAGGGTTCTCATCTTTAATGATTCGATTAGTTATGTAGTGAAATGCTAAATAATTCTGTTTTTTACTACAAGGAGCAGACTAGGCTAAACCATGAAAATAAAAACATCCATTGGAAAAAATTAAATATACTTTAACATTTATAAATAATAAAAAAAAGTTGATTGGAAATTTTAATTATATACTGTATGGATGTTAATTTCCTTCTATCCTTTAAAATATCCTGACATCATCCTTCAAATGCCGCTGTACACTGAGATCTACAGATAGCACACGTTCTTACACCTATTATTATTATTTTTATTTTTTTTATCTGACTATAAAGATATTTCTGTGCCTTCAAAGAAGAGTAAACAAATATTTACTCTGTATAAATTCAAGAGGTAGCAGCGCCATTGTAAGTTTGGAATTGGGACATCTGTTTAATAGCGTGACTTCTTATACTTTTTAATTCGTGAAATTTAATGTTTATGAATTCTTGCTGGCTTACGCTACTGGTTTCACGCTGATGTTGTTTCTAACAATTAGCCCTAATGTAGCTTTTAATCTTTAAAGTCGTTTAACATTTGCCATTGACGAAAGCAATCCCAACGGAAATGTGAAGATTGATTGTCATTGAATAAAAAGCTTTTAAATTCGATCTGATACGCTTCAGATCTCACACGCATGTGATACTAGTCATTTGCCGAAGATGATTTTGAATCGTTACTAATTAATGGCGCCACATTTACCTTTTTTTTTTATTTCTTTTTTTTTTCTGAAACTTAACATTGATGTATGTTTAGTCATTTATTCAAAGCATCAGAATAGGTGCGAAAATGTTTGTATTAATAAAACAGGAAATATGTATTTCATTTTTCATCTTTTTGTAATTCTTCGTCTTCAATTTTATTTCCCTTAAATCTCGATCAGCGATGATACGAATTCAATCGGCCTGCTGCTTCAGATTTTCAGGCCGGATTTCTGAATTTTGGTTATTAATTAAGTGTTTCTGGAAACATCCAAGAAAACAATGAGAAAACAAGACCTGAATTCTAGAATATCAATATTGTAGTTAGTAATTTCTTTTAAACAGATGCGAATATGATTGGGATAAAAGTTCTACAATTCGATACCAGGTGCGCTGATATCAGCTTGGCAGTAGACATGGATGCAATCATAGAAACAAATAGAACCGGTTCTAATTTACACCAGAGACAGCAGCAGTCTTCCTATCATCCAGCGCCCCCCCCCCAAGGGGAAGGTCAGTTGGTCCCACAGCACCGGGATCCGGTCGTCAAAGGGGCCCGCGCTGAGATCTTAACCGAAAATTACAGGTAAAAATAAAATTATTAGAAGTAAAAATGCACAGAATTTATTAAGAATAAAATAAAACTAATAAAGTAAGTAGACAGTAACCTGGTACCCAGGTCCCAATCATACTACAATCAACCCTAATTAGTTTTCCCGAATTCGAGACCTAGCTAAATCGCTTTCTCGCACCCGAAAACGGTAGATTTACCCAAAATCCTCGAAATTCTTAGGCCCGTTTTCAAGATAAAATTTACAAGGATTGCTCCCTTTATATTTTAGTAAATTAAATAATTCACTCTAAAACAATGCTAATAACTGTGTGGCATGGTTAAGAGGGAGTAATGTGAAATCGTTTTCGCGATGTTTACTAAAAATCTACGATTTTGATCATAACATGGAAGGGGGGCCCGTTACTTCATTTAGTACATGGGCCCCCAAATTTGATGTGGGGGTGTCTGCTATCATCTGCAGATTGCCAACTCATGGGTAGAGATTGGCTACTTCAATGGCCAGTCTACAACGACCTTTCTAAATGCTAAGACATAAAAACAAGCAAATATAAAATATTAAGAAAACGATAGATCACTTAATATTATAATTAATAATAAATATTTCGCTAGCTTTTAAGTATAGGTCTAATAAGTTTTATTTTATGGCTATTTGTTATCACTATTTTCGATATTTTAAAGAAAACGATTGTAAAATTAAATATTAATATAATTAGACTTATTTTGAAACTACATAGTAGAAATGCGAACATATTTCGAATTAAATATTAATTAAAACTTTTTACTTGGAAGGTAGGTTCCACTAAGTCCCGGTTTGAGGTAAAGGCGTTCCTCTTCACTTGCAGTTGAGGTACTTGCTATAGCTAGTTGTTCTAAAAAAATTAAAAGAGAAATATTAAAAAGTTAGACGTAGATGTACTAGGGATACGCGCAGATGCCTACCGCATACTGGGAACTGACCATTCAGAGATGGGCAGGGTCAATTTTGAGGAATGAGGAGGAGGTATGAACACCATAATAACTGTGTCTATGTTTTAAGTAATAAACCAAATTTAACAAGTAATATACAAGTAAAACAAGTAATATATCAAATTTAAAGAAAATCTCTCCAGTTTCTTTTAAAGTATGCGAAGACAGCCAGACAAAGAAAAATGTTCAAGTGGAATAGTAAAATTTCCTATGTATATTATTTATTATTGTTTTAATAAATAATTTAACCAAAAGTGTTGCATATTGATTTTAAATCTTAAAACTTCCTATGCTGAGTTAATAAGAAGTAAATATTTAACTGCAAGTAATTAGTAGTTTATAAAATGTAGTTAGAATGTTGGTTTCATACGAAATATGAGATATAAATTTAATATTAATCAGATTTGTACAGTTTTCCACAGAGATATTAAACAGCAAAATAAAAAAGAAAACGAAATGTGCATTTAAATGGACAAAATATACGTCATTTTAACTAGAATTACCAGTTTCAATTAAAATAATTTAAAATATATTTCAGCAAAAAAATAAAAAAATAGCAAAAACAAAAATATTTCATATCCACAAGATTGTGGGCCTGAAATAATTGTAATCATTTGCTTTAAAAAAATCAAATGAACATGGATATTGTGAAAATACAACTACATTTTCCGATCACTTAAAAATCTGGGATAATTGTTTTGTACTTATTGCAGTTCATCAGTGGGGTTTACCGAATTGACGAACAAGGAATACCAGGAAGTTAATGATGTCACCAGAGGCTTGCGAGAAATAGCAACAATACAGAAAAATAACATTGGCACAACATACATTTAAATAAAGCATAAAAATAAGATGGCTTTCTTTCCTTTGAATTTCTAGTTATTATCATATTTTATTTAAATTAAATAGAAAGCTTAATTAATTACTTTTTTTTTATTAGCATGTAGTTCACTATTCCAATGATTATAGTATTCTGTAACCCGTAAGGTAAAATGAATTACAAGTCTTGTGAAGTGGCTTAAATGGAATTAAGGATTTCTAAATCTACTGATAAGTATTGTGAGATTCTGGCAGCTATCAGATATGTGAATCTTATCTCTTTTACTTATTTGACAGTTGAAAATAGAAACAACTGTTTCTTTCTAACACATGACATAGCAATTGGTGTCAAAAAACCTTAGAGTTTCACTTGGCGATTAGGAACTGGCAATATCCCCTCTCCCACTTCCAATTAAACATAGAAGAATGATGGTGTTGGGTTAATTCCGGCTTCTGTTTCTTCTAAATCACAATACTGCTGCTAGATGCAATTACTTATACGACTTTAAAGCTTCAGTCTGACAGCTTTATCTATTGGGACACTGAACAAAATCGAGGTGGAGATTTCACGAGTGCTTTGCTACAGTCATGTTCTTATCTATTTATATTATTGAAAGAAAAGTTGATTTTTTTTTCTGGCCCTTTCTCCTCCAAACCATAAGACATAGAAAATAAAAGTAAGGCTAAAAATATTAGGTATTGCATTGAGGATGGTCACATTTTCATTGTTATCTATATGGGTCAACCGGAAGTCAATTGATTTACCATCAAACATCATGTCGTCGAGATGCGCTCGGGGTTCTAAGAAAGCAATCGCGGTCACAGTGGTGAGAAAATTATCTCAGAATCCAAGATCATATGATCACAGATTTTATTACATAAGTAATTAAATCTCGAAATTAATGATAGAAAAACTGTAAATACATTTTATAGATCTTTCTTCAGTATTGAAGTATCCTTAGACGAACTCTGACATTGTCTAATGTTCTCCATTTGGATACTGGTCATTACATTTACAAGATGATTCAAATTACTGAAGAGAGAACCAGCGTCAGGCTTAGACTGTATACTTTCCAGATCAAAGGGTAAAGATTTAAGCAATAAAAAAATTAGTTCAAAAAATGACGACAGAGGGAAATATGGCGCTGCGAAAAGCACCAGTTGTTAAAATTTGTATAGCGCGTAAATTTCACAATGGATAGAATCGCGCATTCCCAACAAGATAGCCACCTCGTTCTCCAGACCTTAACCCCTGTAAATTTTGGCTTTGGAGTTATCTCAAAAGCATGGTTTATCGGGGCAACGTTCTTCGCCTGGCAGATTTGAAGGACAGAATCGTACTGCACACGCGAAACATCTGTACAGATCAATTGCGTTCTGCTGTCGAACTCGATATCACCTTTGGTTCTGCAGAACGGCCAACACACTGAACATTTCCTCTGACTGTCCTTGACAGCTCCCTGAAGCCTCAAGTACTATTAACCACTTTTACGTAATATATTGATAAAAATCTATCGATAACACTTGGTATGTTGTTGATTACCAAGTGTTATCGATAGATTTTTATGGTTTACACTCCCTTCCAGTTCATTCTACTAATTGATATTTATTTCCCCTGTCGGTCAATTTTTGAACTATTTTTTTTTTTAATTGCAGAAATCTTCTCCTTATGATCTAGAATGTATACAGTCCAAGTCTAACGTTTTTCGCCCACTCCAGAGTGCACTGTATAAGAATACTTTAATTTGAATCGCCTTGTATACTTTCGCTTTTTGTTTCTAGACAAGTTACTTAAATGAAACCTCGCATCCTTCCATCTCTAACTGTAACTGCTGCTTGTCTTGTGACTGACGAAAAACTATTTCAAATTTTCCTTATGTAAGTATATCTTCAAGAAACATACATTTTACATACTGTACATCCATGGGATGAGAGTTAAATTATAAGTTTTGAATTAGAACTGTACATAGGATATTACGAAACATTACAATTTCTACAACGGATGAGTAGCATTGCAATTAATAATATACTTTTTCTTGACGATTTGTAACTAGTTGATTCAGGACGCATAATTCCTTCTATTCAATTTTTAGATTTCTTCATCTCTTCTTTTGTCTAAACACATACCACTCTAAAATGGTTTGGCTGATTTTCTTAATATTTGGTACGATTTATATTTCTGGGCTAACTTAAATATAAGTCAGATTCTTTTGGTGATGACATTCCCAACCTGATGTCTTTGTAGCACTCTCATCCCCGAAGCAGCTAGACCAATTTTGTTGATACTTTGTAAGATTCTTCTTTATAAGCAACCTTAAAATAAGAATAAAGTTATTTTGACCAATCATTTTTTTACTTCAATTCCATAATTGCTCTGAGGTTAAGGCTTTATTCAGATTTCAAAACGAATGATGCGATATACCTCATATAATTTTTAACAGTGTGATAAATCTTAAAGACCTCGCATGCTAAGTATGTATACTAATAAGTGTTGAAGCATAACTTCTAAATATTTGTGTCCCATTTTAATATATTTTAAGTATAAAAAATGCAATTCAGTAGAGAACTGTCTATTGACCAGTAAAGTATGTCGTCACAAAAACGTCGTAGTTCAAATGACACTGCTATGGATGTTTTAGCGAGGGTGAGTTGCTTGTTTGCCGTGATTTTTCTTCGAGAAAACAAAATGCATTATCTGAAAGAAGTTTTAAACTTCATGAAAAGCCACTTTCCTCTTTTTTTCTTTTTATTTTTGAGAATTTTTAGGAAAAATATCAATGCGAAGGAAACTGTATTTTTGCATAATTTTAAGGTTTTTTACTGCCATACCCTATTTCAACCGATTTTGAAAGCTGTTGATTTACTGAAGTTTATTTAATTTTCAATAGTTCTAATTTAAGGGATTGAAACTCATTTCTTAAGTAAGACTATAGAAGTATAAGTAATATTTTTATTCGAAAACATACAAATCAACAGCTATCGTAATCGGGCGAAATGTAGTATGGCAATACAAACCTGAAAATATGCAAAAATAAAGCTTGCTTCGTATTGATGATTTTTTTTTCCTAAAATTTTAAAAGTAAGGGAAAAATCCACTTAGGTGGGCTTTCTTGAACTCTTAAAACTGCTTTCAGATAATTTTGTTTTGTCTTTTTCTCAAGTACAGACAAACAAGCTTTTGCTGAACTACTCTAAACGTCCGTAGCAATTAATTGTTTGAACTATGATGTCATAAATCTGGGTTTGTGACGACAGCATTGAAACGCTCTATGGACATGTGTGAAATTAATAATTAAATAAACGTTTTACTTGAAAGACTGGATCCACTTTGTCGCGGCTTCGTGAAAATACGTTCCTCTTCGCTGGATGTGGTTCCTCGAAGGAATTGTTCTTAAAATATTAAAACGATGGAATATTAAATAAAATGCATTTTTTTAAAATGGGCTAAATAAATATATCAAAAATTTAATTTCTATAATGAATCTCAGATTTCTCTGATCAGTGGTTGCCAATTAGTTAAGGACCACCTGCCATTGATTCCTACTTTTGAAATTTTAATATCTATATAATAGTTACCTATGAGAAGCAATGTTTTAGAGAAAATTTGGGGCAGGTCTTAATAAGCAACTGATTTTGGATATAATAAAACATACAACTTTTCACCGAATTAGTAGGTTTACTTAAACTTAGTTTTATTAAAATCAAAATAGGAACAATCTTTAAATTTAAAATTTAATTTTTGGCTTAAAAAAAGGAAATTTAATCCAAGTAATTCAATAAACCTGAACTGTCAATTTCAATTCATTGTTTTATATTCAGTGAAAGACAGTTGTTTCATTTCTCAAGCATTTCTATTGGGATTTTTGTCTTCTCACGCTCAATTTACTCTTCAGGGATCCACAAGAGAAACTTTCAAATACGAAAGATTGATTGCATTTTCTTTGTAAATAAGCATGATAAGTTTCAAGAAGATCTATTCATTGCTTCGCAAAGTAGTATGGACGAGGATACACTGACCGAGTTAACTACACAAACACAAATGCGTAACTGACTCCAAGAGACATAAAAGTGATTTTTTTTTCTTATACCTAATTTATATTTGTTGGTTATCGTATTTAATTTACTCTGACATACCAGAAAAACCAAGACACCTGTCTAGAGACATTAAGGTGCTCTTTCGATTGGATTCCCGCAGCAACACGACGGGGAATGAACTCCACAAACTCTCTGAAGTACAGTGTAGATAGTGTACACCATGCCTCCACAATAGAGGTCCACAATTCCCTAGTATTCAGTGCCTGGCATTGAGGGCACTGAAGGCAGTGTATTCCATTGGGTTCAAATCCGGCGAACGACTGGGTCACCTCTTGTTGTCAAACTGAAGAGGAATGCTCCTCCATTCATAATTTGGTGACTGCGACCTGCAATCACCTGCTGAAAGAGCCCGAGTGAATTCATGACATGAACGGGTGCAAATGATCCACAAGTACGGTTACGTGGTGTCTCGGGTCTGCAGATGTATCAGAGGTCCTAATGTGAATCTACCCCTGGACTATTCTCTCTTGGCTTGAGGGATCCATTGCCTCGCCGAGTTTTCTTCACACGCTTATTATTTCTCCACTGTTTCCGCTTATTCGTCTATCTGCCGGAAACAGTGGAGAAGTCGGACCAGGGATACATGTTTCCAATCGTCTTGCATCCTGTGACAGTGTTCACGCATCCAGGCGAGGAGCTGAGACTTGTGAAGTAAGGTCAGCAATGGAATCTAAATGGGCAGTCGGCTCCTATAAATCATAAAAGAAAATCCAAATTTCGGAGATGGAAGGATCTGGTTCCTACTATTATGCTTCGTTCAAAGTTGCTTAAATCGTGATACGCTACCAACGTCACTTCAAATTGTAAGACAACGGATTGCAGAGATATCGACCTGTGTATCAATATATAGTTGAATAGTGGAAGATACTGCTTTTTGCGGGAATGTGATGACATGTACTGGAAATGGAAGCGACTATCCCACTTTTTCGGATACTTCGGTGTAAAAGAAATAAAAACAGATTAATTTACTATTTTTTGTTTTTGTTAATAGGCCTATAGCTTAACATTGGTATAAATATCATTATTCTGAGCGATACAATAACAATATTGTGTCACATTAATGGGTAAATTAATAAACTCATAAAATATAGATTCTACTGATTAGACTATATTAGATTTCTTAACATAGATCCTTTCAACTGGAACTCGACAAATAGAGCTACCATTGTGTGCACGATAATTCTGATAATAAATAAAAATCCTAAATTTGAAATTTTCGTTTAAATATTTGAGCATCAAATTATAATATCTAACCTTTGCAATAATCACATTCTTGAACAATAAATTTCTTTTTTCAAGTAAATCCCTTATATACCTAAAAACATGATTCGCAAAAAAAGGTTATTTTATAAATTTCAAGTGAAATGTTAGAAAAATTTGGATATACTAAAAACTGACACATTTTCAGATATTTTATCTACAAATATATTTACTGAGTATACAAATTTATGTAGAGTAATTTACTGAGTATGTAAATAACATGTTAATGCAAAAATCAAAAAAATTAAAAAATATAACCTCAAAACAACCCTCGAGAACTCAACAAAATGTCCCAAATTACAAAAAAAGGGACGAAGTCTTCGCGCTTGGCGGCCAACACCGAACGACTGAAGAAAACATGAAAGTGTCAGCCTTCCTCCCTACGTAAAAACCTGTGATTGTAACATTAAACTAGAAAGAAGAGAAAAAAAACGCAGACAAACTACAGAAACCCCAATAAAACCTTAAAAATTAAGCCGTAATAAAATTAAAAAAATATTTTCAATAAAAATAAAAAAGGACTCAAAACAACAACAAAGAACAATAAAAGAACAACAAAGAACAGTTAAAAATTGGTTAGCCAGGAACACAGAAAGAAGCCTTTCCTGGCTAATCTGTTTAATGAATCTAAAAGCGGATTTCCTTTAGAAGACGTGTCCCAGTGGTTAAACGACTGTAAGGATTTCCGTAATATTTGTTAGATCCCTTCTTAAATGGTTGAACTTAAAGTATAGGTCCATTTGTCTCCACACTTCCCATCTCTCAAAAACTGAATCCCGAAATCAATCGCTTAAACAGTTAATTGCATTTCTTTAAAATTCAGATGATTATTTATGATTTTTTTGGTTGGAACATATTAATATGAACGCATTAAGTAGTTTTGATTCCTTTCCTTCCAGCACTCGCAATTAGCACCTAGCAATGCTTTGTCAATCTTCACTATGCGGAGGAAATCCGAGCATATACTTGTTTACCTCTGTATTTTTAATTACACTGCCTTAATTTTCGGACAATCTTTCTGGATAGTCTTATCATTCTGTTCCAATTACGTTAGTTTTCAATTCTTCCGATTCTTATACTCTTTGTCACTTTCTTACCACTTTGTATTTATGTGGATGATTCTGCTTTTGCATTTCAACAAATCAGGCTTCTTTACATTTACGGAAATAAACACGTTCCAAACTTGTTTACGGGTTCTATGATAATAAATATAATAAATTATTAAAATAAAACGGGCCTTGTCTTATCAGTGCTACTACTAGAATAAAATAGTGGAACGTAAGTATAGGATGGTCCCCATGAGACACTATGATATCCTAAGTTTATCTTTCCCTGCTTTATTCTAATATAAGGAGAGATAAGGTTTAGGCTTACAAGTCATGAAAGTTCAATTTTGAAAATGGGGAGATCAAAGTAATCGTGATCATCTTTTAAATTGTAAACTAAATAAGCATCCTGTTCAAATTTAAAAACAAAACAACAAAGTTGAGTCATTTACTCGAGGGATTTCGGGATTCCGTTTTGAAGGATGCGAGAGGTAGACACCAAAATCATGTGCTTCTGTTTTAAGCTACAGCATAAATACGCATCGTAGCAAATGTTAAAGAAATTTGTTGAACTGATACGAGTACAAAGAGACATACAGATGTAATTTTGCTTGCTCAATACATATTTATATTTTATATTATTATTTATATTTGATAAAGAATTTCGATAAATTAAGATAAAATATCTGAAAATGTGTCAGTTGTTATTAAATCCATATTTTAAAATTAACAGTGACCTTAAAATCAATCAAATTCTAATCAGTCCTAACATTTCATTTGAAATTTTAAAATAGCTTCAAACTTATAATTATGAAGCAAATTCGGGCAACTAAGT